>JAZKJV010008667.1:0-472914 GCA_037367405.1 Ottelia alismoides
TAATTAAGAAAACTCAAAACATGAAATATTTTTCTTTTATTTTTTTCTTTTTTTGGGTGATTTTTATTTAATTTTTGGAAATAAAAATAGGGTAGCATATATATAGGTATATGTACACTATATGGATTTTTATTTTTGATTTTTTTATTTGTTATTTTTATGTGTTTTTATGCTCATTTTGTATTTTATTTATTTACAAGTAAAATGAGGAATATAAAGAATATTTTTATTTTATTTTTATCACTTATATACAAGGGTGAAATAAAATAGTTGTATACATTTATATACATGGTATTTATACAATGTATTTTTGTATTTTGATTTTGTAATTTTTATTTTGATTTTTATTTTGTTTCTTTTTATTTATTTTATTTACAAAATATGCCATAGAATATTCACAAAAAGTTCTGAAAATAATTTCATTTATTTATAGGGTTAAATAAATACAAAGGTGTGGTTATGTACATGGTGAAGGAAGGGTATTTTGATTTTTTTTTGCTTTTCATCTTTTTATTAGTATTTTGTTCTTAATAAGATATATACAAATACTTACAACATTATTTTTTGGGTGAGGGAAAATATAAAGTTTTATTTACAGAAGTATATACACATGAGCTCCTATCTCCCTCTACTTTGGCTTTTATGCGGTCAGGCCCATGCTGAGCCTTCCCTTGGGTTAGGTTGCTCAATATTTATTCTAAATATTTCCCTCTTTTTCTTTTTGTTCTTTATTCTTTTATTTTGTGCACAAAAACATGCTAATTATAGGTTTTACACAATGCATGCTTTTGGTAATTTATTTGTATTTACACATATCTACATGTATTTGCAAAGGTTTTTGTAGCTAAAATAATAGAATAAAGAGTGATGAATGGGTATTCATCACCCCCTATGCTTTAACTTTGCTAGTCCCTTAGCAAACACTTATTTGAAAAAGAAGTGAAAAAGAAAGAAAAAGGAAAAAGAGGATGTACATGGATCAAGGTTGACTTATTAATTTCCTTCATTAATTGAAATATGGAGCTCGATCAGATCTTTGGATTATTAAATGTGTCGGAACCATATTTGGACTTAAGCCTAAAACTCAACCAGCCTCTAAGTTCCACCAATCTATGGGCAAGACTCCTCAATAAACCAGATCAGAACAAGTCTACATACACAAACTCTAATGACCATGAATCTTTCCTCGCGGTGTAGGTGATATGTGGCTCCCACCTCAGAAGTAACAAAGAAACAACCTCCCTCAACCTGGTAACTCTATGCCTCAGTCTAGCAACTCTTTCCTCGAGAAGCGGGGTATTCCCTTCTAAGTTCAAGTGCAACCGGCTCAAGAAGAGGGGGTAGAGTATAGAGTTTTGGAAGCTCAGCCAGTGTAGCTAAGTCTCCCGCTGCAAGCTTCATGAGATGTAACATGATACCATAAGCTTTTGCTTTTCACTCCGGTGGGGTTATTAAATTTTCAATCCGACCCACCACTTTTTTGGAGTTCTTTTTGCTTTTTTTTTTTTAAGACTTCTGTACACATATCTACATGGTGCAGCATATATAAGAAATTTCCCCTTGAGCCAGTAGACTATCCCTCTTTTGAAGCTTTATGCACCCACAGCTTCTGTCTTTAGCTTTCAACACCACTAGACCAAGTTGAGGTGCACTTCCTTCACTATAAGAAGAAGAGAGGTTCCGCCTAGAAGTACTACCCTCATATGCTACCCCAAGCCAAAGGAAACAGTCTCCTCACCACCTCATCCATGGGGAGCCATGTGTAAAGTGCAGGTGCAAGTGAAGCCATTGTCTCTGAGAGTCATGTGTGTGTTGTTAAGTGCTCTACTTAGGCTCATCAAGATGACATATGCTCATAGCCTAGTGGACTCAAAGAATTAAGTCCTTATGGACCTGAAAAGCCTTAACCCTAAGTCCTATAAGGTTCCTCTTGAAGTTAGGTGGATTAAGATCTTTTCAAGCTCCATTTCTCAATTTAATTCCAGGCTTAGTTTAAATGTCAACTCTCATCCAGGAAAAACTATATACATATATGTACACAAGATGCTATTTACAAATATTTTACAATCATGCAAAAATTTTGAAAAAATGTTTTGAAATCATGAATGAATGATGCATGAAGTGCAAGTTTTCAAAATGATATTTACAAACATTTACACAAGATTTTTGCAAACTTTTGATTTTCAAAACATTTTGAAAAAAATTTTGTACTATATACATAATTTTGATACAAAATATTTACACAAGCTTTACACAAAAGATTTTTGAAATCATTTTTACAAAAATACTTTGTACACTAGCTATGTATGTGCAAGAATAAAAGAGGTTTATGTACATGAAAAAATTTTTTAATTTTTGTGATTTTAGCCATTTTATTAACACACTCACACAAAGTACGAGTTATGGCTAAAGTATATATGAAATATTACACACCCCCCTATACTTAGCTCGAGCGATGTCCCAGAGTGATCAAGAGCGATGAAGAAGACATAACTCGTGCTTAGTAAAAGGGAAGTGAAAAGGAATGGCTAAGTACAGAAACGAATAAATGAATAGAATGAGAGGATCTCGGTGGTTTCCCCCTATACTTAGGATTAACTAATCCTAAGTATAGAAAGCTGTACATGAAGGGAAAGCCGAGTGAAGAATATACAGAATCTGCCCCCCTATACTTAGGGTAAAATATCCCTAAGTATAGGCAGCAAAAACAAGAGCAGAAAGAATGAAAAGAATACTCACAGGTCCGACATCCCCCCTATACTTAGGGTAAAGTACACCCTAAGTATAGCATAATCATAAGATGAGAGACAGGATGTGGGACTAAAGAATAGAATGATATGGACAACTGGATCTATACAGGCGGAGGAACAGTGAAAATCGGGCGTGAGATGTAAAGATGTGAGTCAAAAGACCACCATCTCACGCAAATGAATAGCGGCAATAATAACGTCCCGCGGCTCATGATCTAGAAATGGTTTGAGCCGCTGGCCGTTCACTCGGAAGGTACTCTCAGAAGATAACTCAGATATATCAATGCTACCGTTATCGTGTACCTTTCTGACCAAATAGGGTCCTTTCCATTTGCTCTGTAGCTTCCCTGGAAATAATCTAAGCCTTGCATCAAACAGCCATACTTTCTGTCCAATCTCGAAATGTTTGTGGCTGATATGAGAATCATGCCACTCTTTGACTCTCTCCTTATAATGTAGGCTGCTTGAGAAAGCTGCATCTCTAAGCTCTTCCAAGGCGGCTAACTCTGCCCTCCTCTGGTCTCCTATACCATTTGGATCCATCAATATGTCTGTAACTGCCCAGAGTGACTTGTGTCTCAGCTCAACTGGTAGATGGCACGGCTTGCCATACACGAGGCGAAAGGGAGATGTGCCCAAAGGTGTCTTGAAAGACGTCCTATATGCCCACAAGACCGAGTCCAAAAGCTGTGACCAATTCTTTCGGTCAGGGCGGACGACTTTCTGCAAAATATTCTTGATCTCCCTATTCGACACCTCAGCTAGACCATTCGTCTGTGGATGGTATGGTGTGGCAACACGATGGTTTATACTGAACTCTCTAGCAAGTGCCTTCACCTGGTCGTTGATAAAATGAGACCCCCCATCAGAAATCAGAACTCGTGGAACCCCAAACCGCATGATGATGTGCTTCTTCAAAAATCTGCAAACTGTTTTTGCATCTGCGGCTCGGGCGGGGATAGCTTCAACCCAACGACTAACGTAATCTACGGCCAACAGAATGTACTCGAATCCCTGACTCTTAGGGAATGGACCCATGAAATCAATGCCCCATGCGTCAAAAACCTCACAGAAGTGAATGGGCTGCATCGGCATCATATCACGCTGTCCACAAGTGCCCATCCTCTGACAGTCAGTACACCTCTTCGCGAACTCCTCAGAGTCCTTGAAGAGTGTAGGCCACCACAAGCCAGATTGGAGCACTTTCTATGCCGTTCTCCTCCCAGAATGATGTCCTCCTGCCTCAAGCTTGTGGCAGTAAGTGAGGACACTATGATGCTCCTCCTGAGGAATACACCGACGCCAGATACTATCCCCTCCTTCGTGGTAAAGGATGGGATCCTCCCAGTGGTAGGACTTGGCCTTCGCAAGGAAGGTCTCAAGCCTCTGCCTGGGCCAATCTTGTGGGACTTTCCCAGCAACGAGAAAGTTCACAATATCGGCATACCACGGGAGTGAGGCGATAGCAAGGATCGCCTCATCTGGGAAGGTATCACAAATGGGATCAATCTGCTCAGAATCCTCAGGCTGCTCTAGTCGGGATAAATGATCCGCCACCACATTCTTGACTCCAGGCTTATCCTTGATCTCAATGTCGAACTCCTGGAGTAGAAGGATCCATCTAGTAAGTCTGGCCTTGGCATCCTTCTTTGACATGAGGTACCTGATGGCGGTGTGGTCGGTATACAAAGTCACTCGGGATCCAATGATATATGATCTGAATTTATCTAGGGCAAACACTACTGCTAGCATCTCCTTCTCTGTGACTGTATAATTCCGCTGGGCGGAATCCAATGTGCGGCTAGCATAGTGTATGGCAAATGGCACTCTATCCCTCCTCTGTCCTAGCACGGCCCCTACGGCAAAATCAGAGGCGTCCGTCATGATCTCGAATGGGAGAGACCAATCGGGTGGCTGAAGGACAGGAGCCTCAATAACACACTGCTGGAGAGTCTCAAAGGACGAAAGACACTTGTCATCGACAAGGAACTCGGTGTCTTTCGTCAAGAGGTCAGTCAACGGTCGGGCAATCTTGCTGAAATCATGAATGAATCTCCTGTAAAATCCAACGTGCCCCAGAAATGACCGTAACTGCTTCAGATTGGACGGCGGTGTGAGTTTCCTAATGACATCGACCTTGGCCGGATCAACCTCCATGCCTCTGTTGGAGATGATGTGGCCAAGCACCGTCCCTTGAGTCACCATGAAGTGACTCTTCTCCCAAGACAGAACCAAGCGGGTGTCAATACATCGCTGGAGCACTCGGTCTAGGCAGTCAAGACAGGAATCGAATCCGTCGCCGTAAACCGAGAAGTTGTCCATGAAGACCTCTAAACACTCCCCTACCATGTCCGAAAATATTGACAACATGCATCTCTGAAAAGTCGCAGGGGCGTTACATAGCCCAAATGGCATGCGTCGAAAGGCGTAGGTACCGAAGGGACAGGTAAAGGTGGTCTTCTCCTGATCCTCAGGAGCGATGGCTACCTGGTTGTAGCTTGAGTACCCATCCAGGAAGCAGTAATGGCTTTTCCCTGCCAGTCTCTCAATGATCTGATCTATAAAGGGCAGGGGAAATGGTCCTTCTTGGTGGCCTGGTTGAGTCTCCTGTAGTCAACGCAGACCCGCCAAGAGGTGGGTACTCGTGTAGCGATCTCCTCTCCCGACTCACTGATCACAGTAGTGATGCCCGTCTTCTTGGGCACCACATGCAAGGGGCTAACCCACTTGGAGTCGGAAATGGGATAAATAAAATCTGCACTCACCATTTTGATATTTCCTTCATAACAACCTCTCTTAGGTTAGGGTTCAGTCGCCGCTGGAACTCACGCGACGGCTTCGCCCCTTCCTCGAGATAGATATGGTGGGAGCACAATGAGGACTAATCCCATGGAGATCTGCTATGCTCCATCCAAATTGCCTTGCAGTTCTTTTCAAGAACCTCCATCAGCCGGGATTCTTGCTCTTCCGTCAGATCAGCAGAGATGATGACTGGGTACATCTCAGACTCTCCCGCAAGGAATCTATACTTCAGCGAAGTAGGGAGCGGCTTCAGCTCTGGACAGCTGGGTGCTGGCAAATCTGGCTTCTGAAGAAGATGTGTGTATGCGGACAATTCTGCCAAATTTGCCTGGGAAAATGATAACGAACTCTCACAAACTGGATCTGGAGAAGGCGGGTTCTCTGCATTGTCTCTGATCTGTTCTGCCTTTACCTCCTCCTCATCGATAGGCTCAGGTGGATCCAGATCTGGCATCTGATCATCACAATCGGCCAATCAGATTCTGAATCCGAGGGATCTATATCAGACTCGGTGGCATCAGTACCACCGGAGAACAAGGTGGCATCAGCACCACCATCACTGGAAATCGTGTCGCGATCAAGGTCCGATTCTGCTGACTCAATAGTATCCTGAACCAAGGATTGTGCTCTCCAGACTATCCTCTTCTATCATCTCTGCATCAGCTGTGTCTGAATATAGAGGATGGTCTGTGCTGCAGGATCTGCCCAAATTGCCTCATCATCCGTGGATCACAAAATCACAGTCCTGGTGGATGTCTGGCTCTGCGTCTGTCAGCTGCTCTGAATCTGTACTGCCATGTGAGCGGGATCTCTCTCTGGCTCTGTGGTCCTTAACCGTCTCTATTTGTATACTCTCGCCCTGGACGCGAAAGAATACCTTCCCACTGTCATGGTCAGTCACTGCCTTGGCTGTGGCCAAGAACGGGCGACCGAGGATGATGGGGGAATCGGTCAACGAGTCAGGGGTCTCCATGTCCAGCACTACGAAGTCCACGGGGAATTGCAAACCCTGAATCGTGACGACAACGTCTCGCAACAACCCCTTTGGCCTCTTGACAGACCTATCAGCAAATTGAAGGTATGTCCTGCTCTGTCTAAGAGTGCCCAACTCTAAGTGGTCGAGAAGGGCTGCCGGAAGAAGGTTGATCGACGATCCGCTATCTAATAAAGTACGGTTGAACCTCTGCTCACTAATCTGACATCTGACATACGGGGCCCTAAATCTGGCCTCTTAGTCGGCAAATGGTTCTGGATCGCGTAACACGTGGCTTTGGTCAACACATGAATTTCTGCGGTCTTGTTCCTCTTCGTCCTTCTGACTGTGGTCTTATCTCTCAAGGATCGCTGAAGAAGAGGGATGTGTTGCAAAGCCTCATTGAGGGTCAGCTGGATGTGAAATCGGTCTATCATGCTCTGGCTGAACTCCTCCTGCTCTCTCTTTTTTTGGATCTTTTTCTTTTTTCTTCCCCTTCCCCAACTCAAGGGCTCTAGGAAAGGGATCACAGGGTCCTTCTCAGATGAAGGACTAGGAATAGGCATAGACGGTTCGATGACCGGATCCTCACAAACATCATTCACCCACAGTGGGATCAGAAGAAACTAAACCTTTTCCTTTATTCAAATCAGAGTTCTGAGATACATTCATATGAGGAAAGACAACATTTCTATCAGAATAAATGTTGGTGGCATCAGTACCACCTCTAGTTGGCTCTACAACTAGACGTCTTGCGGTCTCAGTACCGCGGGCTGGCTCGGCTCTGCTGGTGGCATCAGTACCACCTCCTCGATGTGGTGAAATGGCGGCCTCAGTACGCCGGTGGAATCAGCATCTCGGGTGCCTCAGTACCACCGTCATCATGATGTGCGGCTTCAGTACCGCTCTCCTCCTCCTCATCTGGCGCTCTGGATAAATCCTCGCGTTGTCGCTCAGATGAGGCGCCGCCTGCTGGTCTTCTACCGCTCCTAAGTGTGACAAAATCAGCATCAATAAATCCGAAGATGTATCATCAAATGGATCACTAGGAGTGGCAAATTCAGTGTGAACTACCTGCTCAGATTTCCTCTTCAAGCTATTCGGATTCGGCTCGATCTGTGCAGGGATGGCGGCCTTCCCTCTCATCAGGTCCCGCATCTCCTGGCGGAACTCGTCCATCTCCGTCTAAATGTAGCTGCTGCTCTGTGAAGAGGCGGCTAGATCATCCATGGCGGGGCTCTCGTGGGAACCCGACGGGTTGCCTCTCTGGTAATGAGGCTGCTGGACCTGCTGCTGCTGTGGCTGAGAGGGGTAAGAGGAAGGATGCTGCTGCTGGTGAGCTTGCTGCTCACGTCTCCAATTCTGTCCCTGCTGCTGATAGGGACGAGGTACGAAGGATGATGGCTGATGTGGCTGATATGCAGGGGGCTGCTGGTGATCTCTCTGCTGGGAGTACTGCCCTCCCTGAACGGCTGGCTGCTGTTGGGACTGGGTTACCCCCATTCCCCCACCTGAATCCGGGATGGTCTCGTCGGATTCCAGGTTGAGGACGGTCATACCAAATCCCGTTGACTTCCATCAACGGCTCAGCATCAAAGGGTCTGGTGGCAGTGCTGCCAGAGGCTGATCCGGCTGATATACCACCATCTGTAAGTCTGGAGATGGTGGTGACTGGTAAGAGGGCTGCTGCTGCTGGTACGGCTCCGCCTGTACAAGGTGAACTTGTCTAGGCTGCTGCAAGGAGCTGGAGCGCTGGGACGAGCTGCGCTGCCGCCGGAATCGCCTCGCGACAGAAGACGGGGCTGAGGAGCCGTCTGTGCCTCCTGAAGACACAAGAGCTGGGTCTTCATGTCGCTCAGAGTTTGTGCCATTTGCTCCATCTGAGTTATGCCCTGGCACTGCTTCTTCTCTATTATTTCCATGCGGTCCAACTTCTCGCTGATAATCCCCATGTCCGCAGTGGCCGACTCTGCCTGTGCGGCCGCAACTGTGGACGAACTGGATGGACCTGCATCAACCCGTGCTATCCGCTGATACTGCACGGGTCCTGGCGGCTGCTGAGATCTCTGAGTGTACAACCGAGTCTGGGACATCACCATGTAATTTTCTGCCATCTCCTCGTAGATGGCCCAGACTTGGTTGTGGTCCTTGGCAAAGTAGGACCCGCCGCAAGAAGCATTCACCAGACCCTGAAGCTCTGGTGTCATCCCACTAAAGAAGCTCTGAACTAGGTTCGGCTTCGAGATGTCGTGGTGTGGGCATCTATCCAGAAGCTCTCTGAACCTCTCCCATGCCTTCGTGAAATTGCTCATTAGGGAGCATGGAGAAGTTGTTGATCAGGGCCCTCGCTGCATTCGTCCGCCCGAGTGGATAGTACTTGTTCAAGTACTCGGTGCGGAGCTGATCCCAGGTGTAAACAAACTTCCCTAGATGTTTCAGCCAGGCGGCTGCTCTATCTGCCAGTGAAAAGGGAAGGCCATCATTCGAATCGTATCTTGGTCCACATGACGGTCGTGGACAGTACTGCAGATCATCAAAAATTCCTGGAGATGGAGATGGGGTTCCTCAGTGGCAAGTCATGAAAGTGAGGAAGCATCTGCAGGGTGTTTGGAGGGAACTTGAATCCCCCACGATGGCCGGTACCACCACCCAATGGTGCATGAGTGTAGATCCGGGGTTGTGTAGCTCCCGCATCGTTCTCGGTGGTCCTCCTCCGGCGGCGGCTGCCGCTGCGGCAGCTGCTGCTGCGGCTGCTGCCTCTGCATCAGCGTCAGGAATGTCCTCAGGGCTCGCTCGGTTCGTCTCGCTCTCTTCGGAGTCGCTCCATCTCCCTTCTCATCTCAATCATAAAAGCCCCCTGATCGCGTAACTGCTGCTGAACCGTCTCTAATGATGCGATCAGGGTGGAGTTGATCGCCCCCTGGTCTAAGACAAAATGTTCGGGATGGCGATCTTCTGAACTGCCGGCTCCAGCCATAATGACGTCTGCAAAATCAGATGAGCCCAACTCAGGTTCTGTTAAATCAATTCGTCTTTCCTCGGGCTCATGTCTCTCAGTAGGAAAAGAAAGGGGATCGAGGGAGAACCGGGTGGAATCGAACTCGGGTCCGGAGAGCTGGTCTCGACTCTCACGGGCCAACCTAGATGATGGAGTAGCCGCGCCTGAAAGCGGTGCAGCCAGAGGCTGCCTAAGAGATCGTCTACCCATCATCTTGATTTTGGCGAGTTGGGCGGATGGGATCTGGAGAAAATATGATCGCAAAGCAAACCCCTTGTTCACCAACTCAACACAATCTGAAGACCGTGAAAGCTCGGTCAATTTATCTTGTCAATTTTATTTGGTGAACACACAAGATATCAGAGCGATTACGTGACCTGCTGGGATACCCGATACTCTCTCAACCGACTGTCCCGCACAGAAGAGTCGGTAATCAGTCGAGATGAGCACCGGAGGGCTTTACCTAGTGTTCGGGTCACTCTCTCGCACAATCAACCAAACAATGAGGGGGTTGCTCTCCCCAAGACAAATTTTTAATGTGAGTGTCTTTTAGGGTCAATAATGTTATCCAGTCCCAAATTTTTTTTTTGTTTTTCTTTTTAATTTTTTTCAAAATAAATACAAGCGGCCTAACGGTTTTTCCGATTCTCCTGATGATTAAGCCAAAAACAGAGGGAGAAGACGAAAAAGCCGATGCGCGAGAAAATCATGATGCATGCAGAGAAAGAAATGCGTACCTTGTCTCCAGCATCTACATGCAAGTGATCCGCGCAGAATTTAAATACAGAATTAAACTACCTAAATGATGCAACGAGGAAAAACCGAGTCCTAGCTGAGCAATTTCTATTGATCGTGAAGAACAATAGTTAGCCAACGGAATCGAGTCCGGAGTCCGATCTTGGGAGTCACTCGGTGCCCGCCACAACGGGTCCTGCCAGCGCTGTATGTGACTCCTCACGGCACGTGGTCTCAAATCCAATTAAACTAACTTTTCAGTGAATTTTAACAAGGTCTAATTACGGTTCTATAGGAACAGGATATTCTATTAAGTGTTGGGCCTTAGATATTTACGTCACAATCAACAGAAATTCCTAAATCTAGGGGCTCGAGAAAAACGCGTAAACACCGGAAAAGGCAGCTAGCTATCAAAACCACGATAAAAGCCGCGAAAATCCAAATGGGTCCCCCGAGCACACCGGTGCTCGGCGAAACAGCCCGGCTAAGTTACAAGTGTCCACAAGTCCAAAGTTTGAGTCTAAATTATTACAAAATATTGTTCTCTCTCTCTCTCTCAGAAATGAAAAATCTCTTCTCCTCTCTCTCTTCCCTCCTGCGCGGGTCCTCTAAATAGTAACTCCAAGCAGTCCCAAGCATTACCTCGCACAAAAATCCAAGAGAGAATGTCAGAAAACATTATAATATAGAGAGACAAAAATAGAAGAATGAAAACTGACTACAAAGCCGTGCTCCCCGGCAACGGCGCCATTCTGATTACCGCCCAAATGACAGAGGTAAAGGTGTGAAATAGATAGGTCGTTGCGACCTCAATCACTCGGGCGGAGTCAATCAAGAAAATGAACCACAAATGAAGATAAATCAACGAAATACAGAGAAGTGGTCCTGCTAGAGGATTAACCTGGTATAGCTCCCAGGGTCGAACTCAAGGAGCACAGATGGCTAAATAGCCTACGATGTAGTCAGAATCCAAGAGAGTCTCTTTTTTAGTGTTTTTTATTTGTTTTATAATTTTTTAGATTTTTTAAATGATGAGAAAATAAGAGGAAGGGAAAACAAAGCAACTTCCACAATTTATACAACACTCCAAAAATAATGCAAAAATAAGGAAAAATGGTTTTTATGTTTTAAATATTTTTTTACTGTTTTTGGTGAATTTTGGAATTTTTCTAATGGGTAAATTATTTATTAAAAATCAAACAATGCGAAAAACAGAGGGTACTGTCCAGCAAGGTTTAAGACCCAAAAATAAAATAATTGTGGTTCTCAAAAAGCCCTGAAGGTAATTTTCCTATAAACTATGAAGAACAAGGAAAAATTTAGGCACCCTAATTATTGTTTTTGGATTTTTAATTTATTTATTACAATTTTTATGAGTTTTTAGGGGTTTTTTAAATTTTTAAGGTTTTTAGGTGATGAAAAGTAGCCAAAATTGGCTAGAAAATCAAGCAACAAGCAAGAAACAGTACCTAATTTTTTTAGAATTTTTGGTGGAGTTTTTATATTTTTTTTGGTATTTTTAAAGTCAAACAGTGGCAAAAATACGTGTTTTTGAATTTTTAAAAATAATAAATGAAATCAAAAATGTCCCCAAAAATCATAGAAATTCCTACACCATGGCAGAGCCATGTGTCAAAATCTCATTGGATTTGGAGTTCGTTTGATATTTTATTCAAAATAAAGGTGGGGCACTGTGCACAGGGACCTATGTGCAAATACCCAAAAGTTCTGGGGTCCTGGTGCAACATACCCAAGAAGTCACGTGCCAAGCACGTGCCTGGGGCACTCAAGGACCTAAATGTAATAAAAATAAGTTCCAAGGACCTATTGATAACTCGTATCAAAAGTCCAGGGACTTATATGCAATTTACCCAAAATAAAACGCACATGCGCATAATCAATGCTCACAGGGGTATATATGCAAATAAACAAAACTTTTTATTCAATGAATAACATCCAGAACTACAAGGCATCTTATGCAAATAACCCCAGAATAACACGTGACGACGCACGTGGTTCACAACAGGCGGGGTATAAGTGCAAATAAAAATAAGTACGGGGTCCTTAGTGCAAATAACCCAACGCTAATAAAGTTTTAAAATAATTACAGGACTAAACAGGAAATGAAAAACTAAGAGGGGGTCCTACGATATTTACCCCTTTATTAGCCGACGGTCGGATGTGCGCCACGTGGGTGATCTGACGGCTGGGATGGCGGCGCGACTCCTCTCTTCGTTCCTTCGGCTCGATCAACGGTGGGGAGAGGCCCACGGGGAGGATCTGACGGCTGGAACGCTGGCGCCTCTCTCCTCTGCTATCAATGGTCCAGATGCGCTCCTCGGATGGATCGACGGCTGTTGCTCCTCGAAGAATGGACGGACACGATCAGAACTGGAGCGAGGGCTTCATCGGACGGCTCTGGAAGATGGAGGAAGAACTGATGGCCGGCGAACCTTCGCCGGCCTCGTGCGTGGACTCCGGTCCTCCTCTGCTGCGCCTGAAGGTCGGAGAAGATCCGGCGTGAAGTTGCGCAGCTGCTGCGGGTCTCCGATGACCTAGCCCGAGCTCTGAAGAGCTCCGGCGAAGTCGGCGGAGATGAAGCTCCTGGCTGGAAGTTGGGAAGCCTCAGACGCCTCCCTTTGGACCTGCAAAGTAGTCAAGAAGCTTCGCGGGTCGAGGGCAAAATGCCTCGACCCAAGAACGCGAGGTGAAGATGGTCTGTGCGGTGGGGCGAGCGAGCTCCGGCGAGCGGAGGACGGTGGAACTCGATTCCCAGATCCTGTGCGATCTGGGTTGAGTGAACGGGCGTAGAAGGTGCGCGGGGATACGGCGGAGGTGATGAGATGGTCGGATGGTCGAGATGTAACGCGAGATGGCCGGAATCAAAGAAATGCGTCGGAGATACGATTTGGGCGAAATCGGAAATTGAACGGAATAAAAGGTCTAATCGGGTACCTGATGGCTGCTGGAGACTATGCTGGAGCTGATCTTGCTCCTGGTCGTAGCTTCGAAGGGCGTCAAGGCCTGAAGCTCGGTGCTCAACGCCGGTGGCGGAGCAAGGCGGCGAGAAACGCCGGATCGATGGTAGGGACACCCTCACCTCACTGCAACAGGGGCTAACTCGAGCTGTCACCTCGGGCTTTGCTCTGGAGGTCACGGGAAGAAGGATGGCGATCCAAAGATGGGGCGCGGAGGCGGCGGAGGTGATGGTATATATGGTGACAGCGTCGATTAGGGTTGAGTGGAGACAGCGAAGGAAAGCGTCGATTTCATGGCGAAGGATCCGGCGAGGGAGAGGGATGAACGGCGAAGAATCCGGGCATGGGATATGCGTGGGAGACAGCCTGGAGACGCGTGGGAAATTCGGAGGAGGAGGCGCGGCACGCAGCTTCCAGAAAAGGAAGGAGTCCGCGGGGGAGTTGACTGGGGTCAACAGTCCCCCGTGGACCAATCAGGAGCGGCCACGTGTGCGCGATTTTTGTTTATTTATTTTAGGGTAGAAATAGGCCGAATTAAAGAAAACTCAAAACATGAAATATTTTTCTTTTATTTTTTTCTTTTTTTGGTGATTTTTATTTAATTTTTGGAAATAAAAATAGGGTAGCTATATATATAGGTATATGTACACTATATGGATTTTTATTTTTGATTTTTTTATTTGTTATTTTTATGTGTTTTTATGCTCATTTTGTATTTTATTTATTTACAAGATAAAATGAGGAATAAAAGAATATTTTTATTTTATTTTTATCACTTATATACAAGGGTGAAATAAATAGTTGTATACATTTATATACATGGTATTTATACAATGTATTTTTGTATTTTGATTTTGTAATTTTTATTTGATTTTTATTTTGTTTCTTTTTATTTATTTTATTTACAAAATATGCCATAGAATATTCACAAAAAGTTCTGAAAATAATTTCATTTATTTATAGGGTTAAATAAATACAAAGGTGTGGTTTATGTACATGGTGAAGGAAGGGTATTTTTGATTTTTTTTTGCTTTTCATCTTTTTATTAGTATTTTGTTCTTAATAAGATATATACAAATACTTACAACATATTTTTGGGTGAGGAAAATATAAAGTTTTATTTACAGAAGTATATACACATGAGCTCCTATCTCCCTCTACTTTGGCTTTTATGCGGTCAGGCCCATGCTGAGCCTTCCCTTGGGTTAGGTTGCTCAATATTTATTCTAAATATTTCCCTCTTTTTCTTTTTGTTCTTTATTCTTTTATTTTGTGCACAAAAACATGCTAATTATAGGTTTTTACACAATGCATGCTTTTGGTAATTATTTGTATTTACACATATCTACATGTATTTGCAAAGGTTTTTGTAGCTAAAATAATAGAATAAAGAGTGATGAATGGGTATTCATCAGCCCCTCAAAAGTTTCTCCGTCATCAGTTGTGCCCTTCCGTCAGGTTGACCGTCAATGAATTGACTTAACCATGGTTTTTTCAAACCTTGGTGCATTTAAGAGGGGTATTATTGTCCAAGGGCCTCTTCTTCCTCCTCCAACCTCCTCCTCCTCCCTCTCCGGCCCGAGCTCCGCCCCGAGCTCCCCTCCCCTCCCCGACGCCGCCCCGAGCTCCCCTCCCCTCCCCGGCGACACCCCGCAGCCCCTACCCTCCCCGGCGCCGCACCTCCTCCCCCCCGCACCTCCTTCCAGCCCGCCGCCCCCTCCCCTCCCCGGCGCCGCCCCCTCCCCTCCCCTCCACACCCGCACGAAGGGCGTCTTGGATTTCCGCGGGGTGTCGAGGACGGTGTTGTGCTGCAGGGGGTTCTCAAGGGGTGAGTCCGACTCGGAGGCGGTGCCCGAATCGCGGTGCTCATCTACGGAGGAGGAGGAAGGGGGTTGGGTAGATGGCGGCGGTTTCGCTTTCGCGGATCGGGAGGGCGAGTCGGACTTCTTCTAAGGCGCCATTGGAGGTTAGGGAGAAGGCAAATGTGCGTGCGGGGAGCAGGGGGCGACGTAGGGGGAGGCCCAGGGCGGCGGGGAGCAGGGGGAGGGGAGGCTAGAAGGGAGGAGCTCTGGGAAGGTGGAGGAGGAAGGGCGGTGTCGGGGAGGGGAGGGGGCGGCGCCGGGGAGGGGAGGGGGCACAGGTGGCGGTGTCGGGGAGGGGAGGGGGCGGCGCCGGGGAGGGGAGGGGGCACAGGGGGCGGTGTCGGGGAGGGGAGGGGGCGGCGCCGGGGAGGGGAGGGGGCACAGGGGGCGGTGTCGGGGAGGGGAGGGGGCGGCGCCGGGGAGGGGAGGGGGCGGCGGGCTGGAAGGAGGTGCGGGGGGAGGAGGTGCGGCGCCGGGGAGGGTAGGGGCTGCGGGGAGCTCGGGGCGGAGAGGGAGGAGGAGGAGGTCGGAGGAGGAGGAAGAAGATGGGAAGAGGAGGAAGAAGAAGAGGTTGGGGAAGAGGAGGAAGAAATGACCATATAACCTTTTAAAAAAAAATAATTCCGCTTATGTCCTCAAAGTTAACGTCCGTTTGCACTGTAGATGGACGGTCACTAACCCGAGGGGCACAAGTGATAAAATAGCAAGTTTTGAGGGGCACAACTGATATTACCAAAAAGATAGGGGCATAACTGATATTGCAACATCTCGGAGGGGCACAAGTGATAAAATCCCTACATGTAAAGCATCAAGAAGGAGACGTGGTGCATGAGCATCGTAATATTTAGCTCGCATTCAGCTGACAATTAAGCATGCACAGATGGGTCCTCTAGCGGAATCGTCGGCGCGGATTTCTCCGCTCGAGCCCTCTCCCGTCGGCTGTTCTCGGCGTATTTCAAGCTGGCAAGATGATATCCTTTGCTCTGCTCCTCGGAGTTCCACTCGGAGAGGTAGTAGCCCTCTTCGGTTGCGTGAGGTCTGGGAGCGAAGAACATGCCCCCCCACTGGGGGAAGTGGAGGAGGAGAACGGGGAGGGTGCAGCAGACGATCATGATACCCATGTATGTGATCCCGTCCTCCTTGCTGTACTTGCTCCCTCTGAAGAATATCAGCTGCGTCAGAACAGCCCCCACGTTCCCACCCCCTCCTGTCATGCCTGAGATCAACCCCAACGCCCTGCACCGTTGATGTATTTTCTTATGCATGAGTACGAAAACATAAGCTCTTTAGGGTATACCAGTGTGGATACGGCGAAGAACAGGAAGTCAAAGTAAAATAAAATATTTACAGGATGTAAGCTAAAATTAGCCCAGGAAAAAGGAAGAAGTAAAACATACCTTCTGGAGACAAATGGCACGACTCCAAACGTGAGACCGCAGGCGGCCTGGACGAGGAAGGAGAAGAGGACCATGACGAGAACGGAGGAGCCGAGCGACCCGGTCCGACCGAGCAGGATGCAGAGCACACCCCCGCAGGTCTGCACCAACCACAGCGCCCAGAGCCTCCCCCTCATCCCATACCTCGCCGACACCCTGTCCGAGAGCCACCCCCCTCCCGGCCTCGACACCACGTTCGCCAGCCCGAAGCTCGCCGCTATGATCCCCGCAGTGTGGAGCTTCAGATGGAACCTGTCGTAGAAGTACTCGGCAATGATGTTGTCCACGGTCAGCTCCACCCCGAAGCAGTACCCGTACGTCAGCGCCAGGATCCACCCCCTGTAGTTCCCCACGGCGTACCGAACCACGTTCTTGAAGCTGTCCCTCGCCATATCCCCGTTCTTCTTCAGCGTCCGGAAGTTCCCGTCGGGCATGTCCTTCCCGAAAGCCAGCACGGCCATGGCCGAGAACATCTGTATCGTTCCCGGCACGAAGAAGGCGATGCGCCACGCCGTGAATCTGGTGCTGCCCATCCTCTGGATGAGGTCGAACAGCAGCGGCATCAGCAGCTGCGTTGCCCCGCCTCCCAAGTTACCCCACCCTCCTGCAAAGCCGTTTGCGATACCCACCTGCATGAAAGATGGCAGAAAAGAACGTTAGTACTTTGAGGGCACTGTACACGGTATGCAGACTTCTTAACCATGGGATAAACCTTGGAGGGAGAGAACATGGAGCTCATCCAGAACTGCGTGGAGACGAAGCTGGCAAGAGAGAATCCCGTGAGGAACCGAACTACAAGGTAAGTGGAGGCCGAGGAGATCACGGATGTGAAGAAGACGGCCGGGCAGGTGAGGAGAACGAGGGACGCCGAGGCAATTCTTGGCCCCACGAGATCGCAGGCCGTTCCCATGGCTAGCCTTGCAAAGACTGCACCTGATACCGAGGCGATGCCCGCATTGCCGATGTCCTTCGAGGTGAGGTTGAGGTTGTCGCGTATGATCGGCAGGAGCGGCGGGGCTGCGAAGGTGGAGACGAAGCAACAGAAGAAGGAAAACCACGAGAGGTGGAAGCATCTCATGTGGGGATCGGCCAAGGAGAAGATGGGGAATTCAGTGGCTTTGTTGTCGGAATCCACAGGCAGCGCGAACCGCTTCCTCGGAGCCGTAGGAGAAGGCGGTGTCGCGGCCATGTCCTTTGCCAGATCAAGTGAATCTTCTCCTGGGTTTGTTTGTGTTGGGCCATTAGAGGAACCACTAGTCTTTATATACACTTTCTTCTCATTCCCTACATGTCGACTAAGAATATTCTGCTGAACCTTCACAAGTCGAAGATGAATATTTTTGCTTAAATATGTTATGGCGTTTTAATAAGCTGCTTTGACTTTCGACATCCCTCTGGGACCCTCAACAGCTACTGCTAATCCCAAATAGGGGTGTAAGAAAATTCTCAAGTTCGATATTCGCTCAGGTTCGGCTCGCTAAAAGTTCGATTCAGATTCGGTTCGAAAATAAACGAACCGAACCTGAACACAAGTTTAGGCTCGATTAAATAAACGAACCGAACCTAAAAATCATAGGTTCGCTCAGGTTCGATTCGTTAAAAGCTCGATAAACATACACATATACATATTTACAAATCCTTATCCGTAGAAGTGGACTTATTTTGAGATGAGTTATTTTTATCCTAGGTTAAGTGAATTTATCTAGAGATAACTAGATATTTATGAAGTAACTAGGTTTTATCTCAGTATAAACTATCCAAAAATAAATAGTCACATCATGTTTACAACATCTATCATCTATGGTCTAGTACGTTTCCCTTCTTTATCTTCAAATCAACAGAACAAGTACAAACATTACTTATCGAATATCTCCGCATTATTCTTATTCCTTATCCCCATCTGAATAGATATAAAATATATTATAATTATACTTTTTTTCAAAGAGACGAATCCTTATTAATCTATTTTTTCAAAAGATGAAGATGAGTTAGATAAAGAAAAAAACTAAATGAATATTTATTCTAAATGTAAATACACATATATATTTCCATTTCTCTTCTTTTCACTCCCTCTTATGAGAGAATTCTTAAGTTCGATATTCGCTTAGGTTCGATTCGTTTAAAAAGAGGTTCGATTCGGATTCGGTTCGAAAATAAACGAACCGAACCTGAACACAAGTTTAGGCTCGATTAAATAAACGAACCGAACCTAAAAAACATAGGTTCGCTCAGGTTCGGTCCGTTTACACCCCTAATCCCAAATTGATATTTTCTAATCGAAGGGACGGCATCAACCTCAGGATTCCTGAGACACTTTTTGCGATATTATTGGTCGAGAATCTGCAACTGCTCCGCATCCGTCGAAGTACCCATCTGCGCCTCCCAATCAAATTAAACTGGGCATTCGGAGTTGACTCAAACATTAGGGCCATTGGTAGAGCTTCAGAGAGGAGAACGCGGAGATTCGGGTCGGGGATCTAACAAGAGATTCTCTCTTTGCCTCTTGGGATTCCCGTGGAGCCGAAATGGGTTCGCAGTTGGCCCTTGACAGAAGAAACGCGGAGATTCGGGAATTAGTGAGAGATTCTTGCCTCTCGGGATCCCCAGGATACCAAGGTTATTTAGAGTAAAATTAGTTCTTCCTCTCCTTTTCCTCCTCCATCGCTGATGTGACTGCACGCCTACTTTTTTCCTAGATTAATACAGGTTTTTATCATTCGTGTCTTTTTCAACTTCTTCAATATCTACAATTATGCTCATCTCCTTTCAGCACTATCATTTTGGCATTGACTTATTACAAAATTCACGGTTTTGCTTTCTCGTTGAAGTAAAGTAGAAGTATAATTGATATTACAAAAGAACATAATAGTAAATTTTGTAAGATTTCAGGGGCACAACTGATATCACAAGAAAGGAAGAGCTATAATTGATATTGCAAAAGTTAAGAAAGGCGTGCGTGATAAAAACCCATTAATACATCTGTAATTGTATACTTTTGTAAAAAAATGAAAAACATTAACATTATTATAGAAAGGGACGGAATCATCATTTTTCGTTATTTCCATCTTTAGTACGTTAAAAATGATTATTACGATGAAAAACTAATCTCATTCTATTATACATAGGAATTAGCATTCTTATACATCCCATAGAATTCATATTCCATTTATTCTAACATTTACTTCGATGTTCATGTAGGATGATATGTATACAGTTCTTCAACCTTCGTTAACAACATTGCTGCAAACATATCCACCTAATGATGCAAACGGTTGGATTGATATGAATATCACAAATATATGTTGTAGTATATACTTATCCGTTTTAAAATAGGGATTTTTACCCGGAAGACCATGTAATCTTTTCAAATTACCGCTACGATCTTCAAAACATCCTAATTCCTCCCCCGACCCCATAAACTTGGTCCGTCTTACCCAACAAACCCTGTCGGCAATTTTAACTATGTTTGAGTCAATTACTTGAGTTAGTCTTGAGTTAACGTAACCAATTTACCATCAAACGGTTAGGATTAGCCAAAACAAAAAAAATAGGAAAAGAATCCTGCAAAGTAGACCGGCGGGACGAGGGGAGAAAGAGCAGGGAATCAACATCCGTGGGGGGCTCCATCGCCGGGGGTGAGCAGGGAGCTTGGGAGGGGGCGGGTGCAGGGAGCAGCGGCGCGAGGGGGGGCAGGGTGCAGTGGGGTGACCAGGGAGCTTGGATGGGGCGGCGCAGGGAGCAGCGATGCAGGCCAGGGTGCAGCGGCGCGGGGGGGGCGAGGGGGGGTGGGGAGGGGTTGGGGGGCAGGGGGTAGCAGGGAGCAGCGGCGGCGAATGGGGACAGGGTTGGGCGGGGAGCTTCGGTTGACCATTCGAGCAGGGGAGGAGGGAAGGAGCTGGGCACGGGGCTCGTCGGCGGCCGGAGGGGAGAGCAGGGATGGAGGAGCTGTTCGCGTGGGCCCCTCGGCGACGACAGTGGCCAGGCTCAAAGCTTGGCATTGGCGGGGGAGCGGCGCAGGGGGGATCAACTCGTCTGGGATGATGGAGTGGCATTAAATGTAAATTTGATAAACAAAATTGGGTATAATATAAATGAACATAACGGAATCGGGTTAATTTTAAAGGGTAAATGAACGGGGGTTAACCAAAGGTCTGTAGGGTAAGGGTTAGCAAGTTTACGGGGATGGGAGAGGAATTAGGATGTTTCGAAGGTTGTAGCGATAATTAGAAAAGATTATAAGGTCTGTCGGGTAAAAATCCCTTTAAAATATTATCTATTTTAAAATATAAATACAAATATACAAATATTGACGATAATCCTCACAAATAGATACATTGAAATTAGATGCGAGTCAAAATAGATAACAAAAACATACTTTATAGATTAACATAAATATACATGTATTAGATGACTCACTCACTAAAAAAAGAAATATACAAAATAGATTTATTTCACAACTAATACGTCGAATATGGTTATAAATAGATGTAGTGTATTTACAAATTAAAACTGATATGTAAATATGGACACAACTACCTATGAATATTTAACTAATATATGTGTCCATTTCCTCCTGAGAATGGGTAGGAGTACATATATCAGAATAAATATCCACATGTGTTTCCTTTTGGACCCCCTATCGAACACAAGAAAAAAAATGGGCTCCTTATTTAAAATTCCATTAATAATATGAGCCAAAAATGAAATGAAAAGGTTCATTCCTTCCCATTCTTTTTTTGGTTCCATTCCTTACTTGACTTCTTTACGTTTTAATCACATCCCTTCTACAGAAATGGGGTCTTACATTGGAAGTAGGTCAAGTCCAAGATTGGGCTGAGCTGGATTGGAGGGAACAACTTAAAGCCTCACACGAGCTTACAATTGAATCAAACTTGGGTTTGAAAATTGATCCATATCAGATTATAGGCAAAATAGGCTCAATACTACAAGGATATTGAAATCGTTTTTTGTGAACCATTTGAGGAAGGAACCTCGTATACATTATGTACAATCCTGAAGAAGAGGGCATCTTCAAACGTGAACTTTACATGCAATCAAAATAAGTGACCAAATTATTAATATATTCGAGGCAGGGGTGGAATCATGAATTTCTAATAGGTGGAAGAATATTCAGTCAATCAAATACATACATATATATATAATTAAAAAACTATTGCTATTGAGTTACATTATTTAGTAAAAGATGGATAGAGTCGAAGAAAAGCATATATAATGATTAGTTGAAAATGAAGGATATGGAGAAAATCCTCAAGCGCATCACGGAAGTGTGATGATCGCATCGAATGCGATCGGGAGCGACTAGTCGCACTAGTTGCTCGATGCAGCGGAAATTAAAATTTTCTATGTGACGAAACCACATGATACAAGAACACTTCTCAGATCGTTTCGTCTAAACCACAAACAAGTAATAGGATTACCTCTTGAAGCGTAGTTGTGATCGAGTCTCTAAACAATGAGACCTCCTGACTCAAGTCCGATCCGACGGAGGAGACGCTTGCGAGCGCGTGGATGAGACGTGTGCTTCTAGCAATCCATGTTGTTGATCCAAACCACGGATCTCCTGATCTCGACAAACGAGATACGACGTCTTCTTCACGATCAAGGCACGCCGAAGTAGATGGAGATCCACGAGCAAACGATCGGGCAACATAACGACAACGCTGCGGCGATGGAGGATCTCTCTAGGTTATCCATGGTGGATGGCCACATGAGAGATAGAGAGAGTGAGCATGTAGAGAGAGAAGAGAGAGAGAGAGAGCATTCATTGATGTGTCTCCTGAAGAGCAAGGGGTGCCTCTTCTTATATAGGGTTTTGGGAGTCCATGGATCCTAATACATGGACAACACATAATCAATGGTTGAGATTGATTTGTGTTTCTTTCAATGGCTAAGATGTTGTTGTAAAAACACAACAACTAATGATTCATTTAAATTAATTTTTATTTGATAAATCAACAAAATTAATTTCAAATTAAATCATCTTTGATAAGAGAAAAGATAATGAAGAGAGTAAACCAATCTCCTCAAAAGAGGGGACTGATGAATCTCGGATTCATCACTCTAAGTCTCATTAATTAAGCTCAGATCCCTCAAATTCAACAGCATTTATGTATTTATTTTGCATAATTATCATTCATGCATGTTTTCATAAGAATTGCATTTTAGCTTTAATTTCTGCACAAAATAAGAAGCTAAAAATTCAAGCCACAATTGACATGTAAATAGCCTAACTTCCCTTATTTTTAACTCCTTTATGCTAACTCCGAATAACACAAAACCACCCTCCACTGTGTACTTATCACTAACAAGAATAAAAATGTACTTATCACTAACAAGAATAAAAAAAATACAAAAAAAATAACTAACCCGGATAAGTGGACCAAAAACCCAAACCCTAGTTTCAGGATTTTCGGACTAAAAAGCCCCGTATCTTCCCCATCCAGTGTCTGATTTCATCCTACTCACTTTTGAACTAATTTACATTCAATTACCTTCAAAACAAGAGCACGTTCAAGTGAATCGGAGCTCATATGTGAAAGTTGGATTTCGGGCCTCTTTTGTACATTGTATATTTTAGCGGTTTTTGACCCGTATTTTATGTACATAATTTATTTATCAAGAAAATTCCAAAAAATTAGATTTAGATGTCTTTTATTTATCTCTGATTTCTCTATATTTTTTCAGATTTTTTATCTTGGTTAAAAATGACAAAAAAAATTAGAAAACCCCGAAATCAAGGTATTATATGTACATAGGATACCCCAAAAATTCATTTTTTACATTTGACCGATTTTGGCTTTGATGTCTTCATGAAAGTGGTAGATCTCGTCGAGACAAGCATTTTTTGTGAAGGAACCTTTTAGATCCGAGGTCGTTTACTATTTCTTTTTTATTTTACAAAATGTTTTTCTTCGAATTTTCTGGTGCTGACACGTGGCAGCCCCAAAGGCCGCCACGTGTCAGCATTTTTTGAGCTTTATTTTAATTCGTTTTTATAAAAAAAATGGACGCACGTGCTCCGCATGTGCCACGCCCACTGCCCTCTCTCTCCTCCTGCGCCACGTGGCGCTCCAGCAGCCGTTCGATTAGCGCCGATCAAACGGCCGCTGACCCCTCACCTTCAACTCGCAACTGCCCCCGATTCCTCCACCTTCCCCTTCGTCAACCTCCTGCGCCGCCTGCCCGAAGACTCCGCACTGGCCAACCAACCCCGCGAGTCACTCGCCTCTCTCGCAACGACCCCGCCGGTCATGCTACCCCCGCTCTCCTATTTAAAAGCTTCGACCACCCCCCAGTCCAAGGCATTCGTCGATTACACAGGAACAAGGGGGCACGATGTGACAGGTCGTCGACGCCCTCTTTCTCGGCGAGATCCTGTGGCTGGGCCCACCGTAGCGGCTGCGACCTTCTCGCCTTGCTGCTCCAGCTCCGAAGCTTCATCGAGCTTACGTTCATCTTCTCCGACTTCCTTCGACTACACCGCCTCCAGCCACTTCTTCGACCTCGCATTCATCAACGACTCGCCACCGACGCCCCCCTACCGTTTGTCGACCATCGCTACTCCACCGACCTTCGCCGGCCATGCTTCATCAACGACCACCACTATGCCCAGTTCATCTTCATCGACTCCATCTGCTCCGACAACGTCGCACGCGACCGGACACCTCAGCCAACCACCAGGAGCGTCCACCGGCCACCTCATCTCCAACGCTGCCTTGGCCGCTAGCCACAGCCCACCGGACGCCAGCCATCACCGCTAGAGGCCTCGCTGGGAACCACCACCGCCTCACCGCCTCGACGATCAGCACCTTCAAGACCGGGAGTTAGCCCCGAGACCCCGCCACGTGCCGAGCACGTGAGGTGGGGGACGTCAACCTGACGCCACCCCTAGGTCACGTGCTCCGCACATGACCAAGGGGCGAATTGCACAGCAGCCTCGGTCTCTGCGCCATATTGCACCTCACCCTCCCCCCACCGACCAGGTCACGTGCTTGGCACGTGACCTTGGGAAATTTCCAGAAATTCCCTCAGTTATCTAGGTAATTACAATCAAGTCCTCCTTTGCATTTTCATATTTATTTTCATTACAGTTATACCCATGTACTCCCTCTCCATTTTAGACCTCTACATGACTTTATTTTATTTATTAAAAATTAACATGATGTTTGTTATTCAATTTTCTACACTTTGACATATCGTGGGATATTTTTGTGAGTAGTGGTTAATTAATAATTAATTATTTATTGGAAATTTGTATATTTTGCTCATTTCGTACTCTAAAATTTGCCATTGATTAACCGTTGCTCTAAAAATTCCCGAAAAATCACATAGCGTAGAATTAATTGTGCTTGACATTTTGCCAAAAAGAATTGCATTTGCATATAGTTTGCCCTGTAAAAATTATTTTGCATATTTCAATGTTTAATTTTTAATAGGTATTAGACCCCACATTTTCGAGGTCTAGGATTTTTCTGAGATCCATCACCTAGTGATAGACCTTAGATAACTTTATATCTTGAAAAAATGTAGGTTAATATTTATTATAATTAAATATTGAAAATCATTCTGTTTGCATTTAAAAATTCATAAAAAAATTCATATTGCATCTAAAAATTCCAAAAAATTTACAGTGTATTCATTTTATCATATTTTATATTGTGGCCAAGTTTCATAATTTTCGGACATAGTTTGAATGTACTTTAATTTTAGTCCCTAAAATAGGCCAAAATTGCATCTTGCAACCTGTATTTGCATTAAAAATTCCAAAAAAGACCGCCTCAAAAACCGTGCACGAATTTTGATAGACGTAATTCTAGGTTGTTCATTTGCCTCTTTGTGATCGACCTTGGGACTTGTCCAAGTAAAATAAACATAAAACCACTTGATTAAAATTGAAGAATATTTGTGGTTATTTTTTGACTGATTCCGATCGCCGCCTACAACGAACGACACATTCCTATTTTCACTCACAAAATTAAAAACAACTCCTTAACATCGTGCTTTTCGGACCCGTCAGATGGCGCCGTTGCCAGGGAGGCAAACGGCTTAGATTTTTGTTTTGAAAATTTTTGTTCGGTTTTTCGCATTTTGGTAGTCTGACCCCCGAATTTTTCATTGTAAATCCCATAATTTTTTTCCCAACATTTTCTTATTTTATCATTTTTTTGAGTCACTCTCTTACACCCATCTCTCTTATTTTTTCTTGCGAGGTACCCGGCGTACGTGGAGCGTTTTTTCAAGAAACCGACGAATCTTCACGGCTTCCGAAGAAGCCGCAATTGATTTAAGATCGAGTCGAGTCATGAGAGAGCGTAGATTCTAGTTTTAAATTTCTGCAAATTTCAATTTCTGCTCATTTATAGCAGTGTCCGTTTGGACTCTCGCGTGTGTAAAAAGACTCTGAACTTTTCTTGTGGTGTGTCGTGGCCTGTTTCACTCTCCGGTGAGGGTGGGGCCCGGCTTGAGTGGCGATTAGGATAGACCTGCACATACGGCTCTCAGAGCATTTATATTTTTTTGATTGTGCTCGTAGGATCTTAAGCCACACTTCACATTAATCGCGATGCACATAGATCATTCAACTTAGCCAAATTCAACTCAATTCTTCCCTTCTAATAGAACTTTCTGCTTAGGTGCGGTTTTTCATCGGCTTTCATTCCATATAGAATAATTTTCAATTCTTGTATTGCATCCCACATGGAGATTGCGAGGAAGCACTGTAAGTCTTCTAATTGAGCATACATCATTATTTTCACGTCCCGAATTTCTCCCTCTTGTTTTATCACATAATCCTAAAGGAAATTGGGACTGGACGGTAGACGTATATTTGTGCTCATTTAAAGTCTTCAGTGATCACCTAATAAAAATTGGGACTGCTAAATATAGCCGATTTCAAAATAACCCATAAAATCAAGAATTTCTGCGGGAGAGCAACCCCGACCTTGGATGTTTCTATTTTTCTGAGTGAGCGAGAGACGACACTTAAGGCTAGAGCCCAAATCCGAAATTTCGGCACCTAACAGCTCGCTAATTTATTTGCCAAGATTGATTTATCACCAACTAAAATTGAAAATATATTAGCCGAACTCTTACGGCTTCATTGTGTGAGTTGGTGAACCTGGGGTTTGAATTGTGTTTGCATTGGTGTGCGTGAACCGATTTCAAGGTCAATAGCCACACATTTGATTTCTCTTGACTATCCCATGCAATCATCTTTCCTCTTTTCTTGATAATGGAACTCTTGTCAAAGAACTCTCGCAGATCCAACCCCCCATTCCTTTCAAAAATGATCGAACACCCATCAGAGCTATACTGTGAAAATGATTTGTCTTGGTTAGGCCCAAATCAACCAAATCATCTTCTTTCAATAATCCTCCAACATTCGCGGAAGACTTTCAGCCGCGGATGAATTCAACCTCCTCATTGAATTTCTATTCGAATCCTCCAACCACACATGACCATCTACCATCTTCGACTGAACTGCCTTTTTCTCAGTTTCTCGCCAATGAAAAATTTCAAAATCAAAATCCCTTTGAGTCTCATGACTGGTAAAGAAACCCAACCCAGATGGAAAGATATGCACTGAATGATCATCGGCATTGGATTGACCATGATAGACCCCTCGTCAGACATAAAACTCATACAAAGGACTGGACTGACCTCCTAGAAACACATAAACCCTGTATGTTGACTCCACAATATCAAAGTCTGACCAAGCATGATCAAAGGATTGAACTCCACTCAGATCAAATATACATGCCTAGACCATATGAGCAGCCTCCTTCCATTATTTTTGAGGAGAAATTTTTAGAAAATAATAATCATATGTCAGATATTCCAAGATATTCTCCTCTCAGCACAAATGAGAAAATGGAAGATGAAATTATCGAACACACACCGACTGCTCCCATGATTGATCATGAACCAAATTTTGAGGATGATATTTCAAGGATAAATAAGAGATTCAATTCAATAGAGGATAGATTTCAAAAATTCACCGACCGATTAATCGCATTCTATGGTGGCTCGAACAGTAAAATGAATGAGGAAATGACTGGATCTGAGATTGAAAATTCTGATGATATTCTGGGACCTAGGGACGATTCTGAAAATGACTATGCCGCTGACCATCACCCTGAACATCAGAACCCCTGCTCATCTGAAGAAAACACCACACCCCCACACCACACAGAAAATACCAACAAATGGAAATATTTGAAAACCACACAAAAATTGAAAATCCAAAAAAATTCATAAAAATTGAAACTGAAGAAGATTTGAAGAATTTGGATCCTGTTTTACGGGAAGCACTAGGAAAGAAATTGATTTTTGAACTTCCCTTTCTACAGGCCATTGAACACTTCCCCGACCTTAAAAGATTTTTAATGGAAAAATTAACTATGAAAAAGTCTGGTAGGATTAGAACCAAGACCGAGAGACATATCTTGTCAATGGCCTCCTCCTTGGTATTAAGGAGAAAAATCAAGAGCCGCATAGTGAAGCGGTTACCCAGATTTGACTTTGAAATCAAAGACACAATTTTCACCCATGCTCGGATTGATGACGATTCGTCGATCAATATCCTTCCGACCTCTGTACTCCATGAACTCAAACTCGGATCGATCAGAAAGAAACGAGAGATTATTCAATTGGCGGACCGATCTATAAAGCGGCCGAGAGGAATCATTTCCGTCATCATGAAATTCCAAGGTGCTCCGCTCAAAGTAGAATTCATGATCATTGATATTGAGCATCAAGGAGAATTCACCCAGTCTCCAATCATTCTCGGAAAGCCATTCTTGGCATTGGCCAAGGCAATTATTGATTGTGAGACTCGGGAAATCAATTTCACAGCATTGGAAACACTTAGATCTGACCATGTCTTTGAGGAACCACGATTTTCTGAGACAACCCACGAAGTCCCCGACAGCCGCAACCATGAAACGGTAGAAGAGCCCTACCCCGCAGCCACACCTGAGATAGCAGTTGTTGATGAGACTATTAGTTTAGAGACTATTGGTTTAGAGACTCTCCTCAGTATTTTAATTCCCGCAGATCTCAAAATAGACAAATCCTTCTACTACGATCCTGAGACATATGCATGGTCGCACCCTGGAGCAACATTCTCTGAATACCTGGACCAAATCATCCCAAATCGAGAGTGCACCAACATTCAGATGACCAAGAATAAACGCAAACCGATCAAGGAGAAGAACTTTAATGGTGATTCATCTGGATACTCAAGTGAACCGACACCTTCACGAAGAAAGAAAAAGAGAGTTACCTTTGACCTTTCGGAAGAGGAATCAATTGATGATCCCTCATCAAGTCCGGAAAAGGTAGTCTACAAGAGTGAAGTCTGTTCGGCAGCTCTAAAGCCATATCTTTGCAAGGATCCAAAATTCAATCCCCGTTGGACAACTCCTGTTCCTAACTACTATTCATCCAAAGCTGATGCTCCTGACCTTTTCAAGTACACTGGAATTATTTCGTATGAGCTGACTGAAACCGGTGCTTCTGAGTATTCATCCGAGGACAAACCGATTGACCCCAAGAAGGAATGAATTCTGAGGAAACAACTGAAGAAACAAAAAGACCAGAATACTTGAAGTATGTCCACTTTCAAATACTACTCCTCTAATCATAACTCTGATGATGGATATCTTTCATCTGACTCAAACACTTCATCTATTACCCATCATGATTTTTCTGAGGATGACACTGATCATAATTGGGAATCATATGCTTCATCTCCATCTCGTCATTACGATCTCCCACCACAGGCTCACAAGAAGATCAGCCGAAAACCGCCTTAATCATCGGCTACCCACCCTCCCTCCCGACCACATCGGTCTCCTTGTACAACTTCTTCCTCTACTTAGGCCAAAGCCTAAGTATGGGGGGGCCGATGCCATTTGTACATACCATCCTTCTCCTTCTCCCGATCACTTCACTTTCACCCTTCTTCCATACTTAGGCTGACTAGAGCCTAAGTATAGGGGGAACCGACATCCACCTGTTTATACTCTCCTCATTCACATATCCTGACCGCTTCATTTTTCTTTTCATTTTTTTTCACTCCCTTACGCTTAGCTCGAGCTATGTCTTCTTTCTGCTTCTTGTGCTATGAGGACACAACACTCGCTAAGTATAGGGGGTCTGTGTATATACTTCATATATATTTTACCCATATCTCGTACTTTCGCGTAAGTCTATATGTATTTACGGGGTGGGTACTAACTTGAAAAAAAACAAACAAAAAAAGGAAGAGTTTTTTGCTACTAACACTAACCTTGCCCAAAACCTTTGAAAAAAAATGGCTTCTTATTTCATTTTTGCATAAAAAAATCATCAAAAAAATTGTGTCAGCATCTCACACACCTGCACTTCATCCAACATCACATGCATTTGCATCTGTGAAAAGTCATTGGATTCTAAACCAAATTGTGAGCAGAAACTGAGAATGGTCTGGACTTGACCTTAATCCACCTAATTTTCAGAGGAACTTCACCGAGAAATAGGATTTTAAGAGCTTCAGGTCTTTGACTTAATTCTTTAAGTTCCACATGACAATGTACAGTGTTTGACTCTTAGTTTCTAACCTGGTCTCTTCATTCTGGGTACAACTCTGGAATAGGGAATTAATTTGTACTCTCGCACTATGCACTTAGCTTAACTCAGACGGGATGTTGGAAGACTGTATGAGTCTCTTTTCTGGTAGCGTGGAAATCTAAAGACCGGAGTACGGGTTGAAATAAAGCTTCGGAAAGGGATGGACGACTGGGCACAATTTTTTCTAAGACCCCAAAAAATGTACGGAACGAAAAGATTCTATATCCGTAGGGGCACAACAAGATCCAAGCAGAACCACCAAAAATTCCAAATACAAAGAAGCAACTACCAAATAAAATCCGACCAAAAAGGTCCAAGCTTCAAGAAACCTGCAGATCTTGGTGGAGACTCGGCTACACTGGCCATCTTCACAAGGAGAGGTGACTACACTGGCCACCCTCCAGTTCTTTTCTCTTTCTTCTATCTTCTCCCTCATTCGATTGTGAACACAGCGCGACAGACCTTAGAAGGAAATACCTGACTCCCCGAGGACGAGTTACTGGAGAGGAGAGGAGCATGGTAGTCTGGCATTATGGATGGGAAGATCTAAAACCCTTCACACACATGAGTCAGTTGTTCAAGATTCATAGGGTATGCTTTGGGAAGAGGATTGATCTAAGATGACTTCTGAGCCGAAACTGTGTCAATGATGTGTAGAACTTGAGGGTTGTTGATTTTAAAATTCTAAGTCTCATAGAAGTTCTGACACACTAATAATCCAAAGGTCGAGTCTAGTTTCATTTTCACCTTCAGCTCATAGTCTTGGTATGGAATCCAATCTCATTTCACCTCATGGCATTTCTTTTTGATGCTCAGGGACGAGCTTGGTTTAAGTATAGGGGGATGATGAATTTCGGATTCATCACTCTAAGTCTCATTAATTAAGCTCACATCCCTCAAATTCAACATCATTTATGCATTTATTCTGCATAATTATCATTCATGCATGTTTTCATAAGAATTGAATTTTAGCATTAATTTCTGCACAAAATAAGAAGACAAAAATCCAAGCCACAGTTGACCTGTAAATAGCCTAACTTACCTTATTTTTAACTCCTTCATGCTAACTCTGAATAACACAAAACCACCTCCACTGTGTACTTATCACTAACAAAAATAAAAAAATAAAAAAAATAACTTACCCAGATAAGTGGACCAAAAACCCAAACCCTAGTTTCAGGATTTCAGACTAAAAGCCACATATCTTCCCCATCCAGTGTCTGATTTCATTCTACTCACTTTTGAACTAATGCACATTCAATTACCTTTAAAACAAGACCAAGTTCAAGTGAATCGGAGCTCGTATGTGAAAGTTGGGTTTTGGGCCTCTTTTGTACATTTTATATTTTAGCGGTTTTTGACCCGTATTTTATGTACATAATTTAATTATCAGAAAAATTCCAAAAAAATAGATTAAGATGTCTTTTATTTATCTTTGATTTCTCTTTATTTTTCCAGATTTTTTATCTTGGTTAAAAATGACAAAAAAAATTAGAAAACCCCAAAATCAAGGTATTCTGTGTACATGGGATACCCCAAAAATTCACTTTTTACATTTGACCGATTTTGGCTTTGATGTCTTCATAAAAGTTGTATATCTCGTCAAGATAAGAATTTTTTGTAAAGGAACTTTTTCGATCCGAGGTCGTTTACTATTTCTTTTTGATTTTACAAAATGTTTTTCTTCGAATTTTCTAGTGCTGACATGTGGCAGACCCAGAGGCCGCCACATGTCAGTGTTTTTTGAGCTTTATTTTAATTCATTTTATAAAAAAAATGGACGCACGTGCGTCGCACGTGCCCCCAGGCACGTGCTCCGCACGTGCCACGCCCACTGCCCTCTCTCTCCTCCTGCGCCACGTGGCGCTCCAGCAGTCGTTCGATCGGTGCCGATCGAACGGCCGCTGACCCCTCACCTTCAACCTCGCAACAGCCCCCGATTCCTCCGCCTTCCCCTTCGTCAACCTCCCGCGCCGCCACCCCGAAGACTCTTCACCAGCCAACCAACCCCCGCGAGTCACCCTCCTCTCTCACAACGACCCTGCCGGCCATGCTACCCCCGCTCTCCTATTTAAAAGCCTCGACCACCCCCAGTCCAAGGCATCCGTCGATTACACAGGAACAAGGGGGCACGAGGTGACAGGTCGTCGACCCCCTCTTCCTCGGCGAGATCCGGTGGTTGGGACCACCGTAGCGGCTGCGACCTTCTCGCCTTGCTGCTCCAGCTCCGAAGCTTCGTCAAGCTTACGTTCATCTTCTCCAACTTCCTTTGACTATGCCGCCTCCAGCCACTTCTTTGACCTCGCGTTCATCAATGACTCACCACCAACGCCCCCCGGCCATTTGTCGGCCATCGCTACTCCACCGACCTTCGCCGGCCACGCTTCGTCAACGACCACCACTACGCCCAATTCATCTTCATCGACTCCATCTGCTCCAACAATGCCGCACGCGACCGGACACCTCAGCCAACCACCAGGAGCGTCCACCAGCCACCTCATCTTCAACGCCGCCTTGGCTGCTAGCCACAGCCCACCGGACGCCAGCCATCACCGCCAGAGGCCTCGCCAGGAACCACCTCCGCCTTACCGCCTCGACGATCAGCACCTCTAGGATCAGGCGTTAGCCTCGAGACCCCACCACATGCCGAGCACGTGAGGCGAGGGACATCAGCCTGACGCCACCCCCAGGTCATGTGCTCTGCACGTGACCAAGGGGCAAATTGCACAGCAGCCCCGGTCTCTCCGCCATATTGCATCTCAGCCCCCCCACCGACCAGGTTACGTGCTTGGCACGTGACCTTGGGAAATTTCTAGAAATTCCCCCGGTTATCTAGGTAATTACAATCAAGTCCTCCTTTGCATTTTCATATTTATTTTCATTGCAGTTATACCCCTGTACTCCCTCTCCATTTTAGACCTCTACATGACTTCATTTTATTTATTAAAAATTAGCATGTTGTTTGTTATTCAATTTTCTACACTTTGACATATCGTGGATATTTTTGTGAGTAGTGGTTAATTAATAATTAATTATTTGGTGGAAATTTGCATATTTTGCTCATTTTATACTCTAAAATTTGCCATTGATTAACTGTTGCTCTAAAAATCCACGAAAAATCACATAGCGTAGAATTAATTGTGCTTGACATTTTGCCCAAAAAGAATTGCATTTGCATTATATAGTTTGCCCTGTAAAAATCATTTTGCATATTTCAGTTTTTAATTTTTAATAGGTATTAAACCCCACATTTTCGAGGTCTAGGATTTTTCTGAGATCCATCACCTAGTGATAGATCTTAGATAATTTTATATCTTGAAAATAAGTAGGTTTAATACTTATTATAATTAAATATTGAAAATCATTCTATTTGCATTTAAAATTCAAAAAAAAATCATATTGCATCTAAAAATTCCAAAAAAATTACGGTGCCATTCATTTTATCATATTTTACATTGTGGCCAAGTTTCATAATTTTCGGACATAGTTTGAATGTACTTTACATTTTAGTCCCTAAAATAGGCCAAAATTGCATCTTGCATCCCGTATTTGCATTAAAAATTCCAAAAAAAGACCGCATCAAAAATCGTGCACGAATTTTGATAGACATAATTCTAGATTGTTCCTTTGCCTCCTTGTGATCGACCTTGGGACTTGCCCAAGTAAAATAAACATAAAACCACTTGATTAAAATTGAAGAATATTTGTGGTTTTTTCTTGACTGATTCCGATCGTTGCCTACAATGAACGACACATTCCTATTTTCACTCACAAAATTAAAAACAACTCCTTAACATCGGTCGTTTCGGACCCGTCGGGGATGGCTTCTCTTCTCCTTATGGAGAGTTGTAGCCATCCATTTCTATTTGATGGACTTGGTCCATCTCTTCTAATTATCATAAGATCTCATTATCTCATGATATATATCATCATCTCTTGTCGACAATATTTTCACCAAAAAATAATTCTAAATTATCTTATGGAAAATATCAACCATACCATTGAAATTATGTGAATCTCATTCACAACCCAAAACTAAATATAATTATATTTTCAATTAATCATTCAATGTGAATCCAATTCACATTAACAATTAATCAACAAATATAAATCACAATATGATCTCTTTAATATATTATAAATCGCATTTATAATATATATGATTAATATGGATAGTACTATCCACATTATTCATATCCATGATAATTAAATCACATTTATTCATCTTGGATTTCTTTTCTCATGTGCCCAAATAATATGAATCACATTCACATTATTCATATCTTTGATAATTAAATCACATTTAATTATCTCAGATAACTCTCCTTATAATATGAATCAACCACCCCCGTCACCATAACTTAAAATTCCTCTTCATATGGGAAGGGATAGACATGTATATAAACATGCTCCTTCCTCTTCATATCGTGCAATCGACACATATATCGTGGATGTTACAAAGATCTAGTACTAATGGGTTACTCATGTGAACCCTAAATTTGATCCTTCACACTGTTAAAAATATCTCAGATTAATTACGAGACCTCCTCCACTAACAAAATCACCACCATCCAACGATTGTGCAAGAAAAAAGTTCATTCAAGCTACACCACCTCCATCTGAACCCGCTCCTGCGAAATAGATGACTTCGATCACTGGTCATGGCACTCTAGGTGGAGATGTGGCGAGGAGGGCAACACTCACTTGTGAAGAATTCCTAAGAAACCCTGCAACCACAATCTCTATAGAAATCCTATAATGACATAAGGGGAAAATACGGCATACAGCCACGCGACGGTTGCCTAAGTATCAAATCCATATTTGGGATAAGGTTTTAAAAATTAGATCGTACGTTGAACAGGTCAATCTATGATTTGGTCCAATCGGTTCAGATCATCGGTCTCAACTGGTTGGACCGACGATGATGTCATCATTCCTACGACTCGGAAAAAACTGGAGCTAGCTTAATTTACTGTTCTGACAAGTCGAACTAATTTTTTAAACCGATAAAATCAGTACATAAATATGTATGTGTATATATCGATAAAATAATCACTTAAAATGTCAAATTTTTCAATAGAATAACATGATTGTCTTTTTAGAGTAAAACTCTACAAAAATTAGCCACATCTACTAACATTATATATGAATATAATATTATAAATCATTTATGTATAGTTGCTCCTAGAAAACTACTTTATGTAGGTAGGGGGACAACTGATATTCTGAAAAAGAGAAAGACATAACTGATATTGCAGAAGTTAAGAAAGACTAGTGATAAAATCATATTTTTTTAATTATTTAAAACTTTATCATTTCAAAATTTACAAAAACTATCAAAACTAGATCAATTCGGGTCAACATGATCCGATAACCGATGGGAACTGATTTTTTATTTTCTTTTTTTATTAATTACATGAAACCTGCTGAACTGATCAGGTCGGGATCGATTTCCAATCCAACCGATGAGTCCAGTTTTTTAAATGCTCAAGACAATCATGGCAACCGACCTAATATGATACATATTACGAGCCAACTCCCGTACACTCGCACCTACACAAATACCATATATCCCTTCAACCGTCGTGTGACACATGGAGTTCTCTCTTGGTAGAAACAACGTACTTACGGCCCTCCACCGAGACACTATCAAAAGAAGAGGAAGATCATATCCCATTGCTTCAAATCCATGAAGATGTTGCACTTGGCCATCGCCTCCAGACGCTGTGCAGTAATCACCTCATCCTCAAGCACAACGCCCACCTGTAGATTTCAATCGCCTCCATCTATAGGGCGGCAAGTGAAACGACTGTGCCTCATCTATCCAGTTTGCTCTCACTGTAAATGAACTGGACACTCCTCATACAAGTGCCCCTCCTGATCCAATATGGCTTCCAACACCCACCCACCATTACAAATGAAGGAGAGTAGTTTTTAGCCGATGAGTTGATCATGCCAATTCTCAAAGTCTCCAACTCCTTGGATGTCTGATTATCAAATTCTCCAAATAGATCGCTTCCGAGGAGATCTGTCCCCATGTAGGCAAATATTTCTGGAGAATTTCTTAGCGACAAATCATTACTGAGGTAAATGCTGAGAAACTGTTCAAATCCTTGGTCCAACCTCCTTAATCTTCCTTGACAATATTGCAAACTGACTCTATTGTGTTGGGGATAATAGGCGTGTCCCTACATCCTTTTCCTGCAGCAAAGATGGCACACAAAAAATATAGGTTCCCCACTCCGGAACCAAATGGAAACAATGACAAGCAATCACACAAGCAACCACAGAGACAAAGATTTTTACGTTGAAACCCTTACTCGATGTGAGAAAGGGAAAAACCACGGGGCAAGACCGACAACGAATCCACCACGGTCAAGATGAGCTAATGTTCTTTCGGTTTTGTTGCCCAACAAAATCGAGATACAAGCCACATGCACAATGATAGTTCTTCTACTAGTAACTAACTATCCCTAGGTATCTAACAATACCAAATGTGTTCAAAATCAAGAAGGTGAAGTGGCTTCACTGAAGGGCTCCCAGATGGAGACCCAAGATGAAGGCTTCAGCTCCTTGAGGTCGTCTACAACGACCTCCAACTGCTGCCCCTCTTGAGCTTGCCCAAACGGCCAATCTCCAAGCCGAACCTGTTGCTTCCTCGAGCTCCTAGCTGCAGCTCCTCCCTCTCGCACAGCCTCTCTCTCGCTCGGCCTCTCTCTCACTCTCTTGTGTGGAGGAAACAGGGAAGATGGGTTCCAAAAACCCTCATTGTGGCTTGCTAGAAAAAAGGGGAGGCAAAAGGAACGTATGGGGCTTCCGTGCTCTGGAATTGGGGCTTCTATCGTCCCTGGAATCTGCATTTTTTGGGGGAAGCCAAATGGGGCTCCTAAATGTTGGGAAAATATCAAAAAGGTCCCCCCTCCAAGTTGGGGCTTGACAATAAAATACCTAACAACCTCCCCTCCAGACCCAACGGGGAGGTGTGGTCCAGTGATAGAGATCAAGAAGAAGTGACATCGCTCAGCTCTCTACAGAGTTGAAGCTTGTCACGAGTGACTGCCTTAGTCAACATGTCTGAGGGGTTCTCATCAGTGTGAATCTTCTTCAACATGAGCTGCTTCTATTCAATTGCATCCCTCAGCCAATGGTATCTCACGTCAATGCATTTTGTGCGAGCATGGTGCATGGTTCTTGCTCAAGTCTATAGCGCTCTGGCTATCACAAAACACAACTGGCTTACTGTCATCCAATCCAAACTCATCAAGAAAGCGTTGTAACCATAACACTTCTTTCCCTGTCTTTGTTGTTGAAATGTATTCTGCCTTGGTAGTCGAGAGAGCAAAACATTTATGTAGCTTGGATTGCCATGATATGACTCTCCCTGTAAATGTGAAAATGTACCATGAGATAGACTTTCTCGGATCCATGTCTCTTACCATATCTGCGTCAATGTAGCCATATAGTTTGGGATCTGACCTCCCAAACACAAGACACATACTTGAGGTCCCTCTCAAGTATCTGAAGATCCATTTTACTATCTCCCAATGGTCCTTCCCTGGATTGGACATGAATCTTCTCACCACGCCCACTGCATAGGCTATGTCGGGTCTAGTGCAAACCATGGCATACATGAGACTCCCAACTATGTACTGGTATGTGATCTTCGTCATCTATGCTTTCTCTTCAGAAGTGGATGGACATGACTCTTTGGTTAGATTGAAATGAGAGGCTAAAGGCATGCTGACATGCTTGGCATTCTTCATGTTGAACCGCTCCAACACGCGTTCAACATAGCATTCTTGTGACAACCACAAAATGTGTTTCTTCTTGTCCCTTGTAATCTACATCCCAAGGATGTGACTTGCGACTTGCCTTGCCCAAATCTTTCATCTCAAACTCCTTGGAGAGTTCTCTCTTGAGCTTCGCAATCAAGTTGAAATCATGAACGACAATCAACATATCATCCATATCGATCAAACGAATGACGAACCTGCCATTGGGAGCGAACATATACACATGGATCGGTTGTAGTCCTCTTGAAGCCTTGCTTTGCCATAAAAGCATCAAACTTCAAGTACCACTGTCTCAGAGCTTGCTACAAGCCATAAAGACTCTTCCTCAATCTGCAAATCATGTGCTCTTCCCCTTTCTCTTGAAATCCATGTGATTGCTCCATGTAGATCTCTTCTTTCAAATCACCATGAAGAAACACCGTCTTCACATCCATATGCTCCAGCTCAAGGTTCATGCTAGCAACAAGTCCTAGCACCACTCTCACTGAATTCATTTTCACCACTAGGGAGAAGATCTCATCGTAGTCCACTCCTTCCTTCTGGTTGAACCCTTTCACCACCAATCTGGCCTTGCACTTGACCTGTTTGCCAATGTCATCAGACTTTAGCTTATAAAACCATTTGTTCTTCAAGGCTCTCTTGCCTTTGGAAAGCTCAACCAGATCATAAGTGCAATTTTTCTTGAGGGATAGCATCTATGTATTCATTGCATTGTGCTAATGACCCTTATCCTTGTGCTTTTGTGCCTCCTCAAATATATATGGCCCACCTGCATTTGTAAGCATCACATACCTAGAAGTATGGTAACGGGATGATGGTTGGTATGTCCTCTCAGATCTCTTGACCTGAGGCTCTGCTGCGTCTGCAAGTGGATGAGGCTACTCCCCCTGTCCCAAGTCCATTGGACCTGCATCAACGGGTTCTATATCTGGCTCGTGCTACTCTAGCTTCCCATCCTCTCCACCTATACCCTATACTGGAAAGGGCTCTGTGTCCTCATCACTGTCATCATCCATGGAAAACTCATATGCATCATCACTCTCAGTGGTGTCCTCCGCCGATGTCTGATTCTCATAGAAAATAACATCCATGTGTCTGGTGACTGTCTTCTTTCTTGGATCCCAAAGACGGTATCCAAACTCTTGATCTCCATAGCCAAGAAAGATACAAGGCACTGACTTGTCATCCAACTTCTTCCTCTGCTCCTTTGGTACCAATGCAAAGCCTTGCATCCAAACACCCTCAAATGAGCATATGAGGGGTCCTTTCCTGTCCAAGCATACTCTGGAATATGAAAATCCAAAATAACTGCCGGAGATCGGTTGATCAAGTAACAAGCAGTGCGAATCGCCTCAACCCAAAAAGTCTTGGCCAACTTTGTTGTCTTCAACATGCAGCGAACTCTCTCAACAATAGTCATGTTCATCCTCTCAGCTAGACCATTGTGCTGGAGTGTACCTGACTCTGTCCTCTCATGCCTGATGTCGTGCGCTGCACAATAGCCTTGAAGGCTAAGGGAGGTGTACTCTCCTTCATTGTTTGTGCATAGACACTACAACAATTTCCTGTCTCAAGCTCAACCATGGCTTGAAACTTCTTAAAACAATCAACAACTTGATTTTTCGATCTCAGCACATACACTCACACCTTCCTAGATATGTCATCAATGAAGGTGATAGAATACATGTTACCTCCCAAAGAGGTTGTGTCCATGGGATCACAAACATCTGAGTGAACTACCTGTAGAAGATCTCTCTTCACCTTGAATATGACTATGTATGGTGCACTCCTGCTCTTCCCAACCTCATATGCATTATAAGGAGACAATGTGATGTCACTGTGGTAGGGGATCAACTCTCTCTTGCTAAAAGCTGCAAGCCCTTCTGGATCATGTAGCCAAGCTGACGATGTCATAAATCTGAAGTGTCTGCCTCACTAGCATGTAAACTACCATCCATGACCTTCACTCTAGTCATGTAGAGTGTGCAACACAAACGACCTCTATCCATGATGAGAGAACCCTTGCTAATCTTGCACTTGTTGTCGCTAAACATTAGATGGTAGCCTTCACTATCTAGTTGTGAACCAGATATAGAACTAAGCCGTACACCAGGAACATGCCTCACATTCTGCAGAGTCATTGAGCACCCAACATCAGTTTGAATTGAGATGCTGCCAATTCTTACGATCTTAGAGTAACTTTCATTACCCATTAAGACTCTCCATAATCACCCCTAGTGTAGGTGGTGAAGAACTCCCTGTGTGGAGTTACACGATAGGAGGCGGTCGTGTCAATGAACCCACTCCAAATCACTCCCTACATGCACTGATCTTCGATGGTGAGAATTACCTCATCTGCACTATCATCTACCACAACTGCAGCTACATTTCCATCTTTATTTTCCTGATTCTTCTTGGCTTCAGCTTGCTCTCTCTTTCAAATCCTGCAATCTCTCTTCCAGTGATCGGGCTTATGGCATTGATGACATTTTCCTCTATCCTTGGACTTATCTCTAGATTGATGCCTCTCCTGTGACTTTTCTCTGCTGTTGGATCTTCCTCTCCTCTCAACCGCATACACATGTGAAGAGGAGGATGTCTCTCCTAAAGAGCGACACATGATCTCCTCATTCAGGAGACTACCCTTGACCATGGCCATGGTCAACTTGCTATCTTTCCAGAGTTGCTCACGGTGACTACTAGAGTCTCCCAATTGTCTGGCAATGAACCTAACAAGAGAAGTACCTGCAACTCGTCATCAAGTACCAATCCCATGAAAGTCAACTGGTTGATGATGCTTTAGAAATCATTCAAGTGCTCTTCCACTTTGGTACCGTCCTTGTATTTCAAGTTCACAAGTTTTCTAATCAAGAAAGACTTGTTAGTTGCGGTCTTCTAATCATAGAGTTCAGACAATTTGTCTCACAAATCCTTCGCATTCGTCTCTTCAGCAACATGATGGAACACGGACATGTCAAGCCACTTCCGAATGGTCCCAATGACCTTTCGGTTCAGCTTTGTTCATTCACTTGCGGACATATTTTTCGGCTTGACGCTCTCTCTCTCCACCGGATCGTGGAGGTCCTTGCAATATAGAATGGCATCCATCTTGTCCTTCCAAATCTTTCAATTATTGCTTGTGAGCTTAACCATTGTGCCCTCATCATCTTTGCCAATTTTTGCTCAACCTGAGCTCTGATACCACTTGTTGGGGATAATAGGCGTGTCCCTAAATCCCTTTCCTACAGCAAAGATGGCACACAACAAATATGGGTCCCTACTTGAGAACAAAATGGCAACAATGACAAGCAATCACACAAGCAACCACACGAGATAAATATTTTTACGTGGAAACCCTTATTCGATGTGAGCAAGGGAAAATCACAGGGCAAGACCGACAACGAATCCACTACGGTCAAGATGAGCCAAATGTTCTTTCAGTTTTATTGCCCAATAAAACCGAGATACAAGCCACACACACAATGATAGTTCTTCTACTAGCAGCTAACTATCCCTAGGTATCTAATAATACCAACTATGCTCAAAACCAAGAAGGTGAAGTGACTTCCCTGAAGGGCTCCTGGATGGAGACCCAAGACGATGGTTTCGACTCCTTGAGGTCGTCTACAACGACCTCCAACTGCTGCCACTCTCGAGCTTCTTGCCCAAACGGCCAATCTCCAAGCCAAACCCGTTGCTTCCTCGAGCTCCTAGCTGCAGCTCCTCCCTCTCGCGCGGCCTCTCTCTCGCTCTCTTGTGTGGAGGAAATGTGGAAGATGGGTTTCCAAAAACCCTCACTGCAGCTTGCTGGAAAAAAAGGGGAGGCAAATGGAACGAATGGGGCTTCTGTGAACTAGAATTGGGCTTCTGTCATCCCTGGAATCTGTGTTTTTGGGGGAAGCCAAATGGGGCTCCCAAATGTTGGAAAAATATCAAAGAGGCCCCCCTCCAATTTGGGGCTGGACAGTAAAATACCCAACACATTGATGGTGTTCATCCTTTGGAGCCAAACCTATCAAGGAGATTAATTCTTATTAGATGGTTGTTCTTGGACTATAGTTGCACCACGTATACTTGTATGTACCAAACAACATGGTCAAGAATTTTGAAAAGTTGTTGCATTTGCAGACCCCTTTGTGAAACTGTGTTATTCTCATTCTAAATTTTGGAATATTTTGGCACTTGAAAAATATAAATAATTATCCTATTTCACAGAGTTCGTCGAGTCCTTTCTGACGAGCCCAAGAACACTGAATGCCGAGCTTCGTAGCTCAAGATATTGAAGTTTTGAAATGGATGATCGAGACCCATATATGGACTCTCGAACAGTATCAGAATTGGATCAGAATTCCACCTTTTCTTATATAATATGAGATGGTAGGTTGTCCTCTCAAAAACCTAACCACCCACCATATTTTTCCCTCATGGGAGCACCACTGCCTTGGTCAGATTAGTCGACGGAGGATTGACGTCGTCGTCGAAGTAGGTGTTCCTATCGACGATCTGAGACTGTCATCGCGCAAGAGAGCTCGAGGTCACTTCGTGGGTGCATAGTTGTGATCGAGGTTACAGGAACGTTATTTCCGTACGAGAGGAGATCCCGAATGAACATCTTCGGAGGTAATGATAATCCCCTTCCTCTTGTTGTTGAGTACATTTGATTTTAACTTCACCTCAAATCAGTCTTAGTACGTATATCAAGTTATATTTGGCTTATTACCTCAAAGATATAGGACTGTGGAATGATTGTTGACGTTGGATTTCTTGCTCAAGCTCCACTTATGGAGAAGTTCTTCCTCAATTTTTGAAACACATATGTTCGTGGTTCAAATCAATATAAATTATTCGTAAATTAATCTAGTCAATTCCCATCATAAAATACATCCTGAGTATACTTGAAAATAGCTTTTTCTTCCATCAATCGAATTTATTGTAAGATAGATATTATTTGTGATGCTCCATTCAAATCTCATCACCATTGTGCGTGGGATGATTCGTATTACTTGGAATGTAGGTCCACAAATTCTGAGTTGATTGATTTATGGGATTTTACACTCATAATCCTAAGTAATTTCGTAATAACATTCATAACTCTGCATAATCGTGAATTACACTCAGGACTCTGAATAAATGTGTCGTCTTACATCCTTGACCTTCCGTTACTTTACTTCATTAACTCAACCAGTGATTGAGTTAATCTAACCAATCAACGATCTAACAGCTGAGGTTAACCTAAATAAAAAATATATATCCCATCCTTTTCTCTTGAGCCAGCACTTGCAACCAACCTGACGGGCTTCCACGAAACGGGAAGGGGGATGGTGGAGGATGGCGGCGGAGGTGGGGATCTTGCATGCGGAACGATGGTGGAAGGCTGCGAGGGGGATGAGGGTGTGGGGAGTTTGCATAGACGGGACCGGGGGGGGGGGGGGGTTTAGGGGAACATCTGCGGGACCGACACTGGGGGGGATGGCTGGCTTGCAAAGGTCGTCCGGGAGGGAGGGGCTTGCAGAGGTCGACAGGGGTGGGGGATGGGTCTTGCAAAGGTCAACGGCGACGAGAGGATTTCTTGCAGAGGTCGATGGGGGGAGAGGCGGTTGCAGGAGGGGTCCCGGGGGAGCTTGCAGGCGGGGAAGGTGCGCGGACTACCTGCGGCGTAGGAGGCAGAGGCGTCTGGGGGGAGCTTGCCGCCAGCCCCTCCAAAGTGATGGAGAGATAAGTCGATGGCATGATTTGCAAATAAGAATGAGTATTAAGGGCAATTTTATCTTTTTTAAATGAAAATCGTTAAATATAACAGACATCTCAAATGGAACATAACACAAGGTTATGTCATGTAAGAGTTAAGCATTACTCGGGGTTTCTCATGTGATTCGTGATTATACAGGATTATGAATATTATTACGAAATTAGTCAGGATTTTGGATATAAAAATCCATTTATTTATTAATAAGGAAATCAACTCGGTCATCATTCATCCTTAAGTGATTACATGATGGTATACATATCTACATTGGTAATATTAATTATGGCATTATACATGTTATACCATAATGGAATTTTCACGATTTTACCCTATCATACACAACATCACAGTCTGAGCAAAAATCGTGATATGCATTTAAAAAAAGGGAAGGGAAAACAACATTGGTGGTCACATTCCAGTTGAATTTGAGATGTTTCTTTAGATGGGTAACAAAGTGCATGGATTGCATTTGTATAAAAAAATGGATGCATTGATGTAGTTAATTATATGTTTGAACGATTTCTTCGTTGAAATGGATAATTCAATGCACTAGCTTTTAATAAAGCAAAAAAATATTTTTAGTTTTGTGAATAGTATACGTGTTTAATTGTGGGAAAAGGCTTTGTTGTTATTGTTGAATAGTATACGTGTCCCATTAATAATATAGGATGATTTAGTGTTTTGTTTGGGATTTGGATATAAGAACATGGTGAAATTAATATAGATTGATAGATACATCATAAAATATAGATGAAATATTATGTGGCTTACCTATCATGATCGAGTCTCTTTAGATTTATAATATTCAAGTAATTTGTGAATGACTCTTAATTCCAGACATTGTTATTTAACTTGTGGATGAGAGAGACAGATATGTATGGTAAAACTCGGTGGAGTTAATTAGCAATTTCATGTCCTACCGATAACAATGAGAAAAATAGAATAATATTACAAGCCATCACCATACAAGTTATAAACGAATGGGATAACAACAACATAAATTAAGTACTAATATGCAAATGAGTACGGTTCAACTCCCAAAAGGTCACAGGCATACTGAAATAGTTGTGATTTTATTTGTTATTATCACGTAAATGAGATCTCATGGTGATCGGGTAGTTGGAGTTAGGTATCTCAAGTCATTGGGCATGCACCCTTGGGTCTCGAGGAAATGTCTTGAAGGTAGCGACCCCAACGGACGAGTTGGATGACACGTTTCACCTAATAGCCCGGTAGCATCAAAGTCGCTCGACGGAGTAGGCAAGTGGGTAGTTGGCGTTCTTGGTTTCACACTTATACGCTATATTAAGACTCGGATTACAATTATATATGGTCGCATCAAAGTTTACTTCGAGTACGACTATTGTAAGAGGTGTTTCATGATGTGATTTGAAATTGGAGGACTTGGGATATGATTTTTCCGTGTTTTAGTTGAACAGAGGCCCTTGGGGTCAACCTAAAATGACTATCAAGTTCTCATGTATTAGAGGCTTGCAAGTCACATACTTGTGTGTTCTAAAATAATAGAAGAAATGATTCATGATCGGATATCAGTAGTTGCTATTGTATACCGTTGTAGTCTCTAACCAACAGGTGGAAGTATCAAGATCAATGTGGTAGTCCTCAAACAATTATTAAATTAGTAAATTAATTAATGACCATGTGATCCTATGTAAATTAGAATAATTTTGTGTAATTTAGTTTCTACAGTATATGCATATGTCATCAGATTGAGTAGAGTACACATGCCATGCTTGCTCTTGCATTATTGACTAATATTTATCTCGTTACTGAGCAAATGATCATAAAGTTATCCTCATGTGAACCCAATAGGTACAGCTGAGAAGTAGTCGCAAGAGTAACGATTTTTGAAGAGATCGAATTTTCTGTTGTCACACTTGCACCATACATGGTATATTTTACTTAAAGTAATTTATTTGCTTCCGCATTAAAAACTATTGTCTTTGAGTGGTGTTGTAATGAGATACTTGAGAGCCTATTTCGATGCTTGTTATAGTTACAAAGTGTATCTCACTTGTAGACATATAGTTGTTGGATAATATTAATGAGAATAAATTAATGTTGTAGTTACATTTCATTTTATATTATTCTTCTATTGTTATATGTATTTCAAATGTTAATTTAATGTGCATTAGTTGATTTGATGAGTATTAGAGACCATGGATGTATTTGGACCACAAGTTTGATCCTATCATCCCATCTGTTTCAATAGTCGAAGGGGTAGGGCATCACACCTGATGAATATCCATTTCATCACCTTTATTCATTCATTTTGGACTTTAAACCCCAGTTAAATGCATATATATATATATATATATCATTATTTTACATAAAATAACACTCCTTATTTACACTATAAATAATATATAAAATATTGTATTAAAAGAAAAGAATAAAGAAAATAAAAGAAAAAGATTGAAATACCATTGATATTGAATGACCGTACATCCCAAGACCTAGGCATCATGATGACTTGGTCGATAAGGAATAAAGTAAGGGATATAAGAGTCAAAATTAATTCAAAATCCTAGTTTTTAATTCTCCAATAAAGTCGATATGGGACCTATTTTATTTTTTATTATTTATACCTCAAATAAATAAAATTTGTACATGAAAGTTTTAGATAAAAATATATAGAAAAATAAAAAAAATCATATAAAAATAATGCGGTGTGCCTTACACACTCAAAATAAAAAGCCAAAATCAATACTTTCCAAACCTGTACCTTCTCCATATGAACTCAAAATTCACCAAACTCACCTTCATTTTTCCTAAAATTTATATTATCTACTCAATGAAGGTAGTTTCATCCAATTTGAAGTTAAGATGCAGAAGTTAGATTTTGGGCCCTTATTGTGCAATTTACCTGAATAAAATAATCAATTTATTTATTCTTTGTATTTTCCATTATTTTACATTTTTATATATTTGTAAATATTATTCATAACACATATACATAAGTAGAATAAAACAAAAGCATTAGAAATATAATAAAATAAATAAGTATGTTAAAATACATAGATGAATTATACATGCATATACATATATAATAAATAGACATATTTATTTAAGTGTATATACAACTTCATAAAAATACAATAAAAATATAATTATGTGTGTCTAAATAAACTATAAATATATTAATTATGTATATAAAATAACAAAAATTAATATAAAATAAAATTAAATACTTAATATATAGATAAATATACATATATTTTACATACAAAAAGTAACTCATAATAAATCAACTTGTAAAAGTAAATAAAAATCATATTAGAGTACTACATAAAATAACAAATAATTTTCATGTTTTGGGTTTTATTTAATTAAACCATTTACTATTTTATTTTCAATTTCATTTTCTTTTATTTTCTATTTTGTTTTCTTCTGTCCTACATGGATCAATGAGGAGCGAGTCAGAGTTGACCTCGGTCAACTTCCTGCCCCTCATAGGTCTGCATCTGTCATACCTATTCCCTTGATTTCCTCAATTTTCCCATTAGATTCTTTTATTTTTTTTGAGTCGATTACATCACGACTTTTATGCATCGATCCTCGCTCTATCACGCGCACATCTCATCTTGATCTAAGGCCCTTTGAATTAAGCGCTTTTCCCAATCCAACTAGGATCTGTACATATACCTTTTTGAACCTCTAGATCTTCACGGAGGACTTACTGATCTTGCATGAGCCTTATAGCAGCTACGCAAGGCTTCCAGGAAGCTTTTGCGCCTTGGAGAAGGACCTGAGACTGCTGGTGGAGGGAGAAGTACCAGATCGAAGATCGGCCAAAGCTATGTTCTTCCATGTTATTCCAGGGGGGGTCCACAACCATCCGATCGAGAGCATTCCTCAGGTGCTCCAGATGTTGTCGGATCATGCCTTCCTCGACCGCCCGATCAACCGCTGGGATCTAATCTCAGCCATCCAGCATCAAACCGTCATCTGTTGTTCGTGTGCCAACAAGTGTAATAGTGAAGTCCATCCAGCCATCCGCCCGCACCTTAGTGGGGGTAATTTTTCAACCTACCCCCTCATTTTTGTATTTTCTATATAATCCATAAAGTTCAGCTTGTAGTTCAAAATATTTTGTATTATTTGCAGAACAATCCCCTTACTAATTTTATTTATATAAAGGTCCTTTGCCACATTACCTCATGTGCTAGTACGGGTGAGGGAGTGGGATTTTTGCAGGGACCCCCTCGAGGGTTTAGTTACTATTTATTCCAAAAACCTTTTGATTACATGTAAAACTTTTTTGGATAAATTGCATGTATGTCGTGTAGATTTTTGAAAATTACATTTATACCCTTACAACACTTTATGAATTAAATATATAGGTATTTTTTTACGAAGGTCCCTATACTTCCATTTTGTGCTCTGTAATGCATTTTTATTTAATTATAATTATGTTTAGGTCCCTGCCAATATTGTAATTTTTATTTCTTATATTTCTTGCATTAAAAATATCTTAATAAAAATATTTATAGGAAATCTAGTTTAAGTGCCTGGCCTTATATAAAATCACATATTTTTCACAAGTCCATTTAAAATATTTTCTCAGATTTAAAAATTCAAGAACATTGCATTTATTCCATGTTTGCATTTTAGAATAAAAAATAGAAAATTATTTTGAAAAATTATAAAAATATACAATATCTACATTATTATATTTTTAAACTACAAACCAAAAAACACTAAAAATTTCAAAAAAATTGCTAAAAAATAAAGAACCCTAAAAATCTTATAAAAATTATTGAAAATTATTGAAAATTTCAACAACTTTATTTTATATTTATCTATCTTTTTTATTTTATATAGTAGATATTAAAATTAGTTTTGGAAAATATTGAGATATTTAACTATTTTTAATTCCAAAATAAGTTGTCCTATTAATATACGTCACTGTTGTGATATTTTAATTCAATTAAAAATGCAAAAAATTAGCAGAAATTATAAGAAAATTAACACAAATATATAAATATAAAAGACAAAAAGATTGTATTTTACTTTTTTAAGTATTTATAACTATATTATAAATATAAAATCCTACACATATATAGTTATATTTACTTATATTATTATTATACTATAATTAAAATACTAAAAATATTTTACCCTTCAAAAATGAAAAGGATTGTACTTAGGGTATTTTTCTAATTTTTCTCTATTGTATATATATTATATAATACATATTATCTATATATCTTATATATATTACATATATCAAAAAGGAAAATAAAAATAAAAATATATAATATAAAAAGAAAAATAAAAATTAGAAAATTTAAAACACCTAAAATATATAAAAATAAAAATCCATAAAAAAAATATAAATTATAAACCCTAAAAAATACAATAAAATGACAAGAAAAGCGATATTTTTGGATTTCAATTCCCAATCTATCATTTTTTGCTCCATTTGTTCTACACTCTACACATACTTACACATTTTTGTTTTGCATTGCTTCATTTATATTGTAGTTTAATTATTGATTTATTCGATTTTTGTGAGCGGTCGCCTCAACGAAAGTGTCGGTCTCACCTTGTGTAGACCACATTAGACCCTTGCAAAATCTGATTTTCCAAATGGTGCTATTGCCGTGGAGCAAGTGTGCATAGATTGCCTTTCGTTCTACTTGTCTATTTACATTTATTTATTTCTCATTTTATTTGATTATATTTTATATTATTCTGGTCATCTTCCTTGTTTGACCTTGTTGCGAGGGAGCACTGCGAGGGACCATGGATCGAGGGAGGTACTCCTAGGAGGCCTACGTGCCGATGTGATGCGGAGTCCGCTTTTCAGCACAAGTCGACAGGAGAGTGAAACATGAGAAGACTTTGAGAAATTTTGAAGACAATATCGTTATGTATTTTCTTTTATTTTTATTTGTAATTTAAGTGAGAGAGAGAGACATTAGAATGTGTAATACCTTAAACTCTCTAGGACGCTGCAACACTCTGAGGTATAATACTCAAGTGATTGTTCACCTAGGGGCCTCGTCGGTTTTCTTCGTGGTTTTCCACTTTTTTTATTTGTTTTTTGTGGTTTGAGTTTTTCGCCTTTATTTTTTATTTATTGTGATTGAGCCTTATCATAGGATTGCTTGATAGATAGACTAGGTTCACAGCCCTAAGTAAATGCATGTACCTATAGATTCTCGCTTGGACTTAGTCAAATTTAATTATTAGTTACTTGGGTTTGGCACCGAGCGCCGAGACACTCTACACAGTGCTTGCAAGACCTGTTGTGGCGGACACTGAAGAGTCTCCAAGACCGGACATTTGGGTTCCATTTCTGAGTAGTTAACATCTATTCTTCACGATTAATAGCAATTCATGTTTTAGGGCAATTTCATCGATTTGCATTTGCATATACTGTAGAATTTAGTTTTGTCTAGCATCCTGCATGAAGAGAACTGGAAGCAAGGTGAGCATCTCTATCTTAGCATACATCATTGATTATCGCTTACATTGCTTTTCTGACTTCCTCTGATTTTGATCATCATAGGCTTCTAAAGGAATTGGAACGTTGTTAGGCATCATGCATGAAAAATATCCAAAAAAAATGACAACCAAAATGAAATTGGGACTGTTATTTTATTTAACAATAAAACCAAATGTAATTGGATTCATAGTTTTGGGAAGAGCAACTCCCTCAGTATAGATAGGTTCACTTAAGTACTAGAGCCCCCATCCCTGAACTTGTGCCCTAATGCTTGGGTCAGCTCTTGGGCCATGTTACTTGCTGCAAGAACTTGCCTCTAACCATATAGGAAGTGGCCCGATGATATAGTAGATGTGCTACACTGACTAGAACACAACCACTCTAGGAGACTACACCTATGAGCTTGCATAACTGCTTGAAATTTACCTAACTCTAAAATTGAAAAGATAATTGACCGATCTCTTGCGGTCTTCATTGTGTCAAGTTGGTGAACTAGAGTTTGCTTTGTGTGTGATTGTCGACTACGAATCCAAGTGTATTCATATTTATTTCAAGTTATCAGTCTTCGAGTCTTTTTTCTCTCTTTTCCTTCCTTGAGTCCTTTTTCTTATTCGGCATCATCTTCATCATGATCATGCGTTATCCTTACCTCCAGCCGGATCTTGCAGCTTCTTTTCACGCATATCACCATCGTGTCAGCATCTTTGGACCGGCTCAAGATGACTCTCTTCTTGAGCCGCAATTTTGCCTCGTCTGGTTCGACCTCGACCCTTGTGCAGTTGGAGTCTTATCCAAAATTTTGTCTCGTATGTCTCACCCACCACCTTCGTTCCCTTCCGTCTCTCTTTCTTCTACCCTTAGGCATGTTGTGCTATATGATAAGGATCACATGGAGGTCATTACTAATATTATAGAGCCGGACAAGATTGAGGTTGGAGTGAGTGTGCTTCCTTTGGCGGATCGCGGATCTGATTTATTTGATGCAATTATTGAGGTTTCTTCTTTAGCATACCAGACTGAGGATGTGAATCTGAGGCAATATTGAATGAGGTTGATGATACCGATGTTGTGTGTTTCCATTTTCCAACACCGACCCTTGAGTCGGTTCAGCACGTCTTGTTTCAGGAACATGTTGTACCATCTTTGTCGGTACTTCAGGAGACGGAGTCGAACCCGCATTGTATCACCCATCCTACAAGACGATCTATTTTTCTCCCCCCCAGTTGTCCAGATCCCCATAAAGCACGTACTATATTTTGATCAGTACCCTGATACATTCTAGTGGATGTTGTTTGGTGAGGATCTACATTGTTATATGCACATCTTGTTAGCCTCTCCCAGCAACCCCACATCCTCCTGATTGATGAGTGCGATAATTTTTTTGAGGATGAGAGTTTAGATGCCAGCATGGCCTCGCTTTCCATTGATCATCTTGCATTATGCCCGAGGGTTTTCTGTGGGTGGATGCAATACTCGCTAGATAGTTGATCTCACCCACTGATTGCGCAAATGATTTGTCGACTACAGATACCAAGTCGCCTGACTCATGTGACTCCTTTGAGTCCACTCTCCTCGACGACCCTCATGAGGATGAGCCATGCTTTTTATGGCATTCGATGATTTTTCTAATCTTTCGACCATATGTCCACCGGATGTCCACTTGCTTAAAGAGTCTCCTGGTCTTTAATCTTCATATCTTTTATGAGATGGTGAGTGATGTGTAGGATTCCATCACGGATCCATCCTTCTCCTCATTTGATTATGTTGGCTTCCATCACTCACTCCATTTCCAAGCTGATGATTTCTGTTGAACCACCTGACCCTGGTTTAGTTTTCAATTCTCTTCTCCCGGTGGTATACACCGATTTTATTGCATATACGGGTGTTCTTTTTGAGTTCATCAATGTTCTCACTGCGAGATGATGGCAAGAGTATGACATTCATCTGATTGATGACAACATGAACTTTGACACAACGTTATCCTAACCTTTGCACCTAGCTAGGGATGTAAAACCTAGCGCTCGTTAAGAGGCACCTTAACAATCCACGCCTCTTGTATATATGTGTTGTGTCTTCCATTCCTTCTTTCTCTCGTTTGTCCTACACCCAAGATCTATCGTTTGATATTTGTGTCTATACTTAGGGCGTACTTTGTCCTAAGTATAGTGGGGTATGGCCAAGTTGTTCTTTCTCCATCATGTTTTGTCACTGTTGTTGTTGCCCATTGATGAATACTCATTCATCACTCTTTATTCTTATATTTTAGCTACAAAAACCTTTGCAAATGCATGTAGATACTTGTAAATACAAATAATTACCAAAAGCATGCATGGTGTAAAAAGTAATAATTAGCATGTTTTTGTGCAAAAATAAAAGAATAAAGATTAAAAAGAAAAAGAGGAAATATTTAGAATAAATATTGAGCAACCTAACCCAAGGGAGGGCTCAGCATGGGCCTGACCGCATAAAAGCCAAAGTAGAGGGAGATAGGGGCTCATGTGTGTAAATATACCTGTAAATACAACAAAAATATTTTCCTCCAAAAATAGAATAAAAGTGGCTTGTATATATTTGTATATATTTATAAATACAAAATCAAAACAAAAATAGAAAAATTAAAAAGAAAAATATTCCTTGTACATATCCACCTTGTACATACACCCACGCCTATATTTACTTCACCCTGTAAATAAATAAATTAAAATTCCTAAAAATTTGTATATACTCTATCTTTTATGTTGTAAATAAATAAAATAAAAACCATTAAAACAAAAACAAAATAAAAAGAACAAAATTAAAAATAAAAAAGAACCTTGTAAATATACCATGTACATAGATGTATATACCTATTCATTTCACCCTTGTATATAAATAATAAAAATAAAATAAAAATACCTTTTTATTCCTAATTTTATGTTATAAATTAATAAAATATAAAATAGGAATAAAAATGCACAAAAATAACTAATTAAAAATCAAAAATGAAAAACCTATATTGAACATATACCTATATATAGCTCTAATATGTAAATACCTTATTTTTATTCTGAAAAGTTAATTAAAAATCACAAAAAAAATAAAAAAATTAAAACAAATATTTTTCATATTTTAAGTTTTTAATAAATTGGCCATTTACTATTTTTAAATGAATATTCAAATATTTTCCAAGTGGCTGATTCCCATTGGTCCACGGGGACGTTGACCCCCCGGTCAACTCCCCCCTGTGGACCACTTCCCACGGGTCGTGACGCCCGACCCGACTTCCCTGATTTTTCGTGTCACGACCCGACCTCCAAATCCGCAACCCCCGGGCTCCGATCATCCCCCTTGCATCCGAGATCCTCGCCGACACATACGTGTGGGGATCCGCGCCTCGCGGAACCCTGCCCGCTCCATTCTTCTCGGACCTGCACCCATACTTAAGCCGAGCTCTGCCTCCCATTTCCGCATCTTTGGATCATTTACTTTCCACCCAGTGACCTCCATCATCTTAGCGAGAGTGACAGCTCTCCCCAGAGGGTGTTGCAGCGATGAGGGAGCAAGGAGCCATCGATCCGGCAAGCTTGCGCCACCGTGCGCCGCCTGGAGGTAGCGCCAGAGCCTCGGACGCCGACGGTCCTCGAGGCAAGGACTAGGAGCAAGCCCAGCTCCTCCACAGTCGATTCGTCCACCCAGGTAGCCTTAGTTTCCTTGCCTTTTCTTTAATTTTGATTTTGCCCCAAATCACCCGATCGCCGTTCACCTTCGATTCCAGCCACCTCCGCCTTCGTCTCGATCATCAGACCACCCCATCACGTCCGCCTTCCCCCTGCGCACGTTCTCCGCCCATCCACTCAACCCAGCTCGCACAGGAGCTGGGGTTTCGAGTTCCACCGCCGACACCTCGCCGGAGCTCGACCGCCCCGCCGCATCGACCATCTTCACCCCCGCTTACAGGGTCGAGGCACTTTGCCCTCGACCCGCGAGTCTGTTGGTGTGTTTTGCAGGGACATCCGAGCCCATCTGAGGGCCTGGACCATTTGAAGCAGCCGCTCGACCTCCGCTGGCCTCGCTTGAGCTCCCCGGAGCTCCGCCGAGCCATCGGAGGATACCCTTAGACGCGGAAGGCCTCTACGCTTCTTCTCCGATCGTCCGTGGCCTTTGAGGAGTAGTCCAGCGCCTGCACGAGCCCGGTGAAGTTTGCCGGGGCCCAGTTCGTCCTCCATCCTCCGTAGCCGTCCGATTCAGCCCCAGCTCCAGGTCTTCATCGAGCCGTTCATTCATGGAGCAGCAGTGACCATCCGATACTTGGAGGGTTGATCGGGACCGTTCGATCAGCGAGGGAGTCCCACGTCGCTTCCCAGCCGACCGATCCTCCACGTGGTGAGACCCCAGCCGCTCGATCAGACCGAAGACCCCAGCGTTGGGCGCCCATCTGATGGTCTACTTAATAAAGGGTAAATATCCCCTTAGGCCCTTAGTTTCTGAGTAGTTTAGTTTTAGTCATGTAAATACTTTAGATATTTTATTTCCGTTAGGTAAATTGCACTTTGGACCCTGTTATTTCTTGCATTTACATGTATGCCCCTGTGTGTAGTGGATCACGTGTGTCGACATGTGTTTATTTGGGTTATTTGCATGTTTAGCCTTGTATTTCTAGGGTGTTAATGAATGAATGAAACTTTTTAGTTAGTTGCATATATATCCTTGTGCGTGTTGAATTTGTGCATGTGCGTTATATTTTGGGTATTTTACACTAAGGTCCCTGGACTTTTAATACATGTTATTAATTAGTCCAGAAACCTTGGTTTCTTTGCAATTAGGTCCCTGAGTGCCCAAGTCACGCGCCTCGCGCGTGTTTTCTTGGAAATTTTGCACCGGACCCCCTGGAACTTCTACTATTTGCGTACAGGACCCTATGCATTGTACCTTAATTTTGATTTTTAATAAAATATCAAACCAACTCCAAATGCGATGAAAATTAGACACATGTCTCCTGCCATAGTGTAAAATTTTCTCCAATTTTTGGAGACATTTTTTATTTTATTTACTATTTTTAAAAAATCAAAAACACGCTTTTTCTTTACTATCTAACTTAAAAATTCACAAAAAATATAAAATACCTCTAAAAATTACAAAAAAATTAACAGTAATTGTTTTACCTTGTTTGATTTTCTGACCTATTTTGGTCATTTTTGGATATATAAAACTCATAAAAATTGAAAAACCCCTAAAAACATATAAAAATTCTAATAATTATTTAAAAATCCAAAAACAATAATTCCAGTCCCTTAATTTTCCTTAGACTTTCTAGATTTTAGGAAAATTACTTTCAGATCTTGATAGGGCTTTTATCTATTTTATATTGGCCCTCCAAGTCTGACTGGACAGCAGCATTGTTTTCTTGCCTTGTTTGATTTTTAGAAAATTCAATAAAAATCAGAAAATTACCAAAAATTAACCAAAAATAGTAAAAATTATAAAAAAACATAAAAATATTTTTATTTGAATTTTTGAGTGATTTTTGAGTAGGTAAATAATTATTGGTTGTTGGTTATTTTATTGGTTTCTTGATTTTCTTTATTAATTAAAAATCCAAAAAAATTAAAAATATAAAAAATCCACCAAAAATAGTGCGTTTTATTTTTATTCTTTTTTGACTACTTCGTAGGCCGCAAGGCCATTACGTGCTCCTTGTGTTTGACCCTGGTCGCTATACCAGGTTAATCTAATAACGAGACCGCTATTGTTGAGTTTTGATGATGTTATTCTTTTGATTGGTGGTCTATTTTTCTCGATCGACCACCCGAGTGATTGAGGTCGCAACGACCGCATGAGATACACCTGATTTACATCGCTCGCTCGATTTTGTGGTCATCAGAATGGCGTCGTTGCCGGGGAGCACGGCTTAGTAGTCTTTCTTTTTATTTTTCATTTTCACTTTTGTTTTATTTTTCGCGGCTTTCCGCGACTCTTTCTGAGTCCGCGGCTTTTCACGGCTTTTTATTTTTCTCTTATTTTTATTTTATTTTGTTTTATTTTATTTTCTTTTATTTTTGTTTTTTTTTATTTTTGCCTGTTTATTTTATTTGCCCTTTTTGCACATATACCCTTGTTTACATTTTCTGCTATTATTTGATTATTATTCTTGGTTTGACACTTTGTTTCTTTCTTGCGAGGGCCCGAGGACCGAGGCGGCGACTTTCGAGAAGCCGGCGCAACCGCGGGATTCGGAGGCGGCTCCCTTCTGTACGGAGCCGTAGGAGAGAGTGAGAGAGAGACTGAGTGGGCGAGGAGTAGTTAGTCTTTTATTTCTGTCATTAGAACTGTTGTAATAATACAGGGACACTCAGCTTGGACTCTTTAGCGGGTCTGTTTCGTCGAGCACCGGTGTGCTCGGGGGACCCTTAGGTTTTTCGCGGCTTTTTCGCGGCTTTTTGGTTTTTCGCTGCCTTTTCCAGTTTTACGCGATTTTTCTCAAGCCCCGAGACTTAGGAATTTCTGGTTGATTGTGCCGTAACTGAGTAGGATCCAAACACCTAATAGACTGCATGCACCTATAGATCGTAATTGGACCCACTAATAAAAGGATAATAAAAATAACTGACTCACTCCCTTCGAGCCTACGTGCCGTAGCCTGCCCTGCCAAGCGCTGCTCCTGAACCCGATGTGTCGGGAGGAGGAGGGGTAGACCGAGACCGGACTCCTTGGATCGAAGGACCTGTGACCAGTTAGACGGTTCTGTCGAGTAGAAGTTGCCTGCTTAGGACTCGGTTTTTATCGCTAAACCATTTAGGTAGTTTATTTTCTGCTTTTCAATTCTGCACGGATCATATTGCATGTAGAGTGCTGGAGACAGGTACGCATTTCTATCTTTGCATGCATCATTGATTTCATTGCGCATCGGCTTTTTCGTCTTCTCCCCCTGTTTTTGACTAAATAATCAGGAGAACCAAAAAATTCGTTAGGCCTTTTGTTTTTATTGAAAAATATCTACAATGAAAAACAATAAAATTGGGACTGTTTAAGCTATTGACCCTAAAAGACACTTGACCTAAAAATCTGTCTTGGGGAGAGCAACCCCCTCATTGGTTGGTTTGATTGTGCGAGAGAGTGACCCGTACACTAGGTAGAGCCCTCCGGTGCTACTCTCGACTGATTATCGACTTCTTCTGTGCGGGACAGTCGGTTGGGAGAGTATCGGGTATCCCAACAGGTCACGTAATCGCTCTGATATTTTGCTTGTTCACCAAAATAAAATTGACAAGATAATTTGACTGAGCCTTTACGGTCTTCAGCTCGCGTTGCGTTGGTGAACTGAGGGGTTTGTTTGCGATCGTAGTTTCTCCAGATCTCATCCGCCTTACTCGCCACATCAAGATGATGGGTAGACGATCTCTTAGGCAGCCTCTGGCTGCACCGCTATCGGGCGCGTCTACCCGTTCATCTAGGTTGGCTCACGAGAGCCGAGACTAGCTCTCTGAGCCCGAGTATGATTCCACCCTGTTCCCCCTCGACCCCCTTTCTTTCGGTTCCGAGAGACTAGTGCCAGAGGAGAGATTAGCAGATTTATCGGCACCTGAGTTTGGATCATTTGATTTTGCAGACACCATGGCCAGCAGTTCCGATGATCGCAGTCGAGGTCCACAGCCTGAGCACTTTGTGTTGGACCAGGGTGCGATCAACTCCACCCTGATTGCCTCCCTCGAGACAGTTCAGCAATAGTTGAGGGATTAGGGAGCGTTCATGCTAGATATGAGGAGAGAGATGGAGCAGATGAGAGCAGAGAGAGAGCAACGGAGAGACGGGCCGAGGATCCCAGAGGATGCAGCCGCAGCAGCCGCAGCATCCGTCGCCGCGGCAGGAGCAGGAGAGCCACCGAGACCGATGCGGGAGTTGCACAACCCCGGATCGACACTGATGCATCATTGGGTCGTGCTACCAGCCATCGTGGGGGACTTTAAGTTCCCCCCGAACACCTTGCAGTTACTCCCCCGCTTCGACGGGCTCACCACCGAGGAGCCCCATCTCCACCTCCAGGAGTTCCATATGATCTGCAATACTGTCCACGATCGTCAGGTGGACCAGGACACCATCAGGATGATTGCCTTCCCCTTCTCCTTGGCAGATAGAGCAGCCACCTGGCTGAAGCATCTGGGGAAGTTCGTCTACACTTGGGAGCAGCTCCGCACCGAGTACTTACACAAGTACTATCCACTCGGGCGGACCAATGTCGCGAGAGCCCTGATCAGCAACTTCTCCATGCTCCCCAACGAGCAGTTCCATGAGGCATGGGAGAGGTTCAGAGTGCTGACTGATAGATGCCCGCACCACGACATTTCCAAGCCCAACCTCGTGCAGAGCTTTTTCAGCGGGATGACACCAGAGCTTCAGGGCTTGGTGAACGCTTCTTGTGGCGGGTCTTACTTCACCAAGGATCACGACCAGGTCTGGGCCATCTACGAGGAGATGGCCGAGAACTACATGGTGATGTCCCAAACCCGGTTGTACACTCAGGGCAAACCCCAGCAGCCAGGACCCATGCAGTACCAGAGGATAGCACGGGTCGACGCCGGTCCATCCAGTTCATCCACAGTAGCAGCAGCACAGGCAGAGTCATCAGCTGCGGACATGGGCATCATTAGCGAGAAGTTGGATCGGATGGAGCTGATTGAGAAGAAGCAGTGCCAGGGCATCACTCAGATGGAGCAGATGGCACAGACTCTAAGCGACATGAAGACCCAGCTTATGTGTCTCCAGGAGGCACGGACGGCTCCCCAGCCCCGTCTTCAGTCGTGAGGCGATCCAGGCAACAACAGCAGCTCGTCCCAGCGCTCCAGCTCACACCAGCAGCCTAGACAGGTTCACCTTGTACATGCGGAGCCGTACCAGCAGCCGCAGCCCACCTACCAGTCACCACCATCTCCAGACTTGCAGATGGTGGTATACCAGCCTGATCAGCCTCTGCAGTACTCCCGCCAGCCCAGTACGATGCAGAGCCGTTGATGGATGTCAACGAGATTTGGTATGACCGCCCCCAGCCCGGTATCCGACGAGACCATCCCGGATTTCTATTGGGGGACCGGAGGTACCCAGCCCCAGTAGCAGCCATCAGGAAAGGGAGGCCAGCACGACCATCAGAGAGAGCACCAGCCGCAGCATCAGCCCCCAGTGTACCCACCACAGTAGCAACAGTCGTCCTATGGTCCTCGTCCCTATCAACAGGGACAGTCTTGGAGGCGAGATCAGCCTCACCAGCTGCAGCATCCCCCATACCCCTCTCAGCCACAGCACCAGTTCCAGCAACCTCACTACCAGAGAGGCTACCCGTCAGGCTCCCACGGGAGCCCCGCCTTGGATGATATAGCCCGCCTCCTCACGGATCAGCAGGCTACTTTTCGACGGGAGATGGACGAGTTCCGCCAGGAGATGCGGGACATAGTGAGAGGGAAGGCCGCCATCCCTGCCCAGATCGAGCCGAACCCCAACAGCCTGAATCGGAAATCTGAGCAGGTAGCTTGTACTGAGTATACCACTCCTAGTGATGCATTTGGTGATATGATTGGATATCTGTTTGATACTGATTTTGTCACACTTAGGAGCGGTAGGATGCCAGCAGGCGGCGCCTCATCTGAGCCACATCATGAGGATCCACCCAGAGCGCATGACGAGGAGGAGGAGAGTGGTATTGAGGCCGCTAGAGATGATGACGGTGGTACTGATGCCACCAAGGATGCTGATTCCACAGGCGGTGCTGAGGCTGCCGTTTCACCAGTTCAAGGAGGTGGTACTGAGGCCACCCAGGATGCCGAGCCAGAGCGCGGTACTGAGGCCGCGAGTCGTCCAGTTGATCCAGCCGATGGTGGTGCTGAGGCCACCCGTGTTCATTCTGAGAGAGCTGTAGTTTTTCCTACTTCTGATGTATCTCGGAACCCTGTTGTGAATAAAGGAAAAGGTTTGGTTTTTTCTGGTCCCACTGTGGTGCGTGATGTATGTGTGGATCCGGCCGTCGAGCCGTCTAGACCTTTTCCTAGTCCTTTATCTGAGAAGGACCCAGTGATCCCCTTCCCTAGAGCCCTTCAGATGGGGAAGGGGAAGAAAAAAGAAAATCCAAAAAAGAGAGACCAGGAGGAGTTCATCCAGCAGATGATAGATCGATTTCACATACAGCTGACTCTTCAGGAGGCTTTGCAGCACATTCCCCTTCTTCATCGTTCGTTGAGAGACAGGACCACAGTCAGGAGGAAGAGGAGGAACCACCACTCAGAGATCCATGTGCTGACGAAAGCCACGTGTTTCGCAATCCGAAACTGTCTGCCGGCCAAGATGCCAGATTCAGGAGCCCCTTATGTCAGATGTCACATTAGAGAGCAGAGGTTCGACCGGAATCTATTAGATAGTGGATCGTCGATCAACCTCCTTCCGGCAGCCCTTCTCGACCGCTTCGAGTTGGGCACTCTTAGACAGAGCAGGACAGTCCTTCAGTTTGCTGATCGATCTGTCAAGAGACCGAAGGGGTTGTTGCGAGACGTTGTCGTCATGATTCAGGGCCTGCAATTCCCCGTGGACTTCGTAGTGTTGGACATGGAGATCCCTGATTCAGTGACCGATACCCCCATCATTCTCGATCGTCCGTTCTTGGCCACAGCCCAGGCAGTGACTGACCTGATAGCGGGAAGGTATACTTTCGCGTCGAGGGCGAAAGTGTACAAATAGAGACGGTCGAGGACAGCCGAGCCAGAGAGAGATCATGCTCAGAGACCACTTCAGACACAGAGCAGCTGACAGATGCAGGGCTAGACATCCACCAGGACTGTGACTTTGTGATCACAGACGATGAGACAGTTTGGGCAGACCCAGCAGCACAGGCCATCCTCTCATTTTCAGATACAGCTGATGTAGAGATGACAGCAGAGGAGAGCCTGGAAAGCACATTCCTGGTTCAGGATACCTTAGAGGCAGCATAGCCAGTTCTCGACCGCGACACGGATTTATGTGATGATGGTGGTACTGATGCCACCGTAGATGATGCAGATCCCTCGGATTTCAGAGTCTGATTGGGCAGATTGCGAGGATTACATGCTAGACCTGAGTTCCACTGAGCCTATAGCTGAGGAGGAGGTAGATGCCGAGCAGAGCAGAGACAGTCCATCAGGGCGGCCTTCTCCAGTTTCTGAGATTGAGAGAGAGTTTCAGTTCTCCCATGGCGATTTGGTAGCATTCACAGAGACATTTCAGAGGCCAGATCCACCAGCACCCAGTTGTCCAGAGTTGAAGCCGCTCCCTACTTCGCTGAAGTATCGATTCCTTGCGAGTGAGCCTGAGATGTACCCAGTCATCATCTCCGCTGATCTGACTGGATAGCAAGAATCCCGTTTGATGGGGGTTCTTGAAAAGAACCGCAAGGCAATCGGATGGAGCGTAGCAGATCTCCAGGGGATAAGTCCGGCCCTGTGCTCCCACCATATCTATCTCGAGGACGAGGCGAAGCCGTCGCGTGAGTTCCAGCGGCGGCTGAACCCGAATCTGAGAGAGGTTGTCATGAAGGAAATATCGAAATGGTGGAGTGCCGATTTTATCTACCCCATCTCCGACTCCAAGTGTGTCAGCCCTTTGCATGTGGTTCCCAAGAAGACGGGCATCACTACAATGATTAGTGAGTCTGGAGAGGAGATTGCTACACGAGTACCCACTTCTTGGCGGGTCTGTGTTGACTACAGGAGACTCAACCAGGCCACCAAGAAGGATCATTTCCCCCTGCCCTTTATTGACCAGATTATTGAGAGATTGGCAGGGAAGAGCCACTATTGTTTTCTGGATGGGTGCTCGAGCTACAATCAGGTGGCCATCGCTCCTAAGGACCAGGAGAAGACCACCTTTACCTGTCCCTTCGGCACATACGCTTTCCGACGCATGCCATTTGGGCTATGCAATGCTCCTGCGACTTTTCAGAGATGCATGTTGTCGATCTTTTCGGAAATGGTAGGGGAGTGCCTTGAGGTCTTCATGGATGATTTCTCGATTTACGGTGACGGATTCGACTCCTGTCTTGACTACCTAGACCGAGTACTCCAGCGATGTATAGAGGTTCACTTTGTGCTATCTTGGGAGAAGAGTCACTTCATTGTGACTCAAGGGACGATGCTTGGCCACATCATCTCCAATAGGGGCATGGAGGTTGATCCGGCCAAGGTAGATGTCATTAGAAAACTCGCACCGCCGTCCAATTTGAGGCAGTTACGGTCATTCCTGGGGCACGTCGGTTTCTACCGATGATTCATTCATGATTTCAGCAGGATTGCCCGGCCGTTGACTGACCTACTGACGAAAGACACCGAGTTCCTTGTCGATGACAAGTGTCTTTTGTCCTTCGAGACTCTCAAGCAGTGTGTTATTGAGGCTCCTGATCTCCAGCCGCCTGATTGGTCTCTCCCATTCGAGATCATGACAGATGCCTCCGATTTTGTCGTGGGGGCCGTGCTGGGACAGAGGAGGGATGGAGTCCCCTTTGCTATCCACTACGCTAGCCGCACATTGGATTCCGTGCAGCGGAATTATAAAGTCACAGAGAAGGAGATGCTAGCCGTAGTATTCACCCTAGATAAGTTCAGATCTTACATCATTGGATCTAGAGTGACCTTGTATACTGATCACACCGCCATCCGATACCTCATGGCAAAGAAGGATGCCAAGGCCAGACTGACTAGATGGATCCTTCTACTCCAGGAGTTCGATATTGAGATCAAGGATAAGCCTGGAGTCAAGAATGTGGTGGCGGATCATCTCTCCCGTTTAGAGCAGCCTGAGGAGTCTGAGCATATTGATCCCATTTGTGAGACCTTCCCAGATGAGGCGATCCTTGCTATCGCCTCACTCCCGTGGTATGCCGACATTGTGAACTTTCTTATTGCTAAGAAAGTCCCACAAGGTTGGCCCGGGCAGAGGCTTGAGACCTTCCTCGCGAAGGCCAAGTCCTACCACTGGGAGGATCCCATCCTTTACCACAAAGGAGGGGATAGCGTCTGGCGTAGGTGCATTCCTCAGGAGGAGCACCTTAGCATCCTCACTTACTGCCACAAGCTTGAGGCAGGAGGACATCATTCTGGGAGGAGAACGGCACAGAAAGTGCTCCAATCCGGCTTGTGGTGGCCTACCCTCTTCAAGGACTCTGATGAGTTCGTGAAGAGGTGTACTGACTGTCAGAGGATGGGCACTTGTAGACAGCATGATATGATGCTGATGCAGCCCATTCACTTCTGTGAGGTTTTTGACGCATGGGGCATCGATTTCATGGGTCCATTCTCTAAGAGTCAGGGATTTGAGTACATTCTGTTGGCCGTAGACTATGTTAGTCGTTGGGTTGAGGCCATCCCCGCCCGAGCCGCTGATGCCAAGACAGTTTGCAGATTTGTGAGGAAGCACATCATCACGCGGTTCGGGGTACCTCGAGTATTGATTTCAGATGGAGGGTCTCATTTCATCAACGACCAGGTGAAGGCCCTTGCTAGCGAGTTCGGCATAGACCATCGAGTTGCCACTCCATACCATCCACAGACGAATGGTCTAGTCAAGGTGTCGAACAGGGAGATCAAGACTATTTTGCAGAAAGTTGTCCGCCCTGACCGAAAGGATTGGTCACAGCTTTTGGACTCAGTCTTGTGGGCATATAGGACGTCTTTCAAGACACCATTGGGCACATCTCCCTTTCGCCTCGTATATGGCAAGCCATGCCATTTACCTGTTGAGCTGAGACACAGGTCACTTTGGGCAGTCACTGAGATACTTATGGATCCAGATGGTGTGGGAGACCAGAGGAGGGCAGAGTTAGCAGCCCTGGAGGAGCTTAGAGATACCGCCTTCTCAAACAGCCTACATTACAAGGAGAGAGTGAAGGAGTGGCATGATTCTCACATCAGCCACAAGCATTTTGAGCCTGGACAGAGAGTATGGCTGTTTGATGCGAGGCTTCGTCTATTTCCAGGGAAGCTACAGAGCAAATGGAAGGGACCCTACTTGGTGAGAAAGGTACACGACAACGGTAGCATTGATATATCCGAGTTGTCTTCTGAGAGTACCTTTCGAGTGAACGGCCAGCGGCTCAAGCCATTTCTAGATCATGAGCCGCGGGTCGTTGATGTTGCCTCGATTCATTTTGCGTGAGATGTGGTCTCTTGACTCACATATATTGCATCTCACGCCTGATTTTCACTGATCTTCCGACCTGTATAGATCCAGATGTCCATATCATCACATTCTTTAGTCCCACATCCCTTTCTTCATCTTTTGAGTATGCTATACTTAGGGTGTACTTTATCCTAAGTATAGGGGGGATGTAGGACCTTTGAGTATTTCTTTTGTTTATTTCTACCCTTGTTTTGCTGCCTATACTCAGGGATATTTTACCCTAAGTATGGGGGGGGGGGTAGACTCTGTACATTCTCCACTCGATTTTCCCTTTGTGTACAGCCTGCTATACTTAGGATTACTTGATCCTAAGTATAGGGGGAAAAGCCGAGATCTTCTTGACTTTCTATTCATTCATTCTTCTTTGTATATAGCCTTCCTTTTAACTTCCCTATACATAGCACGAGTTATGTCTTCTTCATCGCTCTTGACTCTGAGGACATCGTTCGAGCTAAGTATAAGGGGGTGTGTATATATTTCATATATACTTTAGCCATAACTCGTACTTTGTGTGAGTGTGTTAATAAATAAAATGGCTAAAAACCTTAAAAAATCACAAAAATTAAAAATTGTTCCTGTAAATAAACATTCTTTTATTGCACATACATAGCTAGTGTACAAATTATTTTTGTAAAAATGTTTTCAAAAATCTTTTGTGTAAAGTTTGTGTAAATATTTTCTTATCAAAATTATGTATATAGTACAAAATTTTTCCAAAATGTTTTGAAAATCAAAAGTTTGCAAAAATCTTGTGTAAATGTGTGTAAATACTTTTGCAAAACTTGGATTTCATGCATTCATCCATTCATGATTTCAAAACATTTTTCAAAAATTTTGCATGTTTGTAAAATTGTGTAAGTAGCATCCTTATACTTATGTATATAGTTTTTCTGGATGATAGTTGACATTTAAACTAGCCTGGAATTAAATTGGGAATGGAGTTTGATTAAGATCTTAATCCACCTAATTTTTAAGAGGAACCTTACAGGGCTTAGGATTAAGGCTTTTCAGGTCCATGGTGACTTAATTCTTTGAGTCCACTAGGCTATGATCACATGTCATCTCAACGAGCCTAAGTAGAGCACTTAACAATAACACATGACTCATAGGGACAATGGCTTTACTTGGACACCAGCACTTTGCACCGAGCTCTCTACGGATGAGGTGGTGAGGAGGTAGTCTTCCTTGACTGGGGTAGCATATGAGGGTAGTACTTCTAGGCGGAACCTCTCTTCTTCTTTTAGTGAAGGAAGTGCGTCTCAACGTGGTCTGGTTGCCATGAGGTCTAACGACAGGAGTTGTGGGTTGCAATAAAGCTTCAAAAGAGGGATATTCTACTGGCTCAAGAGGAAAAACTCCTTGTATATATGCTGCACATGTATATGTTGTATAGATGCACTTGAAAAAAAAAGGAAAAAAATGCAAAAAGAAAATAACTCCAAAAAAGTGGTGGGTCTAAGAGAAAATGATAACCCCACCGGAGTATGTATATAGTGCAATAAGCAAAGCTTGAGATTCATGATCCACCTTATGTAGCTTGCAGCAGGGAGACTTGGCTACACTGGTCGAGCTCCCAAGGGTACATGGCTACACTGGCCATGACCCATTCTCTTCTTCCCCCTCTTCTTGAGCCGGTTGAACTTGAACTTAGAAGGGAATACCCCGCTCCTCGAGGAAAGCGTGGCCAGATTGAGGTCATAGGATTACCTTGTTGGGGAGGGTTGTCAAGTTGCCATTTCTGAGTTGGAGAACTTATACCTCACATTGATAGGACAAGGAAAGATTCATGGTCTTCAGGGTTTGTGTTTGATGACTTGTTCTGATCTGGATTATTGAGGAGTCTTGATTAGAGATTAGTGGAACTTAGAGGCTGTTGAGTTTTAAGCTTAAGTCCAAATAAGGTTCCGACACATTAATAATCCAAAGATCTGATTGAGCTCCATAATTCAATTTAATGAATGCAAGTTTAATATTCAACCTTGATCCATATGCATTTTTCTCTTTTTCTTTTTCTTTCTTTCTTTTTCACTTCTTTTTCAAATAAGTGTTTGCTAAGGGACTAGCACAGTTAAGTATAGGAGGGTGATGAATACTCATTCATCACTCTTTATTCTTATATTTTAGCTACAAAAACCTTTGCAAATGCATGTAGATACTTGTAAATACAAATAATTACCAAAAGCATGCATGGTGTAAAAAGTAATAATTAGCATGTTTTTGTTCAAAAATAAAAGAATAAAGATTAAAAAGAAAAAGAGGAAATATTTAGAATAAATATTGAGCAACCTAACCCAAGGGAGGGCTCAGCATGGGCCTGACCGCATAAAAGCCAAAGTAGAGGGAGATAGGGGCTCATGTGTGTAAATATAAATATAAATACAACAAAAATATTTTCCTCCAAAAATAGAATAAAAGCGGCCTGTATATATTTGTATATATTTATAAATACAAAATCAAAACAAAAATAGAAAAATTAAAAAGAAAAATATTCCTTGCACATATCCACCTTGTAAATACACCCACATCTATATTTATTTCACCCCGTAAATAAATAAATTAAAATTCCTAAAAATTTGTATATACTCTATCTTTTATGTTGTAAATAAATAAAATAAAAGCCATTAAAACAAAAACAAAATAAAAAGAACAAAATTAAAAATAAAAAAGAACCTTGTAAATATACCATGTACATAGATGTATATACCTATTTATTTCACCCTTGTATATAAATAATAAAAATAAAATAAAAATACCTTTTTCTTCCTAATTTTATGCTATAAATAAATAAAATATAAAATAGGAATAAAAATGCACAAAAATAAGTAATTAAAAATCAAAAATCAAAAACCTATATTGAACATATACCTATATATAGCTCTAATATGTAAATACCTTAATTTTATTCTGAAAAATTAATTAAAAATCACAAAAAATAGAAAAATTAAAACAAATATTTTTCATATTTTAAGTTTTTAATAAATCGGCCATTTGATATTTTTAAATGAATATTCAAATATTTTCCAGGTGGTTGATTCCCATTGGTCCACGGGGACGTTGACCCCCCGGTCAACTCCCCCCTGCGGACCACTTCCCACGGGTCGTGACGCCCGACCCGACTTCACCGATTTTTCGTGTCACGACCCGACCTCCAAATCCGCAACCCCCGGGCTCCGATCATCCCCCTTGCATCCGAGATCCTCGTCGACACATCCGCGTGGGAATCCGCGCCTCGCGGAAACCTGGCCGCTCCATTCTTCTCGGACCTGCACCCATACTTAAGCCGAGCTCCGCCTCCCATTTCCGCATCTTTGGATCATTTGCTTTCCACCCAGTGACCTCCATCGTCTTAGCGAGAGTGACAGCTCGCCCCAGAGGCTGTTGCAGCGAGGAGGGAGCAAGGAGCCATCGATCTGGCGAGCTTGCGCCACCATGCGCCGCCTGGAGGTAGCGCCAGAGCCTCGGACGCCGACGGTCCTCGAGGCAAGGACTAGGAGAAAGCCCAGCTCCTCCACAGTCGATTCGTCCACACAGGTAGCCTTAGTTTCCTTACCTTTTCTTTAATTTTGATTTTGCCCCAAATCACCCGATCGTCGTTCACCTTCGATTCCGGCCACCTCCGCCTTCGTCTCGATCATCGGACCACCCCATCACGTCCGCCTTCTCCCCGCGCACGTTCTCCGCCCATCCACTCAACCCAGCTCGCACAGGAGCTGGGGTTTCGAGTTCCACCGCCGACACCTCGCCGGAGCTAGACCACCCCGCCGCATCGACCATCTTCACCCCCGCTTACAGGGTCGAGGCACTTTGTCCTCGACCCGCGAGTCTGCTGATGTGTTTTGCAGGGACATCCGAACCCATTTGAGGGCCTGCACTATTTGAAGCAGCCGCTCGACCTCCTCCGGCCTCGCCTGAGCTCCCCGGAGCTCCACCGAGCCATCGGAGGATACCCTTAGACGCAGATGGCCTCCACGCTTCTTCTCCGATCGTCCGTGACCTTCGAGGAGGAGTCCAGCGCCTGCACAAGCCCGGCGAATTTCGCCGGAGCCCAGTTCGTCCTCCATCCTCTGTAGTCGTCCGATTCAGCCCCAGCTCTAGGTCTTCATCGAGACGTTCGTTCATGGAGAAACAGTGACCATCCGATCCTTGGAGGGTTGATCGGGACCGTTCGATCAGCGAGGGCGTCCCACGTCGCTTCCAGCCGACCGATCCTCCACGTGGCGAGACCCCAGCCGCTCGATCAGACCGAAGACCCCAGCGTTGGGCGCCACCCTTCCCCGACTGTCTGATTGCACACGTGGCGCCCATCTGACGGTCTACTTAATAAAGGGTAAATATCCCCTTAGGCCCTTAGTTTCCGAGTAGTTTAGTTTTAGTCATGTAAATACTTTAGATATTTTATTTCCGTTAGGTAAATTGCACTTTGGACCCTTTCATTTCTTACATTTACATGTATGCCCCTGTGTGTAGTGGATCACGTGCGTCGACAGGTGTTTATTTGGGTTATTTGCATGTTTAGCCTTGTATTTCTAGGGTGTTAATGAATGAATGAAACTTTTTAGTTAATTGCATATATACCCCTGTGCGTGTTGAATTTGTGCATGTGCGTTATATTTTGGGTATTTTACACTAAGGTCCCTGGACTTTTAATACTTGTTATTAATTAGTCCAGAAACCTTGGTTTCTTTGCAATTAGGTCCCTGAGTGCCCAATTCACGTGCCTCACGCGTGTTTTCTTGGAAATTTTGCACCGGACCCCCTGGAACTTCTACTATTTGCGTACAGGTCCCTGTGCACTCTACCTTAGTTTTGATTTTTAATAAAATATCAAACCAACTCCAAATGTGATGAAAATTAGAAACATGGCTCCTGCCATAGTGTAAAATTTTCTCCAATTTTTGGAGACATTTTTTATTTTATTTACTATTTTTAAAAAATCAAAAACACGCTTTTTCTTTCCTGTCTGACTTAAAATTTCACAAAAAAATATTAAAATACCTCTAAAAATTACAAAAAAATTAGACACTACCTTGTTTGATTTTCTGACCAATTTTGGTCATTTTTGGATATATAAAACTCATAAAAATTGAAAAACCCCTAAAAACATATAAAAATTCTAATAATTAATTTAAAAATCCAAAAACAATAATTCCAGTGCCTAAATTTTCCTTAGAACTTTTTAGATTTTAGGAAAATTACCCTCAGACCTTGATAGGGCTTTTATCTATTTTATATTGGCCCTCCAAGTCTAACTGGACAGCAGCACTATTTTCTTGCCTTGTTTGATTTTTAGAAAATTCAATAAAAATCAGAAAATTACCAAAAATAACCAAAAACAGTAAAAATTATAAAAACCATAAAAATATTTTTATTTGAATTTTCAAGTGATTTTTGAGTAGGTAAATAATTGTTGGTTGTTGGTTGTTTTATTGGTTTCTTGATTTTCTTTATTAATTAGAAATCCAAAAAAAATAAAAATATAAAAAATCCACCAAAAATAGTGTGTTTTATTTTATTATTTTTTGACTACTTCGTATGCCGCAAGGCCATTACGTGCTCCTTGTGTTCGACCCTAGTCGCTATACCAGGTTAATCTAATAGCGAGACCGCTATTGTTGAGTTTTGATGATTTTATTCTTTTGATTGGTGGTCTATTTTTCTCGATCGACCACCCGAGTGATTGAGGTCACAACGACCGCTTGAGATATACATGATTTACCTCGCTCGCTTGGTTTTGTGGTCATCACCCATACTTAAGGATCTTTTACCCTAAATATAGAGGAAGTGATATGTACATCCTCGCAAAGTATTTTTTCCTTTTTATCGATTTCTTGATCCCTCACATGTCTTCTCTCTTGTTGATGTTCCTGTCTATACTTAGAATCTTTTAACCTAAGTATAGGGGGGAGATAGATCAAGTTGTTGATCTGTTCATTCCCATATGTGACCCTCCATGCCTTGTGTACAATCTGATATATGTAGAATTATTTGATCTTACTTATAGGGGGGATGGTCAACTTATCATTCTTTGATTCTTTAGTCGTTATAGTATAGACTTTTCTATACTTAGTACGAGTTATGTCTTCTCTTTTTCTCTTTGATCGATGAGGACATAGCTAAAGCAAAGTATAGGGGTCGCATATACATTGTATATACTTTAGCCATAACTCATACTTCATATATTTGAGTAATATGACTAATTTACGATTGATTACTTGTAAAGAATAAGCCCAAAACATATGTATAAATTCTTTAAAATTCTTTTTCTATAGTGATTAATAAATCAAGTTAAAAATATTTTATAAATTCATTTGAAAAATGGTTGGAACACATTTTAAAAATGGCTGGGAACCGTTTCGAAAACTTTTTGTAAAATGTTTCAAACCTTTTTTAAAATGTTTTATTTGTAAAAATTTCTTTTATTTGTTTGAATGAATTATTTTAAAAATTTATTCGTAAACGGTTTGGAAAATGGTTGCAAAAATACTTGAAAAATATATACATACTGTTTGAAAAATCTTTGCAAAATGATTTTCAAATTTTGTAAATACTTGCAAAATTTTTTTGTCAAAATATTTTTAAAATAAAATTTTTGAAATGTTTGTGAAATTAAGTTTTCAAATTATTTTGAGAAATATATACATAATTCAAGAAAATAAAAAATCTTTACAAACATAGTGTATAAAAACCTGAAAATAACTAACTAAATTCCTGTAGATACCCAGTGCAACTAGTTCTTGTAATATATATGCACTCCCATGTAAATTTGTGTACATATTACTTTCATTAACCTTTATTCAAAATCCCTAAAAAATGCAAAATTCAAAAACCCATAAAAAATTCACAAAATATTTCAAAATTGCATAAAAAGTTGCAAAACCTTTTCAAAATATCCATAAAAAGTTCAAAAATAGACAATTGCTTCACAAAAATATTTTCTATGCATTGTACATAGCATTTACATTTTTCAGATTGATAATGATAACTGAATTAGTCTAAAGAAAATCTGACGATTGGAGCTTGCATTACAGGCCGGTGGCTGTAAGGGGACGGTCAAGGACCGTCCTCTTTGTAGTTATAACTGTCCCTTCTGATCAGAGGGGACGGTTTCATAACCGTCCCATCTGCCACCGTCTCATTTGATTAGATTGGACACTTATCACAAACGTCCCTTTTAATCAACCATTGGAGACGGTCGAAACCATCCCTTTAACGATTAAGATTGGGGACGGTTACGACCGTCCCTAGTAACATGACTAGTAGAGACGGTTTCAACCGTCCCCAATGGTCACGTAACAGGGACGATTGTGATTGTCCCTTCCATGAAGAAGTCCTTTTACGACGCCGGTAGAAGGCTTGAAGGGATGGTTGTAACCGTCCCTTATAGCCCTCATTGACACATAATTCTGCCAGCGAGGTCCTTGGAAGAGGACGGGACGGTCGTAACCATCCCTCTTGAGAAGCAGAGGGGAGGGTCGTAACTGTCTCGTCCATTAGATAGCACTATAGGTACAGTAACAGAAGACCATTAGCGACGGTTTCAACCATCTCCGTTGGTTCCCATGGCCGCTAAAAGGAGACAGAGGGTGTCTAATATTCTGAAGGGACGGATATAACCGTCGCCATTGGCACTTAAAGGGGACTGTTGTGACCGTCCCATCTACGTTGGGGTCTATAGCGACGCCAACAAAAGAGTATAGGGGATGGTTGTAATCGTCCCCATTAATCTTTGAAAGGCAAAAATGCGTCCCGTGAGCTATCTTGGACAGGAGCGACGTTTCTATAGCACCTTAGGGGACGGTTACAACTGTCTCCAATACCCCCTGACAGCAAAAACAATTACTACATTCATGGTGTTTTATTCACGCCCCCTTTGCAAAATCAAATAAGACACTTCATAAACTCAAAATTCAAGATCAAAATAAGACACTTCATAGTTACAAAGAAATTGTTGTTCAATTCAACATAATCTTAGGCACTACTAGAAACATTACAATAAAAAGTTCAAGAAAAAACTAAAATTTACTACAACGATGGTTATCTACTCAGATTCTTCACTCTCGCCGCTCTCCTCCTCACTCTCCTCATCGTCGCCTAGTTGTGCAGGTTGTACAGGTGGCGTGGCTTGGCTTTGAAGACGGCTTATATAGGACATGACATTCGCCATGTCCAAACGCATCTTAGCCATCTCTTCATCTTGTGCAGACATCTTTGCCTTAACTTCACGCAGCTCCCTCTCCATCTCTCTTTCTCTCTGGCTCCCTTGCGAGGAAGACTGCGAACCCTTACACTACCCATTCCATACCATGTACGGATCGTTTCTCCACGTCCTCCGCAACGGATGTGTCCACTGTGTTCTGAACCAATGGCTTGACGGAAGGCATCATCGGCTGACAACGGGGGAGTGCTCGTCCCCATTCTATCTAGCAAGGAGGTGGTAGAGAGCCTAATCATTTCTTCCTGCTTGTATATAAATATTAAATATTTTCAATATATTAACATAAGTCCCTCTAAAAATTAAATATAAATATTACTTACATGAATTGGCGCGTAGGCGTCATCAACCCACTGCACTTCTCCTCCTAAATCTCGGCTCTTTGACCCAGCAAAAACCTCTATGCGGGTCATTTCTCTTTCGTTATCCCTCAACTTAAAAAACATAAAAGTAGTTTTTAAAATAAATTCCACACTCAAACTTAATCATTCTAATTTTTTTTAAATACTTACAAAGTCATGATTCAATTGGTTGGTGTTCTTCCTTCACATCTTATGGGTGGACCTAAAGCCCTTGGAGCGATTCGTCATATTTTTGGTAGAAATCGACTGAAATTAAACAAAGTTAGTACAACCATAAAACAAACAATTAATAAAAAAATATACATACCGTGAACTCCTCACTGGACCAAAAATTTATCGACTCCCTCCATTGATCTGGTGTAACACCAGGTGGGACGTTCTGTACAAGCTGCTCATATGGATTCTGGGGGTTGTAATACTAAAGATGGAAAAATAAATATCGTCAATCTTAAATTTTGTGTTATAAAAATATAAATATCTTGGTACCTTCGCCTTTATGCGTCCCTTATATCGACGCAACAACTCTGTGGCATGCGAGAGAATCTGCGAATCGACGTGGGCATAGAAGACATGTTCTAATGGGTATAATCCATCCACTAACTCAGTTATCTGGAACATAGAAGACCTGTTCTACCTGACTGGCAAGCGTATACGGCTCATTAGTCTGCAACTGACGTGTTTGCTTTAAAGAGAGAACTCCATTTCTGTCTTTCTTATAACCTAATCCAACGCAACCCACATCAAACCAGATGCAATGAAATAGAACACACCTTGCATCATGTGTAAAACTGATTTCTAGTATATCAATAATCTCGCCATAGTATCCGTCAATTTCAGCACTAAGATCGGCCTTCACTATTACTCCAGAAAGCTGTGATGCTTTATTTTCATCAATTGACTTTTTTCGAAATCTGAATCCATTAATGATATAGCCGAAATGTGATACTACTAATGAGTATGGACTCCTGTAGATTATATCGAGATTCGTACTCCACCGTTCATCTTTGGTAACTTTTAATAGTTCAATATTATCCCCGAACCATTTCAAAAAGTCTGATTTGCTAGTGGTTGTTGACTGAAACTCTTCAAAGAAAGAATCAACCTCATCTATTTGCATCAAAATATAATAATGAATAAGGTCTCTTTCATCGTCTAAAATACTACGACAGACAGTCTTTAGGATAGCTCGTCCATTTTGTTGAAAAATCCAAAGTTTGTTTGGATCTTCTGTCCATAATTCACCATCATTATTTCATTCGAATCGATCGAATCTAATACTCTTGCCATCATCCATATACATGTCACAAAATGAGATACATTCTTCACATAAACATCCCTCGATAATGCAACCTTCAGGTGCAGCTTTATTAAACACCATATTTCTTAATTTCCGTAGCTATCTTTCAATTGGATACATCCATCGATACTGTACAAGACCACATATATGATCTTCTCTAGCAAGATGAATAATTATATGTATCATTATATCGAAAAATGTAGGTGGAAAGAGCTGCTCCAACTTACATAAAGTGATAACAATATCTGTCTCTAGTCTAAACAACACCTCAGGATCTAAAATCTTCGAACACAGGACTTTAAAAACTGATCGAGTTCAATTAATAGCTGCAAAACATCAGGATGTACAACTCCTCTGATCGCCGACGGGAAATGAACTTGCATCAATACATGACAATCATGACTTTTTAATGCCGATATCTTTCATTCAGCCAGATTTATACATCTGCTTAATTGAGAGGAGAATCCATCAGATACTCTAAATGATTTAATAAAATTGAGTATCTTATCTTTGTCAGCACTGGATAAAGTATATACCGCTTCTGGTATTATTACTCTAGAATTCTCTGACTCTATCGGATGTAGTTCAGGTCGGATACCCAACTGTATTAGATCGCGTCTGCCTCGCAAACTGTCTTTTGCAGTACTAGAAATATTTAAAATTCCAAGAATATTTTCCATAACATTCTTCTCTATATGCATTACGTCCAAGTTATGACGGACCTGTAAAGTATGCCAATAGGGTAGCTCCTGAAAGAATATACTTTGTTTTCGCCATCCACCGGTTGCCTTCCTCTTAAATAATCGGTCTAGAGAGTAGTTGCTCAAATTTTTTTGTTCCGTCCACATTGCACTTCCTGATCGACGATTCAACTTAACTGGCGTCCAAATGACTGTCCATCAAATTTGTAATTATTTTCACTTCTTAACCATCTATGACTTACGGGTAAGAAACGACGATGTCTCAAATAACAATGTTTCATACTCGCACTTAGCCATGTCGAATGTGTTTTATCCATACAAACCGGACATGCGAGTTTACCTTTCGTACTCTATCCCGATAAATTAACATATACAGGAAAGTCATTAATTGTCTACAATAAAGAAGCATGCATTGTAAAGAACTCTTTCTTTACCGTATCATACGTACTCACTCCAAAATTCCACAGAATCTTTAGTTCATCAATCAATGGTTGCATATATGTATCTATCGCATTACCTGACCCCTTTGGACCAGGTATCAATAACGACATCATCATAAAAGAAGATGCCATTGACATCTATGGTGGCAGATTATATGTAACAAGTATCACAGGACAAATAGAGTAACTCGTACTCATATTTCCGAATGGATTAAAACCGTCGGAAGCAAGACCCAGTTGTACGTTTCTTACTTCTTCAGAAAACGATGGATACATTTCATCGAATTTCCTCCACTCCTCTGTATCTGATGGATGTCGCATAACACCAGTTACATCTTTCTTTTTGATATTACTGTGACATATCATCATTCAAGTTGTTCTTTCATATGAATATAATCGCTGTAATCGAAGAATCAAAGGAAAGAACCGTAAAATCTTCTCCAATTTTTTCCTCTTCGAATCATGACCCATATTCTTATATCTGCTACTTTTGCAGTCAGGACATGTATCTAAGTTTGAATAATCCTTCCAATAAAAAATGCAGTCGTTCGAACATGCGTCAATTTTCTCGTAGTTTAGTCTAAGTGCGCGAAATCTTGACTTAGCGTCCTTCCAGTCCTTTGAAAAATTTTCTGGATTATTTAATAAGGTCCTAATCAACTGTAAGACATTTGTCATCGTAACCGTTGTACACCGATTCTTCACTTTTATCTTAAACATTTCCAAAAGAAAATGTAATCGAGACATTTTGACTCCTGAGCATAATGGCTTTTATGCATCTTGTATTTTTTTCAAGTAAGGTATCCGGAAGCGAATCCATCATTTCATCAGTATCATGTCCTCGAATATTATCTATCATCTCAAACATAGCATCATGGTCATGTGTTTCAGAGACATCTCTTTCAGTGTCAACTTGGACATTATTATCTTCTTCTAAAATAACTCCTTCACCATGATACGTCCAATTCGTATAATGAAGCTAAAAACCATTTAATATAAAATGCTCGTAAACTATGGTTCGATTTTGGGTCAGAGTGTTCTTGCATCTTATGTAAGGACAATGTATCCTATCTCCTTCACCTCCTACAATATGATAGAGCGTTCATATCGAAATGCCCAGTCTAAGAATCCGATAACTCCTTTGTTATATGTTTGATAATCATCGAATCTTTTGTTCATCCAACTTTTGTCCATTGCCTAAAGGTAAGATCCAAAGTTAATTACAATAATGTATGGTAAGTTTCAATAATGTATAGTAAGTTATATTTTTTTGATCCTCTGAACTAAACTATTAAGCATTTAACTACTGTGTTTTTGATCTAACTATGTTTTTGATCCTCTTAACTAAACTTTTAATCAATTAAAATACTACATTACTAATACCTCTATTTTACAAAGATTAAGATATTATTTTAAAAAATCTATACAATCATAAGCAAGAATAATATATTAAAAATTACTAAAAATAATTAAAAAACTTACAACCAAAAAAGAGGATGAAATCAAGGCGGAGGGAGGTGGGCGACCGGGCGGAGGGCGATGAGAGGCGGTCGGGCGGGGGCTGAGGAGGAGGGCGAGATGGCGGAGAGGGAAAGAGGGCGGAGGAGGAGGGCGAGAGAGAGAGGGGGGGTGGAGGACGAGAGGGCGGAGGAGGAGGGCGACCGGGCGGAGGGCGTCGGGCGGCGATCGTACGGGGGCTGAGGAGGAGGGCGAGAGGGCAGAGAGGGCGAGAGGGGTGGGCTGGTCGAGTGAAGAATGAGGAATGGATTCGGCCGGAGAGGGTATAGGACCATCGGAGACAGTCGTCCAACCGTCCCCTATAAGAACAATCGGGGACGGTTATAAATGGACAGTCCCCTTTGGTTGCAGATATTTGGAGGAGCGGGCCAATTAGACAGGTATTGGAAACGGTTACGCAACCGTCCCCTAAAACCAACTATAGGGGACGGTTACAACCATCCCCTATAGTTTCGTATACACGATGGCCACAGTGGAGTAACGGGGACGGTTATGACTGTCCTCTAAAGTATCCGGGTAGATAAAAAACAAGCTGGGGCTCTCCTAGTAAGGGACGACTATATAACTGTCCCTAAAGGTCAAATTAACGACAACGGTCGTTAGTGACCATCGCTATGGGACGGTCAGCCTACAACCGTCCCCTATACTAGTATAGGAGACGGTTGCTACATGACCGTCCCCAATAAGCGTCCCCAAAGGCCGTCCAGTTTGTAGTGTTGGTTGGACCTCCACTTAATCACAGGAACCTTATAGGAACTGGAATTGAGATACTTCGGGTCTACTAGAGTTAATTTTAAGACAACAAGGTTAGGTTCAATGTCGTCTTGACTGCCTACGTAGAATATTTCAGAACACACGTATGACTCTTGTCGACAATGACCTAACTTGCACACATGCACCTTACACTTTGCTCAACTCAGTTGAAATGATAGAAGCCTGGATTTTCCAGCATAAGACTCAAGCAAATGGAAACATACGAAGTCACGATTATGTGGCCATTGTGCCGCAACCCAACCCAGTATCCATGAGGTCTAATGACGGGATATTGTAGGTTGCAATAATGATAGTCTACTAGTTTCAGAGGAAAAATTCTTTATGTAAATGTTGTTGTATATAATATTACAAAATACAAAAATAAAAAACTCCAAAAAAATAGACAGGTGAAAATTCAAGAAAAAATCAATTCGAGTAAGAGTATGTATATAGTCAATAAACAAGCCTGAGCTTCAAAGTCAAAGATACATGTGAGCATGCAGTCAGATGACTTGGCTACGCTAGTCAAACATCCTAGGATATATAGCTACATTGGCTACTGTCACAGGGTCAAAATCCCGCTACCGATTTCGACCGATCCTGTGCGGCGTTAGCTAACCCGTAGCTAACCAGCCTTCTCGAGTAGAGCGGTCACGGACGCGCCCCAACTCTTCTCGATACTCCTGCTTGCTAGCGCACCGACGCCTCCAACACAAACACGAGCACGAACTCCGGATCGCTCAAGAACACTCTCAAGAACACGCTCAAGAACGCTCAAGAACACGACCACACGATCACACAAGCACGGACACAAAGCTCTTCTCTTATTAGAAGGGGAACTCTCTCTGGAGTGGGTGACACTCTACACTTGTGTTGTGTTGTGTTTACAAATGAGCCACCACCTCTCCTTTTATACAAGACTCAAGGCAACCCAAGGGACACTCATTATTACATCTACAATAATGACACATAAAGACACAAGAGACCCTTCGAGTTCTTTGGCAACCCTTCGCGTTCCTCAGCAACTCTTCGTCTGCTCGTCTCTTCGACTCCCTTGTTGTCCTTTCGTCTTCCCGCACGGTCGACGCCCAGTCAACCGTCCAGTCACCAGCACGCATGTGCTCCAACGCCCTGCTGATGCAGCTTTGCCATAATTCACCAAGTGCCACCAAACACTTGGTCTTGTGCCATAAGGGAACCCGCGGCCTCCAGACCCTCGTGCGGTAAACCCTTCCTTAGCGTTCTGCATGCTAAGGGGAAGTCCTCCAGAACTTCGCTATCGTGGCCTCCAGACCACTCTCGTACGCGTACTACCGAGCATGCTCGACAATGCTCGTACTCAGCACATGCAACGCTCCATGCCTCCTTGGATCACCACGCATCAATACTGATACCGTGCGCCTTCGTGTGTACGCCTATGTGACCGTACCGCATTGCTCCTCGATGCGTACTGCTTCACTACGTACAGCCCGTCTGCGCTCGCGTACGTACCGCTGCGTGCATCCACCGTCATGTCTTGCACTGTTGTCTGTACTCGTTGCTCGCACTGCTAATAGCACCACAACACTCTGCTACCGAGCTAGTGTCCTGCGTGACGCTTCTCCATCACGTACGGTAGAGCCTCCAGACTCTCATGGATAACCTCCCTGATATCCATGCATTTTGGACTCCTCCTGAAGTCCTGGCTCCATCGATCATTCTCGAGCATCTGCTACCGTGTCTGCACGATCATTCTCGATCACGGAATTTGGGGGTGTGACAAGCCTCCCCCACCTGAAGAATCGGTTGTCCTCAACCGAGCATTCCCACTTCAGCTGGCATCCCGTCACGATCCTCCATCCGCTACGCACCTCCTGATGCTGCTCATTTGGAAGGATGGTGCAAGAGTGCACCGCCGCCCTTCCCGCACTTGTTCTTCCCACGAACCGCGTCCCTCCATGACTTGGTCTTCGTCGTGAGAAGTGGAGCCTCCTCATCATCTCCTGTTCTCGATGTATCCCTCTTGGATACAGCAGCTCCATCGCTGGTTTGTGGCAGCTCCAGCTCCACATGTGGAGTACTCACCTCCACGCTTGCTCGTTGACGATCTCTATCGTTCCCTGTAGACGTACCCGTGTCCTAGGAAGTGAGCACCTCCTGCGCTCCGAGCATCTTCGATATCTTGTCTCCTGCAAGATCATTGGTAGTGTGGTTCATCACCACTCCACCTCCATGGACGTGTAGCCTCTTGTCCATGATACATCGCCCTCCTGAGCTCTGCATCGCCTTCTCGTGCACGGATGTTCTCCTATCCGCGGCTTTGGTTGTGTGCCTCCATTGCACACCTTGGTGCTCCACACGCACCTGCGCACTCCTATGCATCCTCGATCGAGCCTTGGCGCCTCCAAAGCTCATTGTTGTGGAGTTCCCTTGCTCCACTGAAGTCGAAGCTCCAACCCGAAGTGTTGTAAGGCGTACCTTGCGCATAGTACCGATTGCTCCCAAGCGTACCTCACCTTCTTCTTCATCCTCCTCGTCCGTACGAAGAGTGTTGAGCATCTCCTTCTTTGGGCACTCCCGCGCACGATGCGGACCGTCGCATATGAAGTATCCCTTTCTCCTGGGTTGCTCCTTCTTCTTGGAGTACTCCCGTTCCTCCGTTGGTGGATCTTGGGCAACGCCTTTGCCCTTTCCCTTGACCGCACCTTCTGCTTGCTGGTGAACTCCTTCTCTTCAGCGTTGTAGCCTAGTTGGGCCGCCCCATAATCGACCAACGCATCTGCCACCACGATCGCTGAATTCAGGTCCTTCACGCCCTGCCTCTGCAGTTCGGCTTGCGCCCAGCTTTGCAACCCGATCGTGAAGTTGAACAGCTTGTCCTCCTCTGACATTCCCTTGATGTCCAGCAACAAGGACGTGAACTGTTGACGTATTCACGAACAGTGCCTGTCTGCTTCAGGCGTCGAAGAGCCTCCCGTGCAATCCACGCAGTGTTCTTCGGCAGGAACTGCGCCTTCAGTTCCGTGACTAGATCATCCCATCTGGATATCTTCGGTCTTGCCTCATCGGCTGCACGACTCCTCCACCATAGCTTGGCGTCGCTCGACATAAACATCGATGCCAAGTCGACCTTCTCGGCTTCCCTCGTCTTGGTCGCCTCGAAGTAAACTTCCATGTCCCATAGGAAGTTCTCCAAATCCTTGGCACTCCGCGTACCTGTGAAGGGTTTGGGTTCGGGTACCTTGCGTCGCTGCACCTCCGTGGAGCCTCCGCTGTTCGCCAATGCCTTCTTGATGAGGGAGATCTCGTTGCGTAGATCCTCCATCATCGTGCTGAACGCCTCCAGCTTGTCCTCCAAGGACTTGATCTGCTCCGCTGAGCATTGGGTCTCGTCCCCAACATTCGATCCTTCTGAAGAGCGATCCTCCAAGACAGCGATGCGATGGGCATGAGTCCCAATGGTAGACTCCACTTCCGCCATCGCCTGCTCCAACGCTGCCACGCGATCGGTAACGCCCACCATCTTCGCTCCGCTGGTTGAAGATGTACTTGCACCAACAAGTATCCTCTATTCCTGCGATCGTCTGCACCAACAGCCGCTTGTAGCTTTGCCTGCTTCTTGGCACCAACCAAGCTCTGATACCACTTGTCACAGGGTCAAAATCCCGCTACCGATTTCGACCGATCCTGTGCGGCGTTAGCTAACCCGTAGCTAACCAGCCTTCTCGAGTAGAGCGGTCACGGACGCGCCCCAACTCTTCTCGATACTCCTGCTTTCTAGCGCACCGACGCCTCCAACACAAACACGAGCACGAACTCCGGATCGCTCAAGAACACTCTCAAGTACACGCTCAAGAACGCTCAAGAACACGACCATACGATCACACAAGCACGGGCACAAAGCTCTTCTCTTATTAGAAGGGGAACTCTCTCTCTGGAGTGGGTGACACTCTACACTTGTGTTGTGTTGTGTTTACAAATGAGCCACCACCTCTCCTTTTATACAAGACTCAAGGAAACCCAAGGGACACTCATTATTACATCTATAATAATGACACATAAAGACACAAGAGACCCTTCGAGTTCTTTGGCAACCCTTCGCGTTCCTCAGCAACTCTTCGTCTGCTCGTCTCTTTGACTCCCTTGTTGTCCTTTCGTCTTCCCGCACGGTCGACGCCCAGTCAACCGTCCAGTCACCAGCATGCATGCGCTCCAACGCCCTGCTGATGCAGCTTTGCCATAATTCACCAAGTGCCACCAAACACTTGGTCTTGTGCCATAAGGGAACCCGCGGCCTCCAGACCCTCGTGCGGTAAACCCTTCCTTAGCGTTCTGCATGCTAAGGGGAAGTCCTCCAGAACTTCGCTATCGTGGCCTCCAGACCACTCTCGTACGTGTACTACCGAGCATGCTCGACAATGCTCGTAATCAGCACATGCAACGCTCCATGCCTCCTTGGATCACCACGCATCAATACCGATACCGTGCGCCTTCGTACGTACGCCTATGTGACCGTACCGCATTGCTCCTCGATGCGTACTGCTTCACTACGCACCGCCCGTCTGCGCTCGCGTACGTACCGCTGCGTGCATCTACCGTCATGTCTTGCACTGCTGTCTGTACTCGTTGCTCGCACTGCTACTAGCACCACAACACTCTGCTACCGAGCTAGTGTCCTGCGTGACGCTTCTCCATCACGTACGGTAGAGCCTCCAGACTCTCATGGATAACCTCCCTGATATCCATGCATTTTGGACTCCTCCTGAAGTCCTGGCTCCATCGATCATTCTCGAGCATCCGCTACCGTGTCTGCACGATCATTCTCGATCACGGAATTTGGGGGTGTGACAGCTACCATCTATTCTCTTCTCCACCTCCTCTTCTTGAGCCAGTTGCACTTGAACTTCGAAGGGAATACTCTGCTTCTTGAGGAAAGAGTTGTTGGATTGGAGAATTAGGGTAACCATATTAGAGAAGCATGTCTTTTACCTTTTCAGCTGAGAGAAGCTACATATCACTGGAATTATACAAGATAGACTCATGGTCACAAGGGAATGTGTATGACATCAACTTGTTCTAACCTGGCTCTTGAGAAGACTTGGGAAGAGTTGTGTGGTTCTTAGAGGCTATTGTGTTTCAAGTTTGCTTCCGAATAAGGTTCCGACCAAACTTAATCTCCAAAGCTCCGACTGAACTCCAAATTTTGATTTTGTGGAGACAAGTTTAAAAGTTAAAATCAATCCAGTTTATTTCCTTTTTATTTTCTTTATTTTCTTTTCTTTCTACACTTATAGGCATAAGTGTTTGCTAGGGACTAGCAAAGGCAAGTATATGGGGTGATGAATCTTCATTTCATAACCTTTATTATTTCATTTTGGCCTTTAAACCCTAGCTAAATGCATATATATATATATATATATCATTATTTTGCATAAAATAACACTCATCATTTACAATATAAATAGTGTATAAAATATTGCATTAAATGTCAAAATAAAAGAATAAAGAAAAGGAAAGAAAAAGAATGAAATACCATAGGTATTGAATGGCCCTAAATCATGAGACGTAGGCATAATGATGACTGGGCCGACAAGGAATAAAGTAGGGAGATAAGGGTCAAAAATAATTCAAAGCCATAGTTTTTAATTTTGTAATAAAGTCAATTTGGGATCTATTTTATTATTTATTATTTGTATATCAAATCAATAAGCTTTGTACATGATAGTTGTAGATAAAAATACATTAAAAATACCAAATTTATTTCATATAAAAATAAAGCACAGTGTGCCCTAGATGCTCTAACTAAAAAATCAAAATCAAAACTTCCTAGACTTGTATCTTCTCCATATGAACTCAAAATTCACCAAACTCACATTTATTATTCCTAAAGTTAAATTATCTATTCAATGAAGCAGTTTCATTTAATTTAGAGTTAAGATGCAAAACTTAAGTTTTGGGTCGTCATTATGCAATTTACCTTAATAAAATAACCAATTTGTTTATTCTTTATATTTTCCATTATTTTATTTTATTTTATAATTTTGTAAATATTATTCATAACACATATACATAAGTAGAATAAATTAAAACCATTAGAAATACAATAAAATAAATATGTATGTTAAAACACATTGATGAATTATACATACATAATAAATACATATATTTATTTAAGTGCATGTACAACTTTAGAAAAATACAATAAAAATATATTTATATGTGTTTAACTAAACAATAAATATATAAATTATGTATATAAAATAATAAAGTTTAAAATGGAAAATAAACTTAAAATACCTAATATATAGGTAGATATACTTATATATGTACATATAAAAAGTAACCAATAATAAATCAACTTGTAAAAATAAATAAAAGTCATTAAAATACTACATAAAATAACAAATAATTTTCATGTTTTGAGTTTTATTTAATTAAATAATTTATTTTTTTATTTTAAATTTCTTTTCTTTTATTTTCTGCTTTTTCTTCTATCCTATGTGGACCAATGAGGAGCGGGTCAAAGCTGACCTCGGTCAACTCCCCGCCCCTCATAGTTTTGCATCTGTCAGACCTATTCCCATAACCTCCTCGATTTTTTCCATTAGATTCTTCATTTTTTAAGTATATTTCTTCACGACTTTTGTGCTTCGATCCTCACTCTTTCACACGCACATCTCATCTCAATCTAAGGCCCGTTGAATCAAGCATTCTTCCCAATCCAACCGCCCCCCCATACTTATACCTTCTTTACCTCGGGAGTTTCACGGAGGACTTCCTGACCATGCCTGAGCCTACTAGCAGCAACGCAAGGCTTACAGAAAGCTTTTGCGCCTTGGAGGAGCATCGAGATCGTTGGAGGAGGGAGCAGTACCAGATCGAAGCTCGAACTGAGTTGTGTTCTTCCCTGTTCTTCCAAGGGGGTCCACAATTGTTCGATTAAGAGCATCCCAAAGTGCTCATGTTGTCGTCGGATCACGCCATCCTCGATCGCCCAATCAGCCACTGGGATCTAATCTCAACCATCCAACGTTGAACCATCATATGTCGTTCGAAAGCCGACACACGTGTTAGTGAAGTCCATCCAGTCGCCCGCTCGCGCCCCCCTCATTTTTGTATTTGCTATTTAGTCCATAATGTTCAGCTTGTAGTTCAAAACATTTTGTATTATTTACAGAACAACCCCCATACTTATTTATTTGTAGAAAGGTCCTTCGTCACATCACATCACATGCTTGTGTGTATGAGGGAGCGGGCTTTTGGAAAGAATTTGAGAATGGTAATATATACTTTTAGAAATTATATAATTGATATTGTCACACAATGATCAATCATGAAATAGAAGGAGATAGTAAAAGATATAATTGACCTTCGGATTCATTCAAAGTCTTCCAGTATGTAGATATATGAGTATTATGAATGTTCTGGATTGATGCGATCATAATAAGTTGTATACCATGACACTTCCACGACAAGAGAATGACGAATTCTGGTGGATTTCAGTGACTCCATGTTATGTCTAGATGGTTGAGAAATAATTTGATTAATCTCAATTCGTAGAATCAATTTCTAGATCCAAAGAGTTAGAAATTCATCTGAAAGGGTTTAGAATCAATTAGAGGAATTGATTTAATGTTTGATTAAATAAGATAACTCAAAATGGTTTGAAGCATGATATTAATTAATTATCACGTCACTATAAATGAAATTCAAAATTGAAATGAAATAAAATGATTGATATACCCTTTATGGATAAGATATCGTTAGATTGAGATCCCATGGCTCCTATTGATGGCTTACCATCGATATCATGATGAGACCTCAACTCATTTGAAGGGGTCCTTATATAAATATATATGATAAAAAGAAAAGTATGTCCATGACTATACACAGTTGTGTGTTCCCATGCGTAAACAATGCATACTTTTTTAATTTAAATATAAATCAAATCCATTGATATTTATTTATGATATAAAATGAAGATTATATTAAAATTTCAGGTCATTTGGAATCATGTAACCCATCCATCAAGTGATGCAAGATTCATTCGGCCAGAGCCATTGATTGTTTATTTCTGTATTATTGTGCACATCATGCCTTGGATATTTTAACTTAGTGGGCACATAATATTGTGTGTATCCGTGGGCACATATTCTTTACCATGTATATATATATATATTCATATTTTCTTCCTCAAATTAAAAGTAAATCATATTTATATTATTATTCATTAATGTAAATCAATATTCATATTAACTATAAGACTAGTATGTTAATCATATTCACATTATCATAGATTAATGTTAGTCAGTCTTCACATCAAACATATGTCTATTTATGTGAATAATATTCACATAATATTAATCAATATTAATTAATATTAATATTGATCAATCTCTCAATGTATGAATCCTATTCAATTACGACTCATGTACGACATTTGCAAATACTTGAAAATAAGGTCAGGGATATAATTAAATTTTCCACAAACTAGATTCCAGTATATATTTGTAAATGCCAGTGAGTTTATATAAATTATAAATTCATCTTTGTAAATACATTAATATCTCAGTAAAATATGCATTTCTCTTATAAAGTTTGAATAGTTCTTTGTAAAATGAATTACATGATTGTAAGATATTTGTTATTTTTCATATTTTAGGACAACAATTTTTATAAGTATGATAACTTAAACTGATGGTTTGGTGTTAGTGTAGTATGCCTACCATCTAAAATATCGGGTTTTGATTCCCTCTGTGTGGCAGAGTTAGGTAGCTGACAATCAGCATAAAAAATAGTTGGATCTTTCAACATGGATTTGAGCAAGAATCCATATAACCAACCCTACTTAAAGTGGAAGAAGGCTTCACCATTTTTTATAGTATGCAAAACTGATGATTTTATAAGATTCATGCTTCCTTTGTAATGAAGCAAGATTTATGAAAAAAAGGAGTCAATTAGTACAATATCAATAATTTAGAAAAGATAGCAAATAAAAATAACCATCTATGTAACGCAATGAATTGTAAAATATATGTTCAGTTATGTAATGAAATCACCAGTTATGTAAAATAAAATAAAAAGGGAGGTGGTGGGCATTCTCCTCTACCTCCATGTAGTCTCCATCCGCCTCCACGCATTCACTATCCACTGCCACACAGCATCATTAACCTACGTGTAGTTGTCCTCTTCCGTGCATCCATACATGCATCCAACCATCCATACATACATCCTACCACCCAGCCATCCATCCACCCAGCCACACATCCATCCATCCACCCTCTCATCCATCCACCCACCCACTCACCCATCCATCCATCCATACATCCATCCGTACATCCATACATACATATATGCATGCATACATCCATACATCTATCCATACATATATAGATACAGACATCCATCCATCCATTCATACATACATCTATCATCCATCCATCATACATACATACATCCATATATACATGCATCCATACATGCATACATACATCCATCCATAAGTACATACATCCATCCATCTATACATGCATCCATACATACATACATCCATCCATACATACATATATACATACATGTGTACACATCCATCCATCCATCCATACATACATACATACATACATACATGCATGCATGCATGCATCCATCCATACATCTATACATACATACAACCATACATCAATCCATACATCCATCTATCCATCCATCCATACATGCATGCATACATACATAAATCCATACATCTATTCATGCATGCATACATGCATCCATACATACATCCATCCATTCATACATACATTCATACATCCATCCATACATACATACATACATAGATATCTGAGATATAAACTCTCCACGATCGGAGGAAATCAACACTTCCACTCCCTTGGATGAAAGACCATAAAGGAAAAGTGCACGATCATTCAACCAAATTACATCCATGGTGATCCCATCCTTAGAAGGCCAACTTATGCAATCCTTGATGAATTGGAGTTCCTCATCCAACTTCTTCCCAATAAGAACACTATCGATCTTGTTGGGATTAGAGTCATATTAGGATTGGAAATCCTACTGGGATTGGACTCCTAATCCTAATAGTAGTTGAATTGTATTATATTTATAGTCCTATTGGGAATATAACTATGGGTTGTATTTGGCCTATATAAAGAGGGGGATGGAGGCATTGCCTCATCACCTGCACAAGAACAATGTAACCCCTGAAGAGAAAGGGGGAGAGGGAGAGAAGAGAGGAAGAGAGCGAGGGAACTGAGAGAGTTGTACTCGTTCTTCTTTTAGTGGTCTTTCTTCTCCGGTGGTCGCAAGAGGTGACAGACCACCGTTATACCTAGTTGTTCTTTTCTTCATGTGCTTATGTGATGGTGGTCGATTGTGCATCCGCATCTGTATCTACATCCGCTTCCGTATCCAGGGGTCCGGTATCCGAGAGGAGATGATATCAGGTGGTCTGTATCCTAACAGGTCTTAGGTGATGATGTCAGACCACTGAACACTGAAGACTCCAATAGTTTTGGCAGGTCATCAACACCGAGGTTCATCTTAAGTTAAGCTCCTCGGATTAAAAGCTTATGCCTATGATGTCCGATGTAATTGCAATAAAAGCAAACAGCCTTCGCCAACAGTAAAATCTTGGTCGTATACCCAGTCTTCCTGTATTAGAAGCACCAAATCTCCCTCAATGAGTCCTTTAGCGCATGCGATTTTTTTCCCCATCCTCCAATGAATTCCTTAACATGGGCATCCACCATTGTGGTATCAGCAACCTAATCATCCGATCCAACCTCACCCGCGATGCCGTTTTCTTTTTCTCCGATCCTCTCATGTCGGTGGCCATCTCTCCCTTTTCTCTTTAGTGCTCTTAATCTGTTCTTTTAATTAATCATCAATTTATCAATGTCTTCCTCTATGGGATTTAGAGATGTTTCGATATGATGGAATCTTGAATGCATCACGATGGCCTCCTTCTATGTCATGGTTGACGGTGTCCCTCGTGACAATGAGATCCCTTAAGCCCCTTGTTCTTCACGATTGCGATGGAATTTCCATCATGTATGGCAGGCATGCAACAACCAATGGTGATTTAAAGCCTATGGGTATTGGCCATAAGGTGGCCCCCACTCATCTCATCTATGCAGATGATTTACTTTACTTCCGCCAATGTTCTAAGGAAAATTTTCTTACTATTAATCGGATCACATCTCATATTCATGTGATTTATGGCTCAACAATGAATGTTGTCGCCTTCCATTTTTGAGGAAAGCTAAAGGCATTTTATGCATATCGGGCCTTCTGGATGAACCTCTACCAACCACCTACTTAGGCATTCTACTTTTTCACTCTAATGGAGGCAATAAGTTGGTTAGGGGGCTCAAGGATAGAATGTGTGATGCAACTAAATTTAAATAGGGAGAGCTACATCGAATGACGAGGCAAGAACTTTTTGAATCCACTATTTGAAGGTTAGAAATTAGTTCGCAGTAGGTGGCTAGGCAGGCAAATTTAGATGATCATCGATTGGCTTAAGGGCAGCGAACCCAAGCAGGGCAAAGGAGAAGGCATGTTGTTTCAACATTAAAAGAGAAAACCCAAGGGTCTCCTTTTAATTAATTAAGTATGAAGAGTTGTTATGTAATTTTTCCTTTTTTTTTACTTTAGCCTCAAGTTTGGGCAGTGCCTCTTATTCATGTGAGAGGAACCATAGTATTAGCACTTAAATGTATTTTGTCTACTAGGGAGTAGGTGCTTTTATAAAGAAGGGAAGAGGACAACAAGAGAGGGTGGAACAACAGAAGAACCCAAAGAAAACCCATTACATGCATATCACCTCTCCCCTCATCTCCTCTCTCCCTCTTCCCCTAGCCCTCCTCCTTCTCCAGCAAACCCTCCCTCTTCTCCCAGCCCTCTCTCTTCTCCCAGCAACCCTCCATCTCCATTCCTCCTCAACAGTGCTTACTTCCCCACAATAGCTCCAGTCGTCCCACCCTTAGTCCCTCTCCCTTCACCGTCTTTTTCGCATCCAACCCTTCCTATTGCCTTCTCCACCAGTTCTCTCCTCCCACCTCAATTACCCTTCCCACATCATCCCTTTTGCTTACTTCCCAACCTTAACTCCAACACTATCAGCTGACCACCCTACACTGCCACCACCAGCAAACTGTAACAATCACTACTCATCTTCCCTGTGCGCCACCTCCCCCTTCCAGTCTTTATTTGGGCTTGTGGTTTGCTATCTTTTTTTCCTAATTATGCTAATCTTTTCTCTATTCTATTCTAAGATTCTATATGAGTCCGCTACCTACTTATTATTCTGAAGTTGGTTCGTTTATTTTCTTATCTTTCCTAAATTGAGTTGCCTTTTTATGTCAGTTGTTATATGTTCTGGACTCTTGTGAACAATACCTTTGTTCCTAGAATGCTTGCAACAATTTAACCATAATTTGCAATCAAATTATTACCTATGTTTGGTAGTCCAATAGTTTTATTCCACAGCAACATAACCCTATCTTTGAGTGACCATATAATTAGGCCATTAATTTAAGTAGGGTTTCTTATTTGCACCTACATTGGATACACCATTTTTTACTTTTTCTTCTCTTCTGTGTGGCTCGTATTTTTAATTTCTGCAAGTTGTAAATCTATGCCTACCTTTTTTACTTTCTGCTAGTTGTTAGGCGTTGCCTACCTATTTATTTTGTGCTTGTTGTACGACTCAACCGATCGCTCTTTATTTTTCTGGTTTTTGTTCGGCTCTGCCAACCATCTTTATTTTTCTTCTTGTTGTGCGACTCATCCGATCGCTCTTTATTTTCTTCCTTGTTATTCGGCTTTTCCAACCATCTTTATTTCTCTGCTTGTTGTATGGCTCTACCGACCAATTTTTATTTTCTTGACTATTATTTGGCTCTGCCAACAACCTTTTATTTCCTACTCATTGTATGGCTCTGCCGACCCTTTTTCCGCTTGTTATTCAACTATTTTATTCTTGTACTTTATTTGCAATTTTAATTGTTAAAATCTCTCTTTTTTGGTTGCGTAAAAAAAGAACATGTCTTGTTTTTTTCTTCCACTCTATACCTGTGTGATTTTAGAAAATGTTCAACGATGGGTCATCAACCTGACCCACATTCCATGGTATGTTTGGAAGCCTTGGAAGTGAAATCTATCGTACTAGCACCCAGTTAAGAAATATAGATAGAACAATGGTTAGGGATATCCGATAGTTGGAAGTCATGGTACCAAACAAGATAGAGAGGCGAAATAAACATGATCACAACTTTAGAGTTTATAAGAAATCATTGAAAACTTGAGATCCTAGTTCCCATGACCATCGATGTCCCCTACAAGATCAAGTGGTAGATGATTCTAGGTCAGGAAGTGGCACATAATCCCCAAAATAGGAATCACGGCACACCTCATGTGGTAAAAAGGTAACACATCGAGAGTCCCACAAGTGGCGAGAGGTTGAGAGATCTAAAAAAGAGAGCCCATGCCACAAAGTCGACATCGGAATCCATTACATGACTCCAAATGGGACCACGATATTTGGATTAACGTGAGAACTTTTGATGGATAGGGTAACCCTGACCTATGCTTAGATTGGATGGATCAATTAGACCATTTCTTTGTCTAGATGAATCTATCAAGTGAGGGTAGAGTCCACGTTGCCACCCTGAAGTTGAAAGGGTATGCATTACTTTGTTGGACACAACTTCAGGAGAAGTGCCACCGCCATGATAAAGAGCATATTCATTCTTGGACCAAAATACAACAAAAGCTTCGAAAAAAATTCATACCAGAGGAATACCATTCATAACTCGTCCAACCGACTTCAACACCTTCACCTGGGAACATGTATCGTCACAAAGTAAACTGAAAAATTCCAGGTGACCCTTAATATAGATGCTCAGATTGAGATCAACTCAATTGAAAACCCCACTCCACAGTCAATGACCACAATCACCTTTAATATTCCCACCACCATATCAAATACCTCCACTAGACTAACTAGGATTGACTCACAATCAACAAGCAAATTGGTTTCCTCAAGATCTCACACCACTCCTAGAGATACCACTATCCAACCAAAGCCACTTATGTTAGATCTAGAATTATTGGCGCGCGGCCTACCGTGGGAGATAACCCCTACTTCAGATACCTACAAAAGGGTCATATAGCATCAAAGTGCCCCGATCCACACACAATAGACACACACCTAGTGCATGATGAGCCAAGTGATGAGGCTACCCCCACTTGTGAGGTTGAAACTCAAGTGATGACTGAATGCATCGATAACAAGAAAGATTATAGGGCCGGTAAGGTTAGTGCGGACATTAATGGTCCTTTCTCCTTGATTAAACACGATGACCTTGGAAGAGAAGATAATGTACCAACAAAGGCCGTGCCACATTTCATACTAGCACCTGAAATTGACATAGATGATGTTTGGTTAACAAAGAGCACCTTTCGCACCCCATATGCCCCCAATGATCATCGTTGCTCTTTAATCACCACTAGAGGAAGCATATGAAATTTTGTAGCCCAAGAGGTAGTTTCCAAGACAAGGGCACAAACACAACCTTGTGATCGACCATATAGGATGACCTGGCTTTTAGGAGGGAACCAAATACCAAGTCAATGCCTCATCAAATTTGTCCTTGCCCCAACATATGAGGACGGGATCTAGTGTTGCATAGCACCGATGGAAGTGCCATACTTGTCAATAGGATACCCTTGGAAATCTGGTCGAGGTACATCCCATGAGGGGTGAAGGATACTGACATGATATACAAGATGCGAATCACCCTGTAACCCTAACCTGATGCTCATAATCCCATGCAAGTGACAATCAATCGATGTAAAGGTCGCCAAATGGATCACCAAAACTCTATGATGGTCAAAACACCTTTCTGTATACACAAATCACATGAGATTCCCAATGCCTGTATTATCCAACTTCATCCTCGAAAGTCATTGGTCACTTTTGTTCTTACGGGTATAGAGATTGGGTACGATGCTATAAACTTAGGTCCAAAAGAACATGAAGTTGCTCTGACCCTAAATGAATATGTTGATGCATGGCCCAATAAACCCCCACCTCTACGAGACAAACCACCCCACATGAATCTTTTCTTGTCCCAGAAGCTGGCTTATCCTAAATATCCCATTATCAGATGGCATTGAAGATTCAAATGCAGAGTACAGACCCTAACTCTCCTCGAACAATTCCTACATGTCATCAAGAGAATATCCATATGGACTATGTAATCAAACTTATCCCAACCACTAGGATGGTTGTCTCTAAGTTTGCCATGATTGATCCCATTTCTAAAATGACATATTGTGTCATGTATAGGAAGTCCTTGGATGCATCCCATAAAATTGTTGTGCGCGTGCATTGCATGCCTCATTCAATTTTTGCTAATAAAGGACATCGAGTCATTGTCAACGTCAGGCATGTATTCACACTAAAACATTGCATATCATTTCCACATTAATGGTCAAACATAAGTAATAATTAGGTCTTTGGAACATTTGCCACATTGCCTAGCAGGAAAACAAACTACTCAATGGGACTCGATTCTTCTTTGTGCAGAATTTTCTTGTAATGGTTCATCTTATCAGTCCATTAGCAAGTTTCCTTTTAAATGTTTTTACGAATTTCCAATTCCATATGTCCTTGATCAAGTCTCCATAGTTCAATCTGGGCGGGCTGGTGCAATTGTTGATGTATGGTTGATCCTATCCATCAATTCCACCATAAAATCTACAGCAAAACTCAAATTACATCAACCACATACCCATAACAAGTCAATACCCACATGAGAAAGATAGGATTTAGGGAAGGAAATTCGATTATGGCCTCTTTTCAAAAAGAGTTTTTTCCTGAGTGAACCCATCATAAATTAAGCCTAGATAAAATTGGTCATTTCAGAATCATCAAGAACATGAGTCTAAATGTTTATGCAATGGACCTCTCGCCAGAGATCAACGTATCATCAATATCAGACATTGACAGAAACATAGCTATACTAGAGCTTCCACAGATGAAATTGACACCATCAATCACTGCAACAACATCGGATTCAGACACTGTTGACAAAATCCTTGATATCTACAAATCAGCAACATATCACAGTCTTACCCGACAGTGGAAAGAACGTCACTTGGAGAATATTTCATGAATTGAAAAGCAGGAGTTAAGAGAACTTTGCATTGACTTCCTAAAAGTTACTATGATGTTATCTTGCCGGAGCAAGATTCTTCTCAGTAGGGGGAATTGATGCAGCTAGACTCAAACATGGGAAGCTACATGCAATTTTAGCATTAAAAGAGAAAGCCCAAAGGTATCCTTTTAATTCATTAAATCTCGAGAGTTGTTATGTAATTTTTTTTTTTACTTTAGCCTCAAATTTGAGCAATGCCCCTTGTTCGGGTTAGAGGAAACATAGTATTAGCACTGAAATGTATTCTGTCTTCTAGGGAGTAGATGCTTGTATAAAGAAGAGAAAAGGGCAACAAGAGAGGGCATAACAGTAGAAGAACTCAAACAAAACCCATTACAGGCATATCACCTCTCTCATCCTCTCTTCTCTCCCTCTTCCCCCAACCCTCCTCCTTCCCAACGAACCCTCCCTCTTCTCCCAGCAACCCTCCAACTTCACTCCTCTCCAACCCCTACCACTCAACACCACCACCACTAGCCAGCTACAACAGCCACTAATCATCTTCCCTGTGCGCCCCCCCCCCCCCTTCCAATCTTTATTTGGGTATGTAGTTTGCTATCTTTTTTACCTAATTATGTTAATCTTTTCTCTATTCTAGTCTAAGAGTTGGTATAAGTCTGCTACCTGAAGTTGGTTCGTTTATTTTCTATTCTTTCCTGAATTGAGTTGGTTTTTTTATGGCACTTGTTATATGTTCTGGACTCATGTGAACAGTACCTTTGCTCCCAGTATGCTTGCAGCAATTTAGTCATAATTTACAATCAAATTATTACCTCTATTTGACAGTCTAGTGGTTGACAACATAACCCTATCTTCAAGTGACCATATAATTAGGCAACTAATTTCGGTAGGGTTTCTTACTTGCACCTGGTTAGGCACTTCGAGTATTTAGAATTGCATCAATACAAGTCACTCTTGGTGATTAGAAAGCGAAGACTAGATCTATGTTGGGGAGAATCTGTCTCCTCAATTCACAAGTCAATTGCATCATTTTGTATTAGGCGGATCATCCCACAGGTCGATATGAATTGCATCACCTCCATGTATTCTCACATTCTTTGGGATTATAGAAGGCATGAGTTGGCATGGATTGAGGTTTGCCTCGCAAAGGAGGAAAGTGGCATGGGACTACGTTCGATTAAAATTCGCGTGAAGGCCATGACCATCTCTTGGGCTTGGCAGTTCCTCATGGTGCAAAGAAAACTTTGGGCTAACTTCTAAAGTCAAAATACCTTCACTCGATTGATTTCTAGAGTGTGAACTTTACGCCCTACTCCTCGCTCAAGAGATAATGTGGGAGTTGTGGCTAACTCTCCATTCAGCAATGGGAGGCTCCTCTCCTCCACTCTCCTAGACTCCAAGAACGAAAGGATTCTCCTTTTGTTCATCCTACAACTTTGTCCCATCTCCTACCTTGATGGTAGAATTATGGAAGGATGTTTTGGCACTCAAAGGCGGCACCAAAGCATGCGTGTTGTCTCTTCTACGTGGTAAAAAAAATACCTTCAAGAGATCGGTTAGCCAAGATTGACATAAGCTCAGACTTGTCATGCCTCTTTCGTATCAGCTCTCAAGAGTCCATGGATCGCTTCTTTTAGGTATGCAACTATTCCTCTCTAATGTGGAACTAAGTGTGTGAAACACTGCAGCTTCCTTCCCCACAAGCTAATGTGGACCTCTTGGATGAACTGGCTAGGATGTACATGAATCATAGCGCAAATGCCACCCAAGGTACCCTTCTAAGGACGACAATTGCGGCAATGATATGGTGGTGCTGGAAAGAGAGGAATCTATAATTGGAAGCAATCTGGAAGAAACCCCATCCAAAGAACTGGTGATGGAATTGTATAAGATGGCAACTCACTCAACTTTGTAATTCCTCATCCTGAATTCTGTGATTGGCTGGAGATAGTTTGTTTGGTCTCCATTTTATTTTTGCTTTGAACCAATTTTTGCTTCTTTGGTCTCCATTCTTCCTTTTGCTGTGAACCAATTTTGGCTTCCTTGTTTCGCTGGATTTCTTGCTATCCTGGGTAGCTTTGCTACCTTGCCAACATTCTTTTGATGTAATGCTAGGCGGCTATTACCCATTTTGTTAAATGCATAGAAAAGCATACTTACCATTAAAAGAATAGTTCAAAGTTATCAGGGGAATCATTAAATCCACTACAGAATTCAGGAGAGATATTATTCTTCTTACCAGGTCATATTTTAACAAAGCATAATGCTGACATTCACGTGATGTATAAATTGAAAGTATAGATAATTAGCAGGATTAGGCATCTGCACACGTAGACTGGAATAAATGCTGGTTGGGGCTTTAAATTCAAATGCAAACACCCAAAAATCAAAGGTTCAATAGCTTTTCAGATACTGTTTGTTGCATCTAAATCTGCTAGTTGACGTGAATCAAAAAGGTAATTTTCCTATCTAAACATCACAGCAAATTATTATGCACAATAGTTCAGCAGAGCAGATCAACTTGAATTTGACATGTTCTGTATCCAATGCTCAAAACAGTACAGAGCTCACTATGCAATCAACACTTGTCTTTATCTATCTTATAAAAGCATGGCTTGATTTGTATAAAATAACCAGGACGGACTCCAAACTTAAATATCGCATTAGAATGAGTATTTCCAATATAATCTAATCAAATCCTCTATAGACTTTTACTGAAACTGGATGTCATGAAATTAAGAATAAAAGAGACCATAGTTATGATTATTCATTCAGCAAACTCACATGTGTAACAAGGATCTAATAACGGCTGTTGCAAAAAATTTGATTGCCTGAAAAACTTCCAACAGATAAATCGACGCAAATCAAGTTAACATGCAATTTTTAGCACAATAGACTCTTGGCATTCAGCATTTGTCAATTCCAAACATCAATTGGATGTTAAACAAAGAAACCTTCAGTGACAATCCTGTAAAGAGAAATTAAAAAACAAACACATCTGCAAAATCAGAACTGAAGTCCGTGATTAAATCACCGGTGAATCAATCAGGTAGAAGGTAGATGATATCCTCTGATCTCTGCTTCATTGGTTGTGGTGATGATGCACGTTTGTGCAGAACTCGAGCAGTCTGCAAGGCTTATGCCATGGAGATTTTCCCAGTGTCCCAATAGTGTTTAAAACTCACCTCGATCCATAATCTTGTTGCACAATCCAGAATAGCTGTGTACTTAATGTTTCTTCTTTTATTTATGAGTAAGAAGTTTTTTTAAGGCACTGAAGGTACCTTCTGTTGGTAGAAGATATCTACTGTCGGTAGTAGGTGGCATCCATAAGGGGCATCTACTATGGAATCCAACCCATGTGTATTAATGTCATAGCAGGTGGCTTTGATAGTATAAAAACTATAGCAGGTGAGGCTGTATGAGAAAGTGCTAAGCAGGTGGCCTTGGTTATAGCAGGTAAAGGTAGACAGTAGCTGGTGCTATAGCAGTTCAAGTTGGCAGTAGCTAAGATTGCTAATATACCGAACTGTAAAGAACGAACCTATGTTCGAGTTCAGTTCGATAAGAAAGTTCAAAAGTTTGAGTTCGAGTTCGGTTCGATAAATGTTAGATAAGATATATTCGAGTTCGAGTTCGTTTAGAAAACGAACGTTCGAATTCGGTTCGATTATAGTTCGTTCACGATTTAACTTAACTCAAACTTGTTTATATGAACAAGTTTAAAATTGGAGTTCGATAATAAGGTTCGATAAGCAGTAAAAATAAGAAATTATTCGAATTAAAGATGTATAAAACCCAATAAATATCACAATTGATTTAACCTCAAAATTTATCATGTGTAACAATACGAAGTTACACACACATACACACATAAACATTTATCAAACTCGAGAACGAACATATGTTATGTTCATGTTCGGTTTGTTAAGCTATCTAACTAAAATTTGAAGTTCATGTTCAGTTCATTAGAAATGAACGGACATTTTTCGAACTGTTGAGATATTAGTTATCTTTCATGTCTTTTATGTAGTCTTTATTTCATTTGTCTTCTTTATGTAATTTGCCCAACAGGTTACTCTCCTATATAAGAGAACCCTATGACTTTCTCAATAAGCAATTCATTATTTTCTCTCCACATGGTATCAAAGCGATGGTCCTAGACTAGAGTTCTCATACCCATCGTGCCCTAACCCTGCCCTAGCCTCTCCACACCATCATCTCTCTCTCTCTGGCACCGCCACCAAGAACCCCTCAGGGCCTCGTCGTCTCCAGCACCTATCCTCAGGGCCATCGCGGCATTGCCGGGACCCCCCCCACCCCAAGTAATGCCCCATCAAGCAGCTAGAGTCTCCAGCGCTGTCGCAGGGCTACCCCAATAACCCCTTGTTGTTGCTCTCGACCCTCATGGTCCCCTCTCGATCTCTCCAGACCTTGAGTGGTTCTCTCGACCCTCTGCTCTCCTCTTCGGCGCCAACCAACAATCTTATTTTGTTGGAAAAACATGATTTTAGACCTTTAGACCACGTTTTTCGGCCCTAGTGCGGACCGAGGATTGAAGAGGATGGTTGTATGAGCCTACACGTGCAACCAATCCTCCATATGTTTGTGTAGACTTGCTCAAATCGATCTACTTCCCAAGTCGAGTTCCGTGTTTCGATCATTCGTTCATCATGTCAGAAAATAAGGGTGAGATTTTTTCTTCGTTCGGTGCCTTCAAGGGCCCGACTCCCATCGTGAAGATGGATGGGACCATGAGTTATGGTCTGTGCAGTTTCTAACCCTTATGCAATGCAACAATAAGGAGCACATTCTGATGAAGCCAGAGCCAACTGATAAGACTGGAGACAATGCTTTATGGAAGCAAGATGACGTGTATGTGCGTATTTTGCTCTCTAAGACCCTTACCACAAAGATAACCAATGCTATTGTGAACCAGCCCACCGCCAAGGCGATGTGGGATATTCTGGCATCCACCTATGCCCAAGCGAAGAACGATGCCAAGATTCTTCAACTTCGGTTTGACATATACATGGCAATGCAGAATGGCCATCTACCACATACATTCTACTTCTCTATTAGGGGCATGTTCGAGAAGCTTCTTGTCGATTACGACCTCCACAGAGCAGCAGATGGCATACAGGAACTCCACGATGGTTGAAGATTTCCTGGTTATGCTTGACCCATAGTATGACGCATCACGAGCACAACTCCTTACTGGGGCGACCTCACCTCCCATGGAGGAGGCTTACATTTGTCTCAGCATGCTTCTTATTCCACTTGCTGCCACTACACAAACTTCCTCATCGATGACTGCTTCTCGCGGTAGAGGAGGCTCTCTCAGTTCAGATGGCGTGGTCCCCATGGCGGAGGTGGTAGACATCATCGTGGTCACTGCACCTACTATCGTCGTCTAGGACACTATGAGGACACATACTATTAGAAGCATGGATACCCCGTATCTTCTCGTGTTACAGAGCAGATTGAGTCTTCTAACACTATAACTCCTCAGGCAAATCCACGCCTTGATGACATTATCTCTCGTATTCGAGAGATCATGACCATTGTCCGGCATTACCATTACAAGATCCATATATATATTACAGCCACAGCTAGAGCCTCTTCAAGCTCCTCAGGAATCGCATACGCTTTTACTAGTAGTAGCAGTACAGATATGATAGACTGGATCATGGACTCTGGTGCATCCCACCATCTGTGTGGAGAGAGAGCCTAGTTCAAATTGTATAGGACTATACCTCCTGGAAGATGGGTTGTTACTTATTGCTAATGGGGTTCACCTACCATCACAGGATAGGAGGAGGTGCATTTGACGTTATCCATGCACCTGTAGAGTGCTTTATACGCCCCTGATTTTCAGAGGAACTTAATTTCTATTAGCCAGATTACTAAGGATCTGCACTGTCGTGTCATTTTGTATGCTTCTTCTATTGTGTTTCAGGACATACTCATGGGCAGGGTGATTGGATGTAGCCGTGAGCAGCGAAAGATCTATAGACTGGTCCAGTCTCCTCATGTCGGTACCTCTACTATTCCTATTGGACCAACCTCACCATACATGTGGCACCTTCGTTTTAACCACCTTCCTCTACAGAAGTTGTGTCATGTCCTCCCACAGATCTCCACATGATCTTCCTTCTAATGCGAGGCTTGCCAGCTTGGGAAGCATCATCATTCCTCATTTCCATCTAGTCAGAGTCTGGGTAGTTCTCAGTTGTTTGAGCTCCTTCATTTAGATATCTGGTGTCCGAGTCGTGTCCCTGATCACTAGGGACATCGTTTTTATCATGTTGTTGTCAATAACTATTCTAGACTTTTTTGGATTGTCCTGTTGAAAATAAGTATGAGGTTGGATCTGTCATTAAATCTTTTAGTAATGAGATAAAGAATATTTTTTCTGCTACTGTCAATTATCTGCATTTTGTTAATGCCTTAGAGTTTTGCACCTTACAACTATCTGAGTTTCTCATATCTCTTGGCATTGTACACCAGACCTCATATGCCTATATATCTCAACAAAACGGTGTTGCCGAGCACAGACATTGTCATTTACTTGATCTGACCAAAACCCTGTTGATCCAGAGTCATGCTCCTTACGCTTATTGGGTTGATGCGGTTCTCCCTACATGCTACTTAGTGAATTGTATGCCTTCCTCTGCTTTGGGAGAAAATGTCCCTTTCTTGATTGAATTTTCCAAGAAGGATATGTTCTCCCTTGCATGATGTGTGTTTAGATCTGTGGCCTTTGTTCATAATCATTCGTTGGTTGTGACAAGATCTCTCTTAGATCTGTCAAGTGTGTATTTTTGGCTACTCTCGTATCCAAAACGGGTACCGTTGCTTTGATCTGCTTCAGCAAAAATACTTTGTCAGTGCTGATATTACATTCTTTAAGTATGTCATGTATTTCTCTCCTACAGGTGACAAACTGGCCCATCTGACTTTGATAAGGAGGTCTACATACCTCCACCTCCTACAGCTCTACCGCCTCCTGCACCTGCTCTACCACCTTCCTCACCACCACCACCATCGCCATCTCCACCACCATCTCCAGTACCTACACGTACTCCTTTGGATGCTCTGGACCGCCACCCACATTGACTTAGTTTTTGCCATGTATGTTTACTCGCATGTCTCTGTCAGTTCCCCCTACTCACAGGTCTTCCCCCATCATCCAGCACGGCTTAGGTTTGTAATGAGCACATTGTTTCTATTGATGGCACTACTGAGTTGTCTATGCAGCAGGATTCCTTACAGGATGAGCAGGTACCCTCTCAAGAGGAAAACTTACAGGTTCAAGGGGTGGCAGATGATCTCAGTGTGTCGATTGCTCTGCGAAAGCAGAGACGTACTTGTGTTTCATATCCTCTTGCAGCCCACGTTTCTTTGAGTAGAGTTTCAAAGGATTTCAGGAGATTTACCTTAGCACTATCAGCCATGGAGATACCACAGACATATCAGGAGGCTATTCAGGACAGTCAGTGGCATTTTTCCATGGAGGAGGAGATGGTCGCGCTACAATTGCGTGGCACTAGGAGCCTTGTTTCAGTTCCAATTGGTGCATCTATTGTTGTGTGCAAGTGGATGTTCATAGTGAAGCACCAAGCAGATGGCAGTGTAGATCACTACAAGGCAATACTTGTGGCACGTGGGTTCACCCAAATATGGGGTGGACTATCATGATACATCATGCATTCTCTCCAGTGGCTATACATTCTACTCCGGATATCCTTCTATTAGTTGCAGTGATAAAGGATTATCCCTTTTATCAACTTGATATGAAGAATTCTTTTCTATATGATGTTCTTCAGGAGGAGGTTTACATGCAACAACCACCTAGGTTTGCTGCTGAGGGGGAGTATCAGAAGGTTTGTAGGTTTCACAAGGCGATTTATAGCCCTAAGCAAAGTCCAAGAGCATGGTTCCAGAAGCTCTCGGACTTGATAGAGCAACAGGGGTTTGTGCGATCGATTGCCGATCGCTCACTATTACTTCGCAGGACTCGAAGAGGTACGGTTGTCATACTTGTCTATGTTGATGATATCATTGTTACAGGGGATGGCAAGCATGGCATCCAAGTTGCTAAGGAATTCCTTTGTCAGTAGTTTGTGACCAAGGACATTGGTAGTTTACGCTACTTCCTTGGACTGGAGTTTGCCAAGAACCAACGGGGTCTTGTGATGATACAGAGGAAGTAAGTTACAGATCTTCTCTATGAGACATGCATGGCAGATTGTAGACCTGCCACTACTCCTATGGACCCTAGCATGAAGCTCTATGATAATGCAACTGAGGAGGTCGACAAGATGAGGTACAAGGAACTTGTTGGAAAGCTTCTTTATGTGACCATCACCAAACCAGATATATCCTTTGTTGTGAGGAAAGTGAGTCAGTTTATGAAGCAGCCCAAACATGCACATATGGATGCAGTCAATACGATTCTGAGGTATCTGAAGGCTTCACCCGACACTGGTCTTATATTTAGCATATGTACATCCGTTGCGGTTACATCATGTGTATATGCATATTATGTTGGGTGTTTGATGAATCTCGTATTCATCATGCTAAAATTGGTCAGTTAGGCTCTGTTCCCCAAAATTCATATGCATTTAATAATTAATAGAGCATCATTAACATTCATACATGTGTAAATAATAATCGCATTTCATCATGCATATTTGCATATTGTGTAAATTGGCCTAAAAAGCTGCAAAGTTCCCATATTTTTAGTTAATTCATCCTAACTCCGATTGACCTGAAACCACTGCTATTGTGTAGATATTACTAACAAGAATAAATAAAAAATACAAAAAAAATAACTAACTCAAATAATTGTCAAATAAACTCAAAGTCTAATTTCACATCTAACGGACTAAAACAAACATATCTCCCTCATACAGTGTCCGATTTTGGTCTACTCATTTTTATAATATTCCAATTTCAAATACCTTCAAATCAAGACCAATTTCGCAAAATTCAGAATTCATATGTGAAAGTTGGGTTTTGAGCCTCTTTTGCGCATTTTATCTTTTTGCTATTTTTGACCTAAGTTTTTATATACATAATTAACCCTTTTAATTTTATTTCTTTCTCACTTGTGTTCTTTGATGAAAGTTTTATTTAATGGCATAAAAATCCAAATCTAGATCAAAACTGAAATCAAAGAAATATGACGTAGTTCGAATGATCTTTGAGAGTCTGTACAAAATTTGCGTAATTCGTACCTCTATTTTATTTCCCTATTGTCTTATTTATAAAAAATCCAAAAAATAGATTAGTGTGTAATTAATTTTCTTGTATTCTATCGTATTTTTCTTTAATTTTTATCCTTTTTAAACATCAAAAAATTATAAAATCCCAAAAAGCCGGACACATGGAGAACCACCAAAAATTCCACTTCGCACAGATGACCTCTTTTGCTTCTGGGTCCTTATGAAAGTTGTAGATCTCGTCGAGATGAACAACTTTCGTGAAGGAAATTTTTCGATCCGAGGTCCCCTTTTGTTTCTTTTCTGTTTTTCTTTCTCTTTGAATTTTGAATTTTTTGGGGTGACACGTGGCAGCCCCATGGCATGCCACGTGTCACCCCACTTATACTCTCTCCATTGTCACGTGCAGAGCACATGACCCGTCACCTTTCCCCCCGTCACATGCTCCGCATGTGATCTCCTCCCCCACCCCTTCCGCCTGTAACACACGCACCACCCACGACCTCCGTCCTCATCTGTAACGGCCACCACCCCCACTTCCTCACCGGCCGTTACGACATCCACGTAACCCCCGAGCCCCCTTCTCGTATAAAGCATTGTCCACACCATCTGTCCTTCCTATCTGCCATACAACAACGTTTGAGAGCCCTCCATCTTCAAGGTGGTGACAGCACGCGAGACTCGGCAAACCCTCCTCCATGCTAGGCATGATCCGATCCCTTCCCCCGATCGTTGCAGCTCCTCCTCGTGTCTGCTCGCTCCGACGTCAGTCGTTGATCTGAGTCTCCTTCCCGAGTGAACCCCTCCTCCGATTCGAAGCCATCACGCATCTCCTCCCTTGCCACCTTCCCTGCTATCTCCCAGGTCTCCATCCTCTCCGTCCTTGCAAAGGCCGGAGCATAGCTTCGTTCCCTCACCGCCGCTAGGAGTTCCACCCCATTTTTCTTGGTTTCATCTAACCCATTTGCAGGTGCCTCTCCAACCTCCGCCTTCGGCCACAGACTACTACGCTCCACTGACTCCGCCGCGGTCACTCCGCTCCTCGCACCGTGTGCCGGCCGAGGGTTTAAGCATCGCCTCCGCCCGATGCCCTTCCTTCCTCGACCGGTCGCGGGCGGCTCTACCGCCACCGACTCCTCCGGTGGCCGCCTCATTTCAGAGACTGTTGGATCAAGCAATCGCTCTTGATCCAACAGTTCTCCAACCTCCACGTGCCCTTCCCGAGCCTCGGTCCCAACCTCGAGGCTCGAGTCGACCAAAGCACCAGCTCGCTGCCACATAGGCTTGGTGTCCCAAACCTCAAGCCTCGATCTCCCAGACCTCCTTGTCGTCTCCACACATAGGATCGGGAGCCCGAGCTTTTGACTCGGTCCACGCCTCCGCCTCAGAGCTCCGAGCCTTTGGCTTGGACACACCGAGCCTCACCCGAGCTTGTGCCTCCCTCCGAGCCTCTACGGCACATGCAACGCACGTACGCTAGGGCAATTTGCAGAACAGCCCCCTCAGTTTTCATTATTAACGCACACATCCCAGCCAGCCAGGAGGCGCATGCGACACACGTATCTTTTTGGAGAATTTACAAAACAACCCTTGGCTTTTGAAGAAATTGCAAATATACCCCCCATCAGGGTTAAATTACAGAATCGCCCCCTAACCTTGCGAGATTTGTAGATAAGCACCCAGGGACCTTTTTGAGAAGAAAACTCATATTTGTATTACATTTTAGTCCCTGACTTTTCAAATTATCATATCTTACTCATTTGAACTCCGATTTTAGCGTATAATATGTCATTTTAAAGCTATTTTCCTGCTCTATCATTTGTCATAGTCTACAGACAGATCTGAGGCTGCTTATTTGAATTTATTAATTGAGGACCTATATTGACGAATGCAGGCTGGTTATTGACATTTAAGCTATATTTTCATTGAGAAATTAATGAATTATTTTGCAGGGATTCTATAGAGAGATTAAATTGAATTAATCTTCTTCTAACTATTATGGATCATATTGGAGGATTTAATCTTTGCACGAGTTATTGAGGAAGAATTCATTTAAATCTCCCTAATAATTTGTCGGATTAAAGATTATTTTTTAAGGAGCGAATTACAGGGAATCCAGATCATTTATTGATAAATCTCTTGGCCAGCAGCTTGAATTTGATTGAAAACTCACTTTCTGAATCTCTTTCAATCTGTAATTTCACTTTGAGGATATTGGTTAATCTTATTTGGATTTAAAGATCATAAGTCACAGATTTGAGTTTCATTTCTGTTTACTTTATTTGCATCGCATTTCTTTTCATTTATTTTCCATTTTATTTTCGACACAGAAATTAACTTAGCAATTTAATTAATTATTTAGTTTAATTTAATTTCTGCAACTAAATCACCGCTCCCTATGTTCGACCTGGGTAGACTTGCCAAATATAAATACTCCACAATATTTAAAGATCGTGGTTTTTGTTGAACCAAATTTGCCTCCTATACTACGATAACACGACAATTATCAATTATTAAAGAGGCAAATTTGACGTTCATCAAATGGCGTCGTTGCCGGGGAACGACGAATTTTTAGGATTTTAAATTATTTTTTGTAATTATTTTGTTGTGAAATTATTTTATGTGTTAATTTTTTTCTTCTCTCTTTTATTTGCATTTTATTTTATTTTGCATTTTTCGCTCATTAACCGCATCATCTCTCTTTGCAGATAGCTCGGAGCAAATTTTTGGATACAAATCAAGAATATGCAAGGACGAAGACTGTATTTTAATTTTGTGAGAGAGAGCTTAGAATAGCTTTATCTTCTGTATTATTCAAAGGGTCCCTCTCTCTGAACCCTTGTAATAATTTGGCTGAACTTATTTGTGGTGTATCGAGTATGTTTCAATCCCTTCTGTGTGGTCGGGACCCGACTTAAGTGACGTAGGAATTAGCCACATATACGCTTGCTTAATTATTCTTGATTGTGCTCGTAACTCTAAGGTCACATTTCATTAATTATACACACTATAGATCTAACATTAGCCAAATTGAAATCAATTCTTCTCGCTGATAGAACTATCTGCTTAGGGTGTTTTTCCTTTGTGCATATCATTTAGTGTAAATTTAAATTCCGTGTATTGTATCTCGCATGAAGAACGCGAGGAATCACTGTAAATCTTCTTCTTAAGCATGCATCACTGATTTACGCTTGCATTGGCTTTTTCGATTCTCCTCCTCAGTTTGACCACTTAGGAATTAAAGAAATTGGGACTGCTCGTTAGGCGTGAATTTTTATACTCACCTAATACTTCAGTGATAACCTTAATTTAAAAACGGGACTGCTAATCAAGGCGACTATAAATAAAATTTACATAAAATTAACCCTTGAGTCTGGTGGCGAGAAATCCACTCATTGTTTGTAAGGACCAGATCGCACACTTAGGATAAAGCTAAAAATAAAAAATTTTTACTCAGACTACTGTTCTTAAAAACAACTAGCTACTTTTCAGTGAGGGTTTCAGGTAGCCGTTTACAGTCCGACTCCCTTAGCAGAGTGGGTGGTTTAGAGGACACCGTGAAAGGTTGTGTCCTCAAGTAACACAGGTAGCCGTCTACGGCCTGTAGTTACACCCACACTGGCTGAAAGTGGATGCAACTAGTTGTATGAACTCGGGACAGTCTTTGTCAAATATTTCGGCACCTAACAGCTTCGCTTAAATTTTTAAGATTGCATTGTCATTAAATTAAAATTGAAAAGATAAGCGGTCGAGCCCTAACGTGCCTTCACCAGTGTTGAGTGGATGAATCAACGAGTTTTGAATTGCGTTTGTTTTGTGTGAGTTTTCTGTACATTTGTACGCTCCGTGGATGTTCCTTTGTGCTCCAAACAACTATCTTTCATCCAAGATGGATTCTTCTGGAGTTCTTCATTCGGACTCTGCGAAGAATTCCTTGAGCTCCTCAAGTAACTCATCTCCTCGGTTTCGAGATGACCCTCTTCTTGAACCCCCATGGTATGGAGATAACCCTTTTCTCCAAAGCATGATTCACCCCACGCCTATAGAGATTGATCAACCGCCGACTAACCCTCTCTCCTACTCCCTTCTTGTCGGAGAAACTTTCATCTTTGGCAGAACCCCTAAACCTTCCAAGCACGAGCCTAACTCAGATTTGTTTGCATCTGAAGGTGAAGAAGAAATCAAGATGCCTCCAAAAAAGGACGAGAACGACAATGATCCTATTCGTGTTCTTCTGGCTATGGTAACTGTCGTTGAACACCACAATGAACTCCTTAGAGCACAAATGGACCTACTGCAACGCGGTGAGGCAGCAATGGAGGATACGTACCTCCCTGAATTAGATGAAGATTATAATTGGTTGAGGCCAGTATCCCTCGAGGATGCGTTCGAATACAAACCATATTTCCTCGCATTGTTGCCTAAGTTCGGAGGGAATAATCATGAATAACCATACATCTTCCTCCGTGACTTCGAGCTAATCTGTGCTAACCTATACCACCCTAGGGTTAGTCAAAACTACATAAGGCTGGGAGTTGTCCCCTTCGCATTGACTGATAAGGCAGCTTATTGGTTGAAGAACTTAGGGGAAGTGGTCACGACATGGGCCACCTTCAAGACATTATTCTTAAAGAAATTCTACCTAGTGAGTAGAATTAATCAGATGAGGATCAAGCTCACAATCTTCACCCAACACCCGAGCGAGCCATTTCATGAAACCTGGGAAAGTTCACAGCCTAATCCAGAAATGCCCAGGACATAGGATAAGCAAAATTATGTTGGTCCAAAGTCTTGTTAGTGGACTGAACACTAAGACCCAAGGATTAGTAAGTGTATCCTGTAGAGGAAGCTACATGGGACGCCATGAGGACACTTTCTACAAGGTGTTCGAGAGACTTGCTGAATCTAGCCATGCACAGACCACCAGTTGGGCTTACATAGCCAGCTCTAAGAAGATGGTGAATAATCTGACGACCGATCAAAGCATTGACATGGGAGATAGCTGATAAGCTAGCTATGGTCAAGCAGATTTTTAAGAAGATGGGCGAACTCCATAAATCATCTGATATGGAGAAATTGGCTAAATTGCCTAAGCAAATGGAGGAATTGGCTGATAGGGTATCTAAGATTCAGATACCTGCCCTAACCTCACCCCCTGCCCCCATACACCAAATTCACTATATTTAGGGCAAGGGGTAGGGCAGCAGAGCCATTGGGGGGAAGATCAAGTCTTTTCCCATTAAACTGAAGAAACCTCCACTTAAACTATTTACGAGGAACCTCCACAATTCATGGAGATAAACGGAGTCTGGTATAACCTGGATCCTGTCAACCGACCAGGTCCAAACACTACTCCAAACCCTCATCCACCACAATCTCGTCCCATCTACCAGCCTCAGCATCAACAATAGTACCGTGCGTGTTATCAGAACCCGCAAGTACCGCAACAACAACAATATCAACGCCAGGGGCAACAGGGTCAGTTCAAACAGTATCAACAGCCTCAGGCCAATCAGGGCTAGGAGTCTTCCTCTTCTTCGATCTCTCCCAAACTCCAGCGAGTGTTGGACGAACTTCATGATATGAGAGTCAACATCAATCGACTCTCTCGATGGAAAGACGAGTTGACTGCACCCCAAACCGTGATCCTGGCTCAAGTCCAGGCTAATCCAAACAACCTCGGACAAAATCAGGTATTAACCTCTGAATATTCTTTACCCGATTTCAAGATCCTTTCACATGATAACACTTATCATATTTTTCTTAGGAGCGGAAAGCCCGTAACCATGCTTGATCGAGCAAAAGAACACGATGACATAGCCCCAGTGTCTACTGATTCACACAATCCTGGGGAAGAAGAGGAAGAGAGGCAAATGGAGGAGAAAGAACAAATCCCACCCACACCACCCGTCAAACACTACACAACTGAGGATCATGGAGAGTCAGAATCAGAGTCTGATAAAGAAGCATCACCCAGACATCCGCAACAGTTAACCACCAATTTACCTGTTTCAGTCCGTCCGAGTCCTGTAAATATGTTTAATTCCTCATTCAATAAAAGTGATGTTTTTTATCCCAATGAGTTCATTCCTTTCCCCCGTGCTCTTACGACAGGAAAGAAGAAAAGCATAAAAAACCAAAAAAATGATGAAAGATGACCCGCGTCTGTAGAGAAAACATCAAGGTCATTATGTCCTTAGACGAGATGATAGAAAGAGACCCAGCTTTTAGGAAATATCTTAAGGTGAGATGCACACAAACAAGGGCCAGTAAAAGAACCCTAGCCGAACAAAGAAGCACATACTCTCTATTGCTACATCTCGCCTGATAAAAAATGAGCTACAAAGGAAGAAAAGAGACATGGGTGCTCACTTTGTCACTAGCTAGATCAACGAAATTAAGTTTGCCCGAACATTGTTAGACAATGGCTCCTCCATCAATCTCATGCCTACAACTCTATTTGAGCATCTAAATCTAGGTCCTCTTAAGAAGTCTACAATCGTACTTCAATTCGCAGATACATTAACTAAGAGACCTAAGGGGGAGATTAGAAATGTTATCATCAACATAGAGGGACAAAATTACCCAGTAGATTTCACAATACTTGACATGGATGTCCCTAGAAATTGGAAAGACTCCCAAATGATACTAGGACGACCCTTCCTTAGGACTGCAAGAGTTGTATTCGATTACACATCGGGGAGAATCTAGTTTGGAAAAGTTGAACTTAAAATGAAGCAAACTAGGTTTCAACGACCTGACAGTGAGTCTAGCATCGAGTCTGAAAACTCAGAACCTGAGGCAGAAAATACATAAGCAACAGTTGGGCCCTGGAGACAGAACCCAACCGCAATGATAGAATCACCCTCATCTGGAGTGGACATTGTTGATGATTTAGTCTGCCAGCTCATCCATGCATGTACCTATACTCCCGGAGACTCAGAGGTCCCTCTTGACGTGTCAGTCCATTCTCCTCCTGGACAATCCCACAGTGAGGTACACAGATTGGATGTGGCGCTTGCCACACTAAATTCCATCTTTAGCGATCCGATCCCCAAAATAGTTAAGATGGTGGCCGATATTGATACACAGCAAACATCCACATCACAACTAGAATCAGCAATGATAGAGCCAGATTCTGTGAACGATACAGACTTACCTGAGCTCAAACCATTGCCCCCTACTCTTAAGTATGCCTTCCTTGCAGGAAATAAGGGACAGTTTCCGGTCATCATCACTTTACATCTGATCGAAGAGCAGGAGATCTTCCTGCTTAAAGTTTTAGAGAAAAATCACAAGGCTATAGGATGGAGATTGTCTGATCTTCCAGGGATTAACATAGCCCTCTGTTCACACCATATGTACCTTGAGGATAATGCTAAACCCTCCCGTAAATGCCAACATAGGTTGAATCCAAATTTACGAGAAGTAGGTAAGACTGAGATCGAAAAATGGTGTAAGATTTGTTTCATATATCCCGTCTCAGACTTCAAGTGGGTATCGCCTTTGCATGTCGTCTCGAATAAGTCAGGACTTCAAATTATCACCAACGAGGAGGGAGAGGAGATCACGACACGGGTACCCACGTCGTGGCATGTCTGTGTGGATTATAGGCGTCTGAATGCCGAAACGAAGAAGGATCACTTTCCGTTGTCTTTTATTGATCAAATTTTGGAGAGATTGACAGGGAGAGAATACTTCTGTTTCTTAGACGGGCACTCGGGCTACAATCAGGTGACCATCACCCCTTAGGACTAGGAAAAAACTACTTTTACATGTCCTTTCGGTACTTACGCATTCAAGCGCATGCCTTTTGGGCTTTGCAATGCCCCTGGCACTTTTCAGCAGTGCATGATTGCGGTTTATGCCGAAATGGTTGGAGATTTCCTCGAAGTCTTCATGGATGACTTCTCGATACATGGTGATTCATTCGATGATTGCCTAGCGCACTTGGATTGAGTCCTCCAAAAGTGTAGGGAAGTGAATATGGGGTTTTTTTTGGGAGAAAAGCCATTTCATGGTAAAAGAGGGCATTGTATTGGGGCATGTCTTCTCCGAGAAGGGAATGGAGATTGACCCTGTCAAGGTGGGCGTGATCAAGAAACTCGAGCCACCTACCAATGTTAAACAAGTGCGGTCTTTTTTGGGGCATGTCGGATTTATAGAAGATTTAGTAAGGATTTTTCAAAAATTGCCCGACCGCTGACTGACCTCTTAGGGAAAGACACCGAGTTCATTGTAGATCATAAGTGTCCTGAAGCCTTCGAGCTTCTAAAAAAGAGGATCATTGAGACTCCCGTCCTGCAAGCCCCTGACTGGTCTCTTCCCTTTGAGATCATGACAGACGCTTCAGACTCCACAGTGGGGGATGTGTTAGGACAAAGAAAAGATGGAATCCCATATGTTATTCACCATGTAAGCAAATTTTAGATTCAGCTCAGAAAAATTACACTGTGACCGAAAAGGAAATGCTTGCAGTAGTCTTTGCCTTGGAGAAATTTCGATCTATCCTTCTAAGATCTAAGGTGACAGTATACACAGATCACTCAGTCATCCGATACTTAATGGTGAAAAAAGATGCAAAAAGAATGACTCCTCAGATGGCTACTCTTGCTTCAGGAATTTGATTTGGAAAATAAAGATAAATCTGGAGTTAAGAATGTCGTGGCTGATCATTTATCAAGGATCGAACAAGACAAAATCCCCAAGTCTGAATCCATCCGTGACACCTTCCCAGACGAGTATGCTGACATGGTGAACTATCTTGTCTCCAAGAAAGTTCCCCAAGGTTGGCCCAAGAACAAAATCAACCAACTCAAGTCGGAAGCTAGACATTACCATTGGGAAGATCCGTTTCTTTTCTTTGAAGGATCGGATAGTATATGGAAGAAGTATTCCTCAAGAGGAATATCACAGTGTCTTCAATCTCTATCATACCTTGGACGCAGGAGGACATCACACCGAGAAGAGGACCGTTGATACTACAATGTGGATTTTATTGGCCGACCTTGTTTAAAGATGCCTACAATTTTATCAGGTCGTACCACGTCTGTCAGAGAATGGGAGGGACAATTGGTCCCAAAGATGCCATGTATATGCAACCAGTAATCATTTGTGATGTATTCGATGCATGGGGCATAGACTTTATGGTCCCGTTCCCTAATAGTCAAGGATTTGAATATATTCTTCTCGCGGTAGATAATTTATCTAGATGGGTGGAGGCTATCCCTACTCGAGCGGCAGACATCAAGACTGTCTGCAAGTTTTTGAAAGATCGTATTGTTTCGAGGTTTGGAATCCCTAAGGTATTAATATCTGATGGGGGTAGCCACTTTGTCAACCGGGAGGTGAAGAAGTTGACTAAGGAATATGGCATCGAGCACCGTGTCGCTAGTCCTTACCATCCACAATCCACTGGCATGACAGAAGTGTCAAACATGGAGGTCAAAGGAATTTTATAGAAGCTAGTCCGCCCCGACAGGAAGAACTGGTCCCAACTCCTAGACCAGGTTCTATGAGCTTACCGGACGACTTACAAGACCCCATTGGGCACCTCCCCGTTTCGAATGGTATATGGAAAGCCATGTCATTTGCCTGCAGAACTCGTGCATAAATCCGAATGGGCAATCGAAAAGATCAATTAGAACTGTCACCAAGGAAAGAAGAATAGAGAGATGGATTTGAATGAACTATCCGAAATCCGAAATCACGCCTATGAAAATAACACCATTTATAAAGATAAAGTGAAGAAATGGCATGATAAGAACATCCGAACAAATACCTTTACCCCAGGGCAAAAAGTATGGTTATTTAATGCAAGATTGAAAATTTTCCAAGGTAAATAAAATCCAAATGGATGGGACCCTTCATCATAAGAGAGGTGCACAATAACAAAAGTGTTGAGATCCCAGAGACCGCAGATAACACACAAATTTCTATAGTCAACGATCAGTTGCTTAAACACTTTGTCGAATCCAGTGAGCAAGTTAGTGCAAGTAGAACAGATCTCCTTCACTCAGGGTGTTGTACTAGACGAAAGATTGAAACTGCCTGGATAAAACACCTCTTCAATTCCATCACTCTTCTGTATATCCATCAACCTACTCATCTACTCGATCCCCCACCTGTGATTATCTGATCATACTTAGGTTGACCTGAGACTAAGTATAGGGGGACCGGTACCATTGTTTATACATCACTTCTCTTCTTTTTCTTTTCCGCTCATCTATACTTAGTACGAGCTATATCTGCATTTCACTTTGTGCCATGAGGACATAGCACAAGCTAAGTATAGGGGGTGTTTGTATATTTTTTACATACCTTATCCATAGCTCGTACTTTAATGGTTTTCATCTAACATCAGGGATGGGTACAAGTAGTGTATATTATATTATGCTAAATTCTTTCTGTAAATAATATCTGTTTTTCAAAAAAATCGTTGCATAAAAAAATCCACTCATGGTCTTGCATTTCATCAAGCATCTCATGCGTTCCTTGGTTGGTATATTCCTGACACATTCACTATCACTCAAGGCTTGAGGATTTAAAGACACTTGATTTCTGAGATCTTGAGAGACTGAGTTAACTAGCCTTAATAATTAGGATTTTTGAACTTAATAATCCACACTTCCCTAGTTTGAAAGATTTAAGCACTATATTGCACTCTTCTTCTCTACCTTCTAAAAGAATATGATCAGCACAACACATTCGCATTTGCATGATTAATGAGATGAACTGAGTTATCACCTGAGGAATTAGGACTAGAGATTTGAGTTTAGACCCGATCTAATGATGCTCGAGGATGGGATAAAGTTAATGAAGGCTTCAAGAAACCTAAGTGTCAGCAAAACCCTTGCCAGTTTGTGAATAAGTTCATGTGTTATATCTTTGATATTTGCCTATTTGCCAGGGTGTGATGAAACTAAATAATTGTTGATCAATGTGCGCCAACTCTTGGTAAAAGTAGTGGAGCTAGCCAAAAAGAAAAAAAAAGGAAAAAAATGTTCAAAGGAAATCTCTATCATTTAAAAGTCAGTTTACAAAGAGCTTCCACCAAAGGCGAGCGCTCCCAAACATTTTCAAAGTGTCCACTTGGATCAAATGCTTTTAAGATCAAGGAGTCGGGCTAGCACCATAAAAAGGCCCTGCATCGTATAGTGATACAAGTCTAGATGTCGAAGGTATCTTAGATATTCAAAAGAGACACGCCCCAATGTACTCCCAGAAAAACAAGTGTACACGACTCCGAATTCTCTTGATGGATGCATTGATCAACAAAATAAAAACACAAATATTGAGTAATAAGGCACTCGAGAGGCCTCTTGTTCCAATGTGAGGGAGAGAAAAATATACACAAACCTATACCCTCCATCATCTGGCCGTCCATATACACTTTCAAGTCTGACGAACTAATGAGACGGTTGATTGAATGCAAGAATAGACTTGTTTCCTAGTATTGAGGATTAGGTCTAGAGGAGAGTCTCTTAGACGGGAACTTTGAGTGATGTCTCGGCTCGACTCTCAGGAATGCAGTACATTAAAAGTCATATCCTTATATTATATATACAAACATAGAGTCTGATAAATAAAGAAGTTGGATTCCTTTTGATTAAAGCATGGTTGAGCCTAGAAATTTAGGATCACTCAAATTAAGGGTCTTCTATGAATTGAGCCTTGAAAATTCACATGCATAGTCAGGGATTTATTCAAGTAAGTCATTCATTCATCAATGCTCGGAGACGGGCATGGTTTAAGTATAGGGGTATGATGAATCTCGTATTCATCATGCTAAAATTGATCAGTTAGGCTCTGTTCTCCAAAATTCATGCGCATTTAATAATTAATAGAGTATCAATAGCATTCATACATGTGTAAATAATATTCGCATTTCATCATGCATAATTGCATATTGTGTAAATTGGCCTAAAAAGCTGCTAACTTCACATATTTTTAATTAATTCACTCAATTCTGATTGAACTGAAACCACCTCTATTGTGTAGATATTACTAACAAGAATTAATAAAAAAATACAAAAAAATACTAACTCAAATAAGTGTCAAATAAATCCAAAGTTTTATTTCACATCTGACGGACTAAAATGCACATATCTCCCTCATACCGTGTTTAATTTTGGTCTACTCACTTTTAAATACTCCATTTTCAAATTCCTTCAAAACAAGATCAATTTCATAAAATTCGGAGCTCATATGTGAAAGTTGAGTTTTGGGCCTCTTTTGTGCATTTTATATTTTTGCTATTTTTGACCTAAGTTTTTATGTAAATAATTAACCCTTTTAATTTTATTTCTTTCTCATTTATGTTCTTTGATGAAAGTTTTATTAAACGGCATAAAAATCCAAATCTAGATCAAAACTGAAATCAAAGAAACTGACGTATTCCGAATGACCTTTGAGAGTCTGTACAAAATTCGCGTAATTCGTACCTCTATTTTATTTCCCTATTGTCTTATTTTTTTTAAAAAAAAAATAGATAAGTGTGTAATTAATTTTCTTGTATTTTATCGTATTTTTTCTTTAATTTTATCCTCTTTTAAACACCAAAAAATGACAAAATCCCAAAAAGCCGATTTTTTATACATAGGAGAATCACCAAAAATTCCACTTCGCACAGATGACCTCTTTTGCTCCTATGTCCTTCATGGAAGTTAGATCTCATCGAGACGAACAATTTTCGTTAAGGAAATTTTTTAATCTGAGGTCTCCTTTTTACTTTTCTATTTTTCTTTCTCTTTAAATTTTGAATTTTTTTGGGGTGACACGTGGCAGCCCCATGGCGTGCCACGTGTCATCCCACTTATACTCTCTCCATTGTCACGTGCAGAAAACATGACCCGTCACCTTCCCCCCGATCAAGTGCTCCGCATATGATCCCCCCCCCCACCCCTTCCGCCTGTAACGCACGCACCACCCACGACCTCCGCCCTCATCCGCAATGGCCGCCACCCCCACTTCCTCACCGGCCGTTACGACGTCCGTGTAACCCCTGAGCCCCCTTCTCGTATAAAGCATTGACCACACCATCCGTTCTTCATATCCTCCATACAACAGCGTCAGAGAGCCCTCCATCTTCGAGGTGGTGACAACACCCGAGACTCGGCAAACCCTCCTCCACACTAGGCGTGATCTGGTCCCTTCCCCCGACCGTTGCAGCGCCTCCTCGCCTCTGCTCGCTCCGACGTCAGTCGTTGAGCTGGGTCTCCTTCCCAGGTGAACCCCTCCTCTGATTCGACGCCATCACGCATCTCCTCCCTCGCCACCTTCCCTGCTATCTCCCAGCCTCCCAGATCTCCATCCTCCCCGGCCTTGCAAAGGCCGGAGCATAGCTCCGTTCCCTCACCGCCGCTAGGAGCTCCACCCCATTTTTCTTGGTTTCATCTAACCCATTTGCAGGTGCCTCTCCGCCCTTCGCCTTCGGCCGCAGACTACCATGCTCCATCGACTCCACCGCGCTCGCTCCGCCCCTCGCGTCGTGTGTCAGCCGAGGGTTCGAGCATCGCCTCCGCCCGACGCCCTTCCGCACTCGACCGATCGCGGGCGGCTCTGCCGCCACCGAATCCTTCGTCGGCCGCCCCCTTTCAGAGACATTGGATCGGGCAATCGCTCTTGATCCAACAGTTCTCTGACCTCCGCGTGCCCTTCCCGAGCCTCGATCCCAGCCTCGAAGCTCGAGTCGACCAAAGCACCAGCTCGCTGCCATGTAGCTTTGGTGTCCCGAACCCCAAGCCTCGGTCTCCCGGACCTCCTTGCCGTCGTAACACATAGGCTCGGACGCCCGAGCCTTTGACTCGGTCCACGCCTCCACCTCGGAGCTCCGAGCCTCTGGCTTGGACATACCGAGCCTTCGCCTCCCTTCGAGCTTCTACAGCATGTGCAACGCATGTGCGCTGGGGTAATTTGCAGACCAGTCCCCTCGATTTTCATTATTAACGCGCACGTCCCCGCAAGCCAGGAGGCACGTGTCGTACGTACCTCTTTGGAGAATTTGCAGAACAACCCTTGTCTTTTGAAGAAATTGCAGATATACCCCGCTGGGGGTTAAATTACAGAATCGCCCTCCTGACCTTGCCAGATTTACATATAAATCCCCAGGGACCTTTTTGAGAAGAAAAGTCATATTTTTATTGCATTTAGTCCCTAACTTTTCAAATTATCATATCTTGCTCATTTCAACTCCGATTTTAGCGTATAATATGTTGTTTTGAAGCCATTTTCATGCTCTATCATTTGGCATAGTCTACAGACAGATCTGAGGCTACTTATTTGAATTTATTAATTGAGGATCTATGTTGACAAATGTAGGCCAATTATTGACATTTTGCGCTATATTTCCAGTGAGAAATTAACGAATTATTTTGCAGGGATTCTATTGAGGGATTGAATTGAATTAATCTTCTTCTAACTATTATGGATCATATTTGAGGATTTAATCTTTGCAGGAGTTAAATTGAGGAAGAATTCATTTAAACATCCCTATTAATTGTCGGATTAAAGATTTTTTTAGGAGCAATTACTGATCAATCTCTTGGTCTGCAGCTTGAATTTGATTGAAAACTCACTTTTTGAATCTCTTTCGATCTGTGATTTCACTTCGAGGATATTGGTTAATCTTATTTGGATTTAAAGATCATAAGTCACATATTCGAGTTTCATTTATGTTTACTTTATTTGCATTGCATTTCTTTTCTTTTCCATTTTATTTTCGACACAGATTAACTTAGAAATTTAATTAATTAATTAATTTAATTTAAAATCACGCAACTAAAAATCATCGTTCCCTGTGTTCGACCTTAGTAGACTTGTCAAGTATAAATACTCCACAACATTCAAAGATTGTGGCTTTTGCTGAACCAGATTTGCCTCCTATACTATGATAACACGACAATTATCAATTAATAAAGAGGCAAATTTGGTGTTCATCAGTGTCCCAAGGATAGGAAGTATGCTTCTAGCTTTGTAGTGTTCAAAGGAAATTCCCTGGTGTCATGGATGAGCAAGAAGCAGACTGTAGTTGCCAGGTCTAGTGTTGAATCAGAATACAGGGTCATGGTGCAAGCTAGTACAGAGATGATGTGGGTTAAATCAGTTCTCACTGACTAGACTATTGAGGTGCATCTTCCTATGCACCTTTAATGTGACAACCAGGCTGCTCTCTTCATTGCAAAGAACCCTTCCTTCCATGAGAGGACCAAGCACATCGAGGTAGCAGGATTGTCACTATATTAGTGACATGATACAAAAGGGTCTCATTGCCACTACTCATGTCAGCCCTGGAGACCAGATATCAGATGTACTTACCAAGGCTCTAGTCAGAGGGCCTTTCCAGAGATGTTCCAAGCTGAGCCTGATTGATATCTGCACTCCAACTTGAGGGAGGAGTGTTGAGATATTAGTTATCATTCATGTCTTATATGTAATACTTATTTCCTTTGTCTTCTTTATGTAATTTTCCCAACATGTTACTCTCCTATATAAGAGAAACCTAGGGCTTTCTCAATAAGCAATTCATTCTTTTCTCTCCACACGAACTATTATCGAATGAATTCTAATTGAATATGAACATGTTTAGTTGAATTAGCAGCCCTAGCAATAGGAGAGACTGCAGTAGATGGGTCTCTGAAAGCATAAAGGTGACCTGTTATGGTGTTCAGACCATAGCAGGTTGGTCTCTGAAAGTGCAGCAGGTGACTTGCTACGGCGTTCATGCCATATCAGTATTAGACATGTGAGCCCATGACGAGCCATTATGCAATAAAAGTTATTGCAATTCACTCCTTAATCTAAAATGAAGAATAACTCATTTGCATAATAGGTCCCTTCGTACAATTAGGGTTATGTACCATGGCCATCTTAATAATCATACACCTGTTGATTCAATGGTTGAATCATAGAGGTTGGTACTTGGATGATATCTAAAGAGTTAGACTAAGGACTCATCAAGAACCGTCAAATGATTGTTAAGGATCTCCAACCTCAGATGGCAATCCCTCTCTAAAGGCTAATATCTGACTGACCTCCTGATGTAGGTCCTCTGCATAGGAATAGAGATTCGTAGTTATTAGATAAGTTAGGTCAAAGAGTTGACTTAACAAGGTTGAGATCACCAAGACCTATGTTGTATACCGTCACGATATAGCCATTCATCCTCTGACCGGAGACAGATGTATTACTATATGTTTGAGTGTGTACATTAGGCGAACCACGAGATTGATGACCTAACCAAGGTCTATACACAGGCGAGCCGGTGTACACACAAGGACATATGAGTAATATGAATTCGCAAAGGGATCATACAAGTTCTCTATTGAACCGGAAGACATGAGCTCACTCATGAGATATTATTTTTTTTGAAGTCTTCACTCATGAGATATTGGGATTAAATTCTATGCATGGTCGTCTTGCTTTGGAAGCATGATAGAATTTATAGGTAGTATATATGCTTTTGGAAAGTATATGATCGATACCAACTCCTAATGATCAAATGAGAAAATTAATGATAAAACACTGAAAGAAACAATTCAAAAATGATCTAAAACTTCGGGTTTATTCTAGGTCTTCCAGTATGCAGGATGTACATGTATTAGGAATACTCGAGGGTGATGTGATCGTAAATGATTGTATAGATGTGACACTTCCATTCCGAGGGAGTGATGAAACAAGTTTGGATTTTAGTGACTCCTCTCAGTAGATAAGTAATATGATATTAGTCCAAATGTTGGACATTGATTTGATGAGTCGGATGCACTGAGAAGATTTTATTCATGGCTTTGATTTAATCAAGCATCTTTTAGAGGTTCTCGAGATTTGGATTTGAGATATGATCTCAATATCCAAGTCATTATACATGGAACGTACAATCACCATGACCTTTTCTCCAAGTATGTGAAGAGAAGGCACATAATTCTTGAAAGAGTTCGAGAATTGTTCCATGAGCAATTTTATCTAAACATTGGAAAATTGGATAATTAAATATGATTTAATTATCACAATCAAGGTGTGGATAGAGATATCTAGGATAATTAAATTGGACTTAATTATCATGGATAGGATTAATGTGGATAACACTATCCACAATAATCATGGATAATGTATATATGATCTACAATATCCTGGAGGGAGTTAATTATGAATGAGATTCACAATTTATATGTTAATGTGGATTGGATTCACATTAGACAATTTAATATAAATATGATTTACATTAAATATTAGTTGGAAGAAATTAATTCTCAATGGTATAATTGCAATTATCACAAATAATTTGGAAATTTTTGGTGATAATTCAATTATTCAATTAGTTAACATATTGGATAATTAATTTTTTGATTCATTCCACCATAGAGTGGATGTCCATAGGTTGTTTCAACAACGGTGGATGCCCACCCATTTTCTAGTATATGGATGAGCTCTCTTAATTATCTTCCCATTTTGATTAATTGTTTTAATTAAGATACTTTGGAATCTGTTTTCAAATTACTTCTTTGTGTTTTTCTTTTGTGTCTGTTGTAACCTAAAAGGAAACACGAATCGATCTTAACCATTAATGAGAGCACATGGATTGAGATCCATGGAAAGAAATACAAATCAATCTAAATCATTGATTAATGTGAGTGCATGGATTGGGATCCATGGACTTCCAAATAATATAAAAGAGAGGCCAACCCTAGCCTTCTTAACACACAAGTTGAATGCAATGGTTGCATTAACAAAACCCTCTCTTTCTCTCTTTACACATATCCACTCTCTCTCCATAACTTTGGTGGAGATCACGATCGTCGTCGTATTACAGTTGTGTTGTAAGACTAATCGCTCAAGGAACTCAATCTTCTTTAGTGCCACGTGCTCGTGAAGAAGACAACAATTTCGTGTAACGAAATCAGGAGGTTCCTTACTTTGATCGTTGCTCAGATTGCGGGAAGCACGTGACTCATCATCACGTCCGCAAGTGCACTCTCGTTGGATCGGACTTGAGTCAAAGGCTTCTTCCTTTAGAAGCTTTGAGGATTACAATCATACTTCAAGAGGTAAGCCTAATCTTGTATGATCTTGATGAATCGATTTGAGAAGTGTTCTCGAATCATGTGATTTCATCATTTAAATTTTTTAAAATTATAATGTCCCTTGCAACTAGTATGACTAGTTGCCATTGGTCTTATTCGATGCGACCTTTACGCTTTCGTGATGCGCTTAAGGCTTAACCCATAGTGGTAAAGTTGTATCAGAGCTAGTTTAAAGGTTTTGGATGTGATCTAAACCCTTAGAGAACAAGATTTTGTATATCGGATGCACAAGGACTCGTGATTTTTGCATATGATGCAAGTTTCGAATAGTTTTTCGCTAAAATGAAAAGCTTTGTTTTATGCATTGTTTGCACGAGTTTTTTGGATAATAAAATGTATTTAGAATGTCTAAATATGTCCCAAAACAATAGCCAATTATTGGCTCCAAAGGTACACGAATAAAAATTCGAAAAGACCTCGCGGTGACATTATTTTGCATGTATTTACGGATCTGTAACAATTATTTTTGCTAATTGTTTTCCTTTCATGAAACGTGAAATAAACACTTTAATTAAGTAAACCAACAAACCACACAATTTTATTTCGCACAATTCCAACTCTGTTTGCCCTAGATAGTCCATATTTAGTGGAGATGGGTCGGATGATGATAAGATCATCAAACTTACTTTTTAAATGTGTTTATCATTCAATAAAAAAAGAAAATTATGAATTTACCCTAATTAGTTGATTGTTAATATTTATGATGATATTTGATTAAACATCAACAACCATTGAATAGGAGTTTCATGACAAAACCCTAGTTTATCCTACAATAGTTGTAGGACAACTTTTACATGCAAAATCATTACATGTTTGCTTGATATGCTTAGAAATTTAGGATTTCAAAAGTGTTTTAAGATGCCTAATATTTTTGAGGGGTTACTATATAGTACAATACCGGTCACCAAAGTTGATCGATAAAACCGCAAGTACATTGATATTATTTTGTATTGTTCTGAATCGGAATAGTGATGGCGTTTAGATCAGGTTATGCTGGCTTGATTACCTAATTAGTGCCTTGCATGTCAAGGAAATGCTCCCTCCCAGCATATACTCGAGCATCTAGCTGGATCCATTTGTTAAGGAAAGAATAATGCGAGTAAGTCAAATTGAACTCTAGTTATTAAAATACAAAATAATGAATACTTCTGAGAGCTATTACTATATAGTAATACCAAGAAAACCCTAAATGTTTGTTGGTTGATTGGATTGATTATTGATTTAATATGATTAAATCAAATTAGATCCAAATAAAAAAAATACTCTGTTATGAATAGAGATGTAATTCCCTTGGAAGAATCAATCATGTGAATATGATTCATAATAATTAATTAAAATTTGAATGGGATATGGAGGATCATATAAGTGACATCCAGGTCTCTCATCAAGGCAAAGGACTTGCATTGCCATGGATTGCATGCTGGAGATGCCTATCTGAAGTGATAGCTCCTACATATAAGCACACATGTTTCAGGGTCTTTGTATCTCAAAAGAGTAAGGTTGTATGCATAGTGACCCCAATATTGATTCCTCATATAATTGAGGCAGTACTGGATTGCGCATAACTATTTCTATTCCTGTTGACGGTTGATTCAATTAACAACGAGTCAACATCACTTTAGGGGTGGTGGCCCCGGGTGTTGAAGGCCAAATTGGGAAATGCAAGTTGAACTTGTAGCGGAATGAGTTCTCGCTTCTTTTTATCTGAGTTGCAGTTTCTCATATAATTGAGATGTAACAAAGGTACAAAAGGGATTTCAGATCTTGCTAGAGATGTAACGGTAAGTAGATCTCTGACTTTGAAAGTGAATAAGGGAATGAACTTTCATAGTTTAAAGGCAAGAAAACTTTGATATAAAATACTTAATCAAAGTAAAATATATATTTATGCAATTTTTTTATTTCAGATAACTTTCATTAAACCCACTCAAATCTATACTCAATAATAACCAGTAAAATATCATGGATTGGACTCATGATTAAGATGTAGTACTTGCAATTGGACATATAATGTATGTGGTTGCAATGTGCAAGTTTCCTCATGATGATAAGGATTGACAATTGAATAGAAAATAAGACAACAACCTAGGGTTTATGTGTCTCTACAACCTTGATCTTTCATCGAGTGTACTTTGGAAATAACACATCGATGATGATTGTAATTGTCAAAATCCTTCTTAAAACTAAAGAAGATGTTTGGCAAACATATGTGCTCTCAACATTTAATCATGAAAGACATGTTTCACTGCATTATGCAGAATAGTGGCTCAATAAGAGAGGATGTACTCAAAATATTTGAGTATCTGCCTGAACCAAAGTCCTTTATAGTTAAGATGAATGCGGATATGATAATTGTCATCATTCTACTATCTCTTCTCAAGTCTTTCATGAAGCATCATAATATTCATATTATGTGGATGGGATGAAGAAAGAACAAATGTTGAAATACTCTTATATTGAAGTCCCTTAAGGACATGTTCAATCTAAGAGATCTTTTATCTTAAACAATGGTTGTTTAAGTATTAAGGAAGCGCAGTGGAAGCATGGGTCCGACCTATGTAAGGAGAGTCAAACAGTTGACTATACTTCTGCAACTTCCATACATATGACATCTAATGAGTTGGATTAATGCCAATACTGCAACAAGCCGATGTACAGATAGTATGACTATATGGACTATCTATGATCCTTAGAGAAGGACCAGTATAGTGCAACAGGATATTCTAGACCTATGTGTCATCATTGAAATCAACTTATTAGATAAGACTAAAGTTTGATATTTATATCTTAGTCTTCTGCTATCACTTGCAATTGGTTGCATATAGTTTAGAAGATTACAAAATTTGATCTTAAGGTTTAATAATCATCCATATGGGAGTTGATGCAATTGTTGCAACAATCTCCATTAGATAAATAGACTTCATTTTTCAGTGGGAGAGCCCATAGTCTTAGATAATGTCTCTATGACCTAGATATTAGATTACATTTATTATTTATTTCTGAGTTTGTTGGAAATAAACATACATTCTGAATTATGCCTATCATAAAGAGTTGTGATGAATATTTCAAATAGTAATCTAACATCTATAGGACTCTAATAAATTAGAAAATTAATGAATGGTTCATTAACATTTCTAACACTGGAAATTATACCTTAAAAGAACAAAAGGAGGACAAAGATCATCTCACAATGATCTAGCATCAAGACTTGGACATATGTCTATTGATAAGATCAATAGACTAGTGAGAGATTGAACTTTACATTGTCTGAAAGTTCAAAACTTGTATACTTGTGAATATTGTATTCAAATTAAAATGACGAATGCACCTTTCTCTGGGAATGGTGTAAGATGCACATGTATTTAAGATCTCGTATATATTGATGTATGCGGATCATCTATTCCATAATGCACACTTATGATATGTGATATACATTGATAATTATTTGTGATATGAGATTTCTTCCTTAACCATTAGAAACCTTTGAATTGTTCAGAGATTTCACAATTTTGGTTGAGAACCGAAGTTACAAGAAAGATGAAAAGAATTTGATCTAACCAATATAGCCAGTACCTATTAGATGAATTCAAGAAATACCTTGTCGAGAAAGGAGTGGCATTCCTATCTCACCCCTAATACACCTCAACTCAATGGAGTTGTATTGAGATGCAATTGGATCATGTTTGACATGAGTTGATCAATGATGATTCATAACATAATTACCTTTTAGTTTCGAGTATATGTAGTAGAGACTACAGTGTATATATCCTTAATGAGGTTCCGGCAAATTTGAACTCAAAAACCCTCGTAGGCTATGCTTTGGAACCAAACCCAATATTAAACACTTGAGGATTTATGGGTTGTTTGGTATGTACTATAATATGGATGCAAGAAAGCTAGAATCTAACACTAGAGAGTGCTACTTCATTAGGATTACAAAGGATGGTATTGGATACCTACTTTATGACCTTGAGATTCTTAAAAGATTTCATCTCAAGGACATGATTCTTAGAGGATGGCTTTCCTGAGAATCAAGATAAGAATGAAGTAAAGGGACCTATTAAATCCTAAGAGGATAATGAGGCTCCTAGAATAAAAAATTAAAGGACAATTAAAAATGAAACACACATACCTCTTCAAATCAGTTTGAGGGTGGTAAGACCACCTAAAGGGTATAGATTCCATGTGTTAGATAAGTCTGACAATGATCGAACTTCATATGATGAAGCTTATGAAGATCATGACATGGAAAGATGGATGTTAACAATAAAGTCTAAAGTAGACTTCATACATAAGTGTTGTGTATGGACCCTCGAGAATCCACTTATAAGGGTAAGACCCGTTAGGTGTAAATAGATCTTCAAGAGAAAGAGAATACCTGATGAAAAGATAGAAACCTTCAAAACATGGCTCGTAGCCAAGAGCTACACACGAAGAGAAGACATCGCTTGTGATGAGATTTGCTCTCTAGTGACCAAGCTTAAACTCATCAGAAAACTGCTAACTATAGCTACACAACTTGACTATGACATCTAAAATATGGAAGTCAAGATTGTATTTCTCTATAAATACCTTAACAAGGATATTTATATTAAGTAGCCCCAAAGCTTCATAGTTTAGAAAGGCAAGGTTTGCAAGTTAAAGGAACTTCATCTATGGACTCAAATAAGCTCCTCGTAGTTGGAAGATTAAATTTGATGAAAATATAAAGGTTATGATTTCTAATAGAATCTTGATGAACCATCTGAAGCTTATTGGGAGTGCCATTGTGTTCATCATGCTAAATGTAGATAAAAAAATCCTAATCATTTGGAATGGTATAAGGGTGATAATAACTAATAAGTTCTATAATATGGTTGTTCCATACCTTGAGATAAAAGATCTCAAGGATGCCTCTTAGATCTTAGTTCTGAAGTTGTTCAGAAGCAAAGAGAAGAATGCATTGGGAACGTCACATTAGTGGCACATCTTGGACATATTCTGTTTTGAAAAATTTCAAAGAAAGCTTCTTTCCCTTAAGATATGGTACTAGCCTATCTAAAGGGATATCATCTCAAAGAGATGAGGATGTGAATGCTAAATCTACATGCCCTAGTGCATCAGCTATAGGAAGCTCGTTGTGTGCTAGATGTGTAGAAAAGCCAGATGTCTGCCATATAGTGGGAGTAGTAAATTGTTACCCATCCTACTATGGAGATAAAATACTTTATTACAGTAATAACTGTAAACATATATATTAGTTTCCTTTGTATCTCTTTGTTATTTTTATTTTCAGCCGTATGCTTTATGTAATTTACCCATAGGCTACTCTCCTATATAAGAGAGCCTAGGGCTGATGGAATAAACATCTCTTTCATTTTTTCCCAACATGGTATCAGAGCGACGGTCCTATACCGGAGTTCTCGAAACCCTAACCCTATCCCTATCCCACCCACGTGCCTCTCTCTCTCTCTCACCGCTGCTGGCGCATACTCGCGCCCCCCCTGCGCCTCTGCCGCGCGTGTGCCTGTGCGCTCCGTGCCTCCGCGCCTGCGCATCTGCGCATCTGTGCGCTCGCCCTTGCGCGCTAGACCTCACGCACCTGCGCACCTGCGTGCTCTCGCGCCCTCGCGCGCCTGCGCGCCCCTGTGCTCTCGCGAGTGCACGCTCCAGCGCCTGCGTGCTCCAGCGGGCACCTTAGAGCCCTAAGCGTGTGCTCTTGAATCAGCCCTAAAGCGCACACCGTCAACTAAATGGGTTTGGTTGCTTGAGGTCTACATATGCAACTAAACCCGTCTATGTCTGTGTAGATGAATCTTATCTTCAGTCAATCGCTCCAGTCTTCGGTTTCCAGTATGTCAGAAAGCAAGGCGGATATTCCATCTATTGGAACCTTTCGTGGTCCACCGCCTATTGTAAAGATGGACGGTACGAACTATGAACTGTGGGCGATGTAGTTCATGAGTATGATGAAGTCAACTGGTAAGAGGCACATTCTTATCGAAGAAGAGCCTGCTGAGAAGACTGGAGCCAATGCCTCATGGGAGGCCGATGACGCATACACCAAAGTCTGGTTATCTGGAACGTTGGCGATCGAGATTGCCAATGATATTCTACATCAGCCCACAGCCGAAGACATGTGGGATATTCTGGCGGCCACATACTCTCAGGCGAAGAATGAGACAAAGATTCTGCAATTCCAGCATGATATATTCACTATAAAGCAGAATGGTCGTCCTCTACATTCACTCTACACATCCCTGCGAGGGATGTTCGAGAAGCTATACAGCTTTATGCCCCTGACAGCCACGCCAGAGCAACAGATGACATATCGGAATGCGACTATGGTGGGCGTTTTCCTTGCTGCACTCGATCCAGAGTATGAGGCGGCACGATCCCAGACTTGGCCGATTCTACTATTCCTCCCATGGAGGAAGCCTTTCATAGACTGAGCCGCATCACCGTCCCTTCTACGGCCACGAATCAGAATGCTTCAGCCATGGCTGCCAACAGGCATCGTGGATTTCATCATCAGACCTGTGGACATGGACCTCGTGGCAGAGGAGGCCGTACTCGGCCAACATGTACCTACTGCCATCGCGTCGGACACAATGAAGACACATGCTACTCTAAGCATGGATTTCCTGCATCTGGACGAGTCGCTGAGCAGATAGAGCCTCCATCTGCTGCCACTTTGGATCAGCGGTTCGATGATCTAGTTGCCCATCTAAGGAGCATTATTCCTCCATCTGGCCCAGCACCCACTATTGAGAGTCAATCTGATGCTGTTGCATCTGCCTCTGCGTCTACCAGTGCATCAGGTAGCAAACTTGCATTTACCAGTAGTAAATCAGATACATTACCTTGGATTATGGACTCGGGCGCTACACATCATCTATATGGCGATCAGAGTTTACTTACAGGATATTCTCATATTCCTCCAGGCCGAACAGTGGTCATTGCCAATGGTACACATTCCCCAATTACTGGTCAGGGGGAGATTAGATTAGACTGCATCTTCTATGCAGCTCAAGAATGTGTTACATGCGCCTCATTTTTCAATGAACTTATTATCAATCAGTCAGATTACAAAGGATTTACAATGTCGGGCAATTTTTGATCCATCTTCTCTCATTTTTCAGGACATCCTTACGGGCAACGTGATTGGTCGTGGCTATGAGCAAGGAGGCCTCTATCGCCTCAATCAGACTCCTTTTGCTGGAACCTCATCCCTACCTACTGGACCTGTATCACCTCTGATGTGGCATCTGCGTTTTGGACATCTACCGCTTCAGAAGTTGCGTCGTGTGTTACCCCAGGGTCTGCCTCACACATCCATCCAATGTGAGGCTTGTCAGTTGGGAAAGCATCACCGGTCTACCTTTCCCAGTCATCCAAGTCGGAGTAGTATCTCCAAGTTTGAGTTATTTCATATTGATATCTGGGGTCCGAGTCGTGTACCTGATCATCAGGGACACATATTTTATATAGTTATTGTGGATGACTTCTCTCGTGTGTCATGGGTATTTTTGTTGAAAAATAAATCTGAAGCAGGGAATATTATTATCCATTTTCTTAATGAAATTCATAATGTTTTCTCCACATCTGTTAAAATTGTGAGAAGTGATAATGCCCTGGAATTGTGTACTCATGTCCTAGCCAATTACTACTCATCCCAAGGGATTATCCATCAAACATCATGTGCTTATACCTCTCAACAAAATGGGATCGCTGAAAGGAAACATCGCCACCTACTAGATGTCACAAGATCACTTCTTATACAGAGTCATGCTCCTTATTCTTACCGGGGTGACGCGGTCCTCACAGCATGCTACCTAATTAATTGTATGCCGTCCTCTATTCTAGGTGAACAGATTCCTTTCTCCCTTATCTTTCCTGGTAAGGATTTGTTTTCCTTTACTCCTCGTGTGTTTAGCTCAGTTGCCTTTGTCCACCAGTTGTCTCCCGGTACTGACAAGCTCTCTCCTAGGGCTGCCAAGTGTGTGTTTGTTGGGTACTCCAGAACTCAAAAGGGGTACAAGTGCTTTGATCCATTGCGTAGGCGGTATATTGTTAGTGCAGATGTTACATTTTTTGAATCCGTAATGTATTTTTCATCCTCAGGTGATCAGCAGCTACCTCCAGTTACTACCGATGCCATCTATATGACACCACCACCACCAGCACCATCACCACCACCACCACCACCAGCATCAGCTCCTTTACCAAGCACCTCTAAGTACTATCCCTGCTTCACCACTACCATTTCATTATACCCGCAGGCCTACTACAGCTCATGGTCATGACTCATCTCCTAGCTCGCCTAAGGTATGTACTGAAGATATTACTCTTGATGGATCTAATGATATTTCTGAGCAGGATATGTTGCAGAGGCCAGATGAGGACACAGCCGATTTAGATGTTCCTATTGCTATACGCAAATCGAAGAGGAGCTGCGCCACATATCCTTTAGCAGCTTCTATGTCATTTGAGAGACTATCTGGGGATTTCAGGAACTTTGGTTTGCCTTGTCAGCTGTAGATATTCCACAGAATTATCAAGATGCTCTGAAGGATAGTAGATGGCGTCTAGCAATGGAGGAAGAAATGGCAGCATTTCAATCTAGGGAAACTTGGAGTCTAGTTCCTATACCTGCAGATGTGACCCCAGTGATCTACAAGTGGGTATTCACAGTCAAGCAGAATGCAGATGGTAGTATTGACAGATACAAGGCCCGCCTTGTTGCACGTGGCTTTACACAGACATACGGGGTGGATTATCTTGATACATTCTCGCCAGTGATCTACAAGTGGGTATTCACAGTCAAGCAGAATGCAGATGGTAGTATTGACAGATACAAGGCCCGCCTTGTTGCACGTGGCTTTACACAGACATACGGGGTGGATTATCTTGATACATTCTCGCCAGTAGCCCGTCATTCTACCCTACGGATCTTGCTGTCAGTTGCGGTTACTCGAGAGTGGTCGCTATATCAGTTGGATGTGAAGAATGCGTTCTTATATGGAGACTTACAGGAGGAAGTCTACATGCAACAGCCACCCGGTTTTGCTGTTGAGGGGGAGTGTTCTAAGGTGTGCAGACTTCATAAGGCTATCTATGGCCTTAAGCAGAGCCCCAGAGCATGGTTTCAGAAGCTCTCAGACCTCTTTGAAAAACAGGGATACAAACGCTCTAATGCTGATCATTCCTTATTTGTACAGAAGACTTCAAGAGGTATTATTGCAATCATGGTTTATGTAGATGACGTCTTGATTACAGGAGATGATGAACAAGGAATAAAGAAGGCGAAAGAATAGCTGGGTAGCGAATTTGTCACTAAGGACCTTGGAGTCCTTAGATATTTTCTGGGGCTGGAATTCGCCAGAAATCCGTATGGGCTAGTAATGTCGCAGAGAAAATATGTTATGGACCTGTTGAGTGAAACAGGTATGCTTGGGTTCCAGCTTGCTACAACACCAATGGACCCTAGCATGAAGCTATATGATGATGATACAGAGGAGGTGGACAGGAGAAGATACAAAGAACTGGTAGGCAAACTGTTGTATGTCACGATCACTAGGCCCGATATATCCTTTGCAGTGAGTCGTGTGAGCCAGTTCATGGAGCAACCACGTCAGGTCCATATGGATGCTATACATATGATACTCAAGTACCTCAAATCATCTCCAGGTGCAGGTTTGCTATTCAAGAAAGGCAAGGGGATTTCTATCTCAGCATGTGCAGATGCAGACTATGCAGGTTGTCCTAAGGATCAGAAGTCCACCTCTGGGTTTGCAGTATACGTTGGAGATTCTCTAATCTCATGGAGGAGCAAGAAACAAACGGTGGTAGCCAGGTCTAGCGTTGAATCTGAATATAGGACTATGGCCCAGGCTAGCACAAAAATGATGTGGGTAAAGGCTGTGCTTACAGATCTATGTATAGACGTACCACTTCCTATGAACTTAGAATGTGACAATCAGGCAGCCTTGTTCATTGCAAACAATCCAGCATTCCATGAGCGAACCAAGCACATTGAGGTTGACTGTCACTTCATACATGACATGATTCATAAGGGATTCATTGCTACATCTCATGTTACTTCAGAAAATCAAACTGCAGATATATTCACCAAGGCATTACTACGAGGCCCATTCCAAAAGTGTGCGTCCAAGCTAAGCATGATTGATATCTATGCTCCATCTTGAGGGGGAGTGTAAACATATATATCAGTTTCCTTTGTATCTCTTTGTTATTTTTATTTTCAGCCATATGCATTATGTAATTTACCCATAGGTTATTCTCCTATATAAGAGCCTAGGGCTGATGGAATAAATATCTCTTCCATTTTTTCCCAACAATAACAACATTCAAAGATGACAAGACTTTAGAGATAGTGATCTCAAAGCCTTATCTTCAAGAACTTAAAACTTTATAGATAGAGATTGGGAGTGCTTTGCGGGGGCACTTCGTAGAGGCGACACGGAGGAAAAGAGGGAGTGGCTGGGGATGGTTGGGGAGAGGGGTGGAAACCTTGTCTGATGTACAGGCGGAGAGTTTACTGGTATCTTTTTCGGAGGAGGAGGCAAAGAGAGCAGTTTGAGGCTTGAATGTAGACGATGCTCATGGTCTGGACAGCTTCCCAGTGTTGTTCTACCATGAATTCTGGGAACTATTGAAGGAGGAGGTGTTGGAGATGCTTAATGAATTCAGGGAGGAGAACAGAGGATTCGAGAAGATCGACCGGGCGTAGTTGTTTCTACTGCCCAAGAAAGACTTTCCCATGAGGGTGGAGGACTTCAAGCCTATTGCACTTTCCAACGCAATCTATCTTATAGTGGCTAAGATCCTGGTGAACTGACTTAAGGGGGTTCTGGACTCGGCGGTGCTTCAGGGTTAGTCAACGTTCATACTGGGAGACAGATTGCAGACGGCTTAGTGATGGCTTTGGAAATTTGCCTTGACTGGAAGCGATCAAAGATGAGAGGGGCCCTGTGGAAGATAGACTATGCAGAGGCTTATGACTGTGTCGACTGGAGGTTCCTGTGGGTGTCTTTATGGAGGAGAGGTTTCCCAAATGCTTGGGTGGACTTGATGAAGAGGTGCATCACTACCTCCTCCTACTCTATCCTGATGAACGTAAACCAGAGGGGGGATTCTTCCAACTGTAGTGGGGAGTGAGGAAGGGGTGTTCGTTGGCTCCGATGTTGTTTGTTCTTCTAGCGGATGCTTTGGGGGTACTCTTCAGGCAGACAATAGAGGTAGAGTGGTGTGAAGGATTCCGTAAGGAGGATATCTCTGTCCCACTTTTACAGTTTCAGATGATACGATTCTTTTGCTTGGTGGCACAAAGGTTCAGAATGCTAATGTGGTCTAGCTGGTCGAAATTTCCGGCAATCTTTCAGGTCTTGAGATCAACAAGCGCAAGTCAACGGTCATTACTTTTGGGATGAATGAAGCGGAGCGTACCAGCATGGCGGGGTTGGCCGATTGCCCACTAGGAGACTTTCCCATCTACTTGGGTTGTCGTTGGTAGCACAGAAACAGAAGAAAGCGGATTGGGATGCTATGATACAGAGGATGGATCAGAGGTTGGCAGGGTAGAAGGCGGTCACCTTGTCCAAAGGGGAAAGTTGATTCTTTTGAAGCACGTGTTCTCGGCCATTACCTATCTTCTTCTACTCTACTAGACTGATACCAGTAGGAGTTAGAAAGAAGATTGAGACTTTGATGAGGAGATTCTTTTGGTCGGACGGGAAGCAGCAGGGGCCCGGGATGCACCTGGTCAGTTGGGAGGAGGTTACAAGGAGGCGCGACGACGGAGGACTTGGGGTACGCGATGTGGAGTGTATGAACAAAGCGCTCATCACCAAATGGGTGACTCGCATATGGGGTCTGTCGACCTCGCTGGCTGTTAGACTTGTAAGGAAGATATATGGGGTTAAAGGTGAACTTGTTGTTGGAAGAACTCGCTTTGAATCACTGCTATGGGTCGGTATCTGTGAGGTCTTGCCGTTGATATCGTCGAGGCTACGGCCTAAGGTGGGTGATGGCCACCTTTTCAGATTCTGGCGCGATGACCGGATTAGAGAGGGTACACTGGAGGGCAGATTTCCGAAGTTGATTGCTTTGGCAGCATCGAAGGAGAGTCTGCTGTCGCAGGTGGCAGATGCGGGCTCGTGGTCGCTGACGTTTCTAGAGGACCTCTCGGACCAACGCATGGAGGACTATCTCAGGTTGCAGGCAGAGATTCCACTGTCTGGGAACTTCTCGCAGGACAGCGATCATTTTGAGTGGGAGGGCACGGAGTTCTCAGTGAAGAAAGCTTATAAGGATTTGAGATGAATGGCAGAAGAACATGATGTGGAATTGTGCCAAGACATAAAAGTAGTTTCAACATCGAAGATTCCTTGCAAAGTCAAGATATTCCTATGGTGCTTGAGAAGGGACCGCTTATGTGATAAAGCAAGGAGGGGAAGATTATTAGGGTTGGCAGACACACAGTGTGACATGTGTGACTGGATAGAGGACTTTGAACACTTGTTCTTCAAGCGCTCGGCGTCTGAACAGGTTTGGAGGGCGATTAGGATACCTTGGGTTACGAGCGAAGGAGCAGCGGAGTTCTGGAGATCGATTCGGGCGATAGGCACCAACTCAACTGATGATTGTTCAAAGATGTTTGATGTTCTATGGGCCATTTGGGCAGGACAAAACGATTTGATCTTCAACAACCAGAGGTTTTACTACGAGAGTGTAGCTTCTCACTATAATATGCTTTATAATTTTTGGTCTCACGGTAATGTACTCTAAACTCTTTTTAATGAAACAATATTTGCGGTGACTCCCACAATGGGGGATCACCCTTTTTACAATAAAAAAAGACTTAAGATTGGATCTTAGTCTAAGGAGATAAAGATCTCTAAGCATAAGGGTATTCTGATAAGGATAATAGAAATTACTTACTGATTATAATGATTATTGAGTTGTAGTGTCAAATGTACTATAATTGCTTTAAAAATATTGGTTATTGATTGCATAAGATGCAACATTCGCATTGGATGCGAGCACTGTTACTATGAGATATGCAAGTCTGTGAGAGGACTTGGTATAGTCTCTTGGAAATAGAGTGACTAGTCAGCTTACCCAGTGTTCTAAAAGTCACCCAATTGGTCCGACTAGTAGGTCCGACTAAGAGTTTAATGGCCCTTCTGTGGTGGCTATTTTTCTTGTATTCATAATATCCTCCTGCTCCCTTCTACCCCACCTCCCCGTTGTAAGTATCTCTCTTCCTTTCTTGTTTTAGTTATATATATTTTTGGGGCGAGCAACGCCGAGTGTATCCCCCTCTTTTGAGCCTCAAAAAAAATAGTAGGTCCGACTAGTCTAGTCAGTGGGGTGGCCGACCGAGTACTGACTAATTCCGACTAGGTACACTAATCGACCAATTTTTTCTTGGAGATACCATGTTTTTTTAATATTTTGTTGTTTTTATAAGCAAATTTAATATAATATGCTTAATGTTTTATTTAAATTCAATTACTTCTTTTATTTTATTATGGTAGTATAAAAATGTACAAAATCTATGTAAATATATGTATAAAAATGAGTTATATATTTAAAATAATCATAAAATTCAAAGTCAATTAAAGTCCGACTAAATCCGAGTAGTTGCCCAACTGCCAATTAATCCTTAGTCAGTGACCCAACCTACCGAGTACCGACTACCGACTTTTGCAATCTTGAGCTTACCAAAGCTATCATTTCTAAATAGCCTATGATTAGCCCAAGAGTATGGGCTTAAATATTAGCCCATTAATGGCTCTTTGGGTTAGTGGGAGATTGTTGGACATGTGAGACTACGATGAGCCATTATACAGTAAAAGTTATTGCAATTCACTCCTTAATCTAAAAAGAAAAATAACTAATTTGCATAATAGGTCCCTTCGTACAATTAGGGTTATGTACCATGGTTATTTTAATAATCATGTAGTTGTTGATTAATTAGTTGAATCATAGAGGCTGCTACTTGGATGATATCTAAAGAGTTAGATTGAAGACTCATCAAGCATCGTCAAATGATTATTAAGAAAGGATCTCCAGCCTGAGAAGGAGATGTCAATCATTCTCTAAAGGTTGATATCTGACCGACCTCTTGATGCAAGTCCTCTGCATAGGAATAGATATTTAAATGTATCAGATAAGATAGGTCAAAGAGTTGACATAACAAGGTCGAGATAACCAAGACCTGTGTCGTATACTGTCACGATATAGGCATGCATCCTATGATCGGAGATAGATGTATTACTATATGACTGAGTGTGTACATTAGACGAACCATTAGGTCGATGACCTAACCAAGGTCTATGCACTGGCGAGCCGGTGTACACACGAGGGCAAATGAGTAATACGATCTATCAAAGGGAACATACATGTTCTCTACTGAATTAGAAGATATGAGCTCACTCATGAGATATTCAGATTAAATTCCATGTATGACCTTGGTTAGGACATACATGATGTGATCAAACCCTAAAGGAGACAATTCAAATATGATCTAAAACTTCAGGTTTATTATAGGTCTTTCAGTATGCAGGATGTACGGGTACTAGGAATACTTGAGGGTGATGTGATCATAAACGATTATATAACCATGTCACTTTCAATCCGAGGGAATGATGAAACAGGTTTGGATTTTAGTGATTCCTCTCAATAGATAAGTAATCTGATCATAATCCAAATGTTGGACATTGATCTGAATATGATTCAGATGCAATGAGAAGATTAGATTCATGGCATTGATTCAATCAAGCATTTTTGAGAGGTTCCCAAGATCTGGATTTGAGATAAGATCTCAATATCCAAGTCACTATACATAGAATCTACAATCGCCCTGACCTTATCTCCAAGTATCTGAGGAGAAGGCACACAATTCTTGAAAGAGTTCGAGAATTGTTCCATGAGCAATTTTATGTAAGCATTGGAAAATTAGATTGTTAAATAGGATTTAATTATCACAATTAATGTGTAGATAGATATATCTAGGATAATTAAATTGGATTTAATTATCATGGATAAGATTAATATGGATAACACTAACTACAATAAACATGGATAATTAAACGTGATCCACAATATCCTAGAGAAAGCTAATTGTGAACAAGATTCACAACTTATATTTTAATGTGGATTGGATTCACGTTACATAATTTAATGTAAATATGGTTTATATTAAATATTAGTTGGAAGAAATTAGTTCTCAATGATCAATGGTATAATTGCAATTATCACAAATAATTTGGAATTGTTTGGTGATCATTTAATTATTTAATATATTGGATAATTAATTTGTTGACTCATTCCACCTCAGAGTGGACGCCCATGGGTTGTTTCAACCATGGTGGACGTCCACCCTATTTTTAGTATATGGATGAGCTCTCTTAATTATCTTCCATTTATTGATTATTTATTTTAATTGAGATAATTTAGAAATTATTTTCAAATTATCTCTTTGTATTTTGTGAAGATATTTGTATTTTCATATTCTATTTGTATCTCTTTCTTATTATTGCTTTCTGTTTTCTACTTTATGTAATTTACCCATAGGCCTCTCTACTATATAAGAGAGCCTAGGGTTCTCAGAAATGCAAGTACTCTTATTTTCTCTAACATGGTATCAGAACGGCGGTCCTACACCGGAGCTCTCGATTCCCAAGAAACCCTAGCCCCACCTCCAACCCTCTCCAACGCCGCACCTCCTCTCCGGCGCATCTCCAGCGCCGCTGCCTTGCGCCGCCTGCTCTCGCGTGCACCGTGCGCATCGTGCCTGCACTCGCGCGTATCCCGTGCACGTTCACGCGCGTACCGCGTGCTTGCTCTAGCGCGCTTCGCGCGCATCGCTACAGCATACAGCGCGCCTGCCCTAGCGTGCTCTAGTGTGTTCTAGCGTGCTCCGCATACAGCGTGCCTGCCCTAGCGTACTCCGCGCGCATCGCGCGCTGTCCTGCGCTTGAGTACAGCCTCGACCCCCTCAGTCAGTTGATGGGTTTGCGTGCATGAGTCTACACGTGCACCTAAACCCATATATGTTTGTGTAGACACATAAACTTTGATTTCTCGCACCCGTAGAAGTCTTCTTTCGGCAAGATGTTTGAGAACAAGGTTGATGTACCTGCCACTGGCGCATTCAGAGGTCCAGTGCCTATTATCAAAATGGACGGGACAAATTATGAACTCTTGCCATGCATTCATGAGCCTGATGAAGTCGAATGGTAAGAAACATATTCTTACCGAAGATGAGCCGGTAGAGAAGACTAGGGTGCATGCCTCGTGGGAGGCAGATGATGCGTATGCCAAACTTTGGCTATCTGGGACGTTGACGATGAAAATCGCCAACGATGTACTACATCAGCCCACGGCTAAGGCTATGTGGGATATTCTAGCGGCGACATATTCACAAGCGCGGAACGAGACCAAGATACTTTAGTTGCAACATGATATATTTACAGTCAAGCAGAATGGGCGCCCTCTTCACTCACTGTACACTTCCCTGCGAGGGATGTTTGAGAAGCTCCATAGCTTCATGCCATTGACAACCACTCCAGAACAGCAGAAGACGTACAGGAACACTACCATGGTAGGTGTATTCCTGGCTGCCCTTGATCCAGAGTATGATGTTGTCCGGTCTCAGATTCTAGCTGACGCTACTATTCCTCCATTGGAGGAAGCTTTTCGTCGACTGAGTCAAATCACTATTCCTAGCTCAACTGCCAGCCAGACACCTTCAGCGATGGCAGCCTCCAGGGGCAGAGGTGGCTCCTCTACCTTTCATGGTTGGGGCCCCCGCGGTCGTGGGGGCCGGATTCGTCAACCATGCAGTTACTGTCATCGACCTAGCCACTCCGAAGACACATGCTACTCAAAGCATGGCTTTCCTGCATCAGCTCGGGTAGCAGAACAAGTTGAGTCTCCTGCACCTTCCTCATTGGACCAGCGATTTGATGATCTTGTTGACAAACTAAGGAATATTATGCCCCCTGATACAACTCCTGAAGTTCATTCAAAAGTGGCCGTCTCTGCATCTGTCAGTTCACCTGCCATGACTAGTACGCTAGGTAGATCTCATGCTCTCGCATCTTGTGATGGATCTATGATTACGAACTGGATTATGGACTCTGGAGAGACACATCATCTCTGTGGGGAGAAAGAACAACTCACGTCATATAGACCAGTTTCTTCAGGACGAACGGTGGTGATAGCCAATGGGACACATTCCCCGATCACAGGAAAGGGGGAGATTAATTTAACACCTTCATTGAGATTGCAGAATGTGTTATATGCTCCTGATTTCTCTATGAATTTGCTGTCCATTAGCCAGATTACAAAGGATTTAAATTGTCGAGCTATTTTTGACTCGTCATCTCTTGTTATTTAGGACATACCCTCGGGCAACGTGATTGGCTATGGCTGTGAGCAGAATGGTCTCTATCGTCTGATCCATACTCCTTACGTTGGTGCATCTCTCCACTATACAGGATCAGACTCTCCATACATCTGGCATCTCCGCTTTGGTCACCTCCCTCTTCAGAAGATGCGTCGTGTTATGCCCCAGATCTCTCCGAAGTCGTCCTTCCAATGTGAAATGTGTCAGTTGGGAAATCATCATCGGTCTACTTTCCCGAGTCGTCAGAGTCGAAGCAGTGGCTCCTTATTCGAGTTAGTCCATATTGATATTTGGGGTCCAAGTCGTGTTCCTGACCACCAGGGACACAGGTTCTATCTGGTTGCAGTAGATGATTTTTCTCGCTTGTCTGGGGTGTTTTTATTGAAGAATAAATATGAAGCAGGAGATGTGATTCAAATGTTTATCAATGAAGTTAAAAATGTTTACTTTTCTTCTGTGAAAACTGTGCGTTCTGACAATGCATTAGAGTGTTGTACTAGAACTCTGTCCTTGTTCTTTTCCTCTCGTGGCATAATTCATCAAACTTCATGTGCTTACACGTCACAACAAAATGGTGTTGCAGAGCGGAAACATCGACATCTATTGGATATCACTAGAACCCAACTTATTCAGAGTCATGCTCCACGCTCGTTTTGGGGTGATGATGTTCTCACGACTTGCTACTTGGTAAATCGCATGCCCTCGTATGTCTTGGGTGAGAAATCTCCTCTCTCTCTAGCTTTTCCTGAGAAGGAGTTGTTCTCACTTCCACCCCGTGTTTTTGGTTGTGTTGGCTTTGTCCATCAGTTGGGACCAGGTCTTGATAAGATCTCTCCCCGGGCTACCAAATATGTGTTTGTAGGATACTCTAGGACATAGAAGGGGTATCGTTGCTTCGATCCACTACGTCGAAAATATTTTGTTAGCACGGATGTCACATTCTTTGAATCTGTGATGTTTTTCTCTCCTACAGGTGACAGGCTGACTACTTCACCTTCTGATACTGAGGTTTTCATGCCGCCACCTCCCATGAGTCAGTTACCATCGGTACCATCTCCACCACCCTCCCCTCCACCCTTACCACCTCCAGTGACCATTGTTCCCCCATTACCAAAGCATTATACTCGTCGGTCCTCATCTGCTCAAGGTCATGGTCAGTCATCCAGCAGCCCTCAGGTTGATTCTGATAACTTGATTCCTAACGATGAGTCTGAGGATCTCTTGATACAGGGAACACAGCAGGAGGTGGATGATGGAGATTTGGACGTGCCTATAGCTATTAGAAAGTAGAGGCGTACGTGTGCTTCCTACCCCCTTGCTTCCCAGGTCTCCTTTCATCGTCTCACAGGCGACTTCCAGACATTTGCAGCAGTCCTATCTGTAGTAGAAATTCTAGGCAATTATCAGGAGGCACTACAAGATAGCAGATGGCGTCTTGCTATGGATGAAGAAATGGCCGCACTGTAGTCCCGCTGCACTTGGACACTTATTTCGCCTCCTTCAGGAGCGTCTATCGTTAGCTGCAAATGGGTCTTTACCGTTAAATATCACGCAGATGGCAGCCTTGATCGGTACAAGGCAAGGCTCGTGGCACGTGGTTTTACTCAGACCTATGGAGTTGATTACTTGGATATGTTTTCTCCAATTGCTCGACATTATACTTTACATGTCCTTCTTTCAGGTGTTGTAGCACGTGATTGGCCGCTATTCCAGCTAGATGTGAAAAATGCATTTTTGTATGGAGATCTACAAGAGGAGGTATATATGCAGCAGCCTCCAGGTTTTGCTGCTGAGGAGGAGTGTCAGCAAGTTTGTAGACTTCATAAGGCTATATGTGGCCTTAAACAGAGTCCAAGAGCGTGGTTTCAAAAGCTTTCAGACATGATTGAACGACAGGGATTCAAGCGGTCAAATGCAGACCATTCACTGTTTGTATAGAAGTAGTCTAGAGGTACTGCGGCTATCATGGTGTATGTTAATGATATTGTTGTTACAGGAGATGATGCACAAGGGATCAAGATGGCGAAAGATTTTCTGGGCAGTAAATTTGTCCTAAGGATTTGGGCAACCTAAGGTATTTCTTGGGGTTGGAATTTGCTAGGAATGCGCAGGGTCTAGTGATGACCCAAAGGAAGTATGTTACTGATATGCTTGCAGAGACAGGCATGACTGGATGTCAGCCTTCCACGACTCCTATGGATCCTAGCATGAAGCTATACGATGATGATACAAATGAAGTTGACAAGAGGAGATATAGAGGGATGGTTGGAAAACTCATTTATGTTAATTACCAGGCCGGATATTGCATTTGTTGTGAGTCGAGTGAGTTAATTCATGGAGCAACCTCGACAGGTACATATGGATGCAATACACATGATATTGAGATATTTAAAATCATCTCCAGGCTCAGGATTGCTATTCAAGAAAGGAGACACACTCTCTGTATCCGCATATGCTGACGTAGATTATGCAGGTTGCCCTAAGGATAGGAAATCAACTTCGGGATTTGCAATATTTGTTGGCACTTCTCTCGTTTCTTGGAAAAGTAAGAAACAAACTGTGGTAGCAAGATCAAGTGCCGAATCCGAATACAGGGCTATGGCCCAAGCAAGTACGGAAATGATGTGGGTTCGAGCAGTGCTATGCGATCTACATGTAGAAGTTCCTCTACCTATGGAGTTACACTGTGATAACCAGGCTGCTCTATTCATTGCAAACAATCCAGCGTCCCATGAGAGAACAAAGCATATTGAGGTAGATTGCCATTACACCAGAGACATGATTCAAAAGGGCATGATTTCTACATCCCATGTCAGGTCTAGAGAGCAAACCGCGGACATCTTCACCAAGCCACTGCCTAGAGGATCATTTCAAAAGTGTTCATCCAAGCCGAGCATGATTGACATCTATGCTCAAGCTTGAGGGGGAGTGTGAAGATATTTGTATTTTCATATTCTATTTGTATATCTTTCTTATTATCTCTTTCTGTTTTCTGCTTTATGTAATTTACCCATAGGCCTCTCTACTATATAAGAGAGCCTAGGGTTCTCAGAAATGCAAGTACTCTTATTTTCTCCAACATATTTTTCTTCTGTGTTCATTATAAACTAAAAAGAAAAATCAATCTCAACTGTTGATTAGTGAGAGCACAAGGATTGAGATCCATGGAAAGAAAAACAAATCAATCTAAGCCATTGATTAGTGTGAGCACATGGATTGTGATCGATGAACTTCCAAAATGCTATAAAAAAGAGGCCAACCCCGGCCCTCTTAACACACAAGTTGAATGCAATGGTTGCATTAACAAACCTCTCTCTCTCTCTATTGCTCTCTTTACACGAATCCACTCTCTCTCTCTTCACAATCTTGGCGGAGATCGCGATCGTCATCGTGTTGTCGTTGTGCTGTCAGACTAATCACTCAAAGAACTGGATCTTCTTCGGTGCCACGTGCTCGTGAAGAAGACAACGATTTCATGTGACGATATCAAGAGGTTCCTTACTTGGATCGTTGCTCGAGATTGCGGGAAGCATGTGACTAATCATCATGCCCGCAAGTGCACTCTCGTCGGATCGGACTTGAGTTAGGAGGCTTCTTCCTTTAGAAGCTCTGAGGATCACAACCACGTTTCAAGAGATAAGTCTAATCGTGTGTGATCTTGATGAATCGATTTGAGAAGTGTTCTCAAATCATGTGATTTCATCATTTAAATTTTATAAAATTACGCTTCCCCTTGCAACTAGTATGACTAGTTGCCATTGGTCGTATTCGATGCGACCTTCACGCTTCTGTGATGCGCTTAAGGTTTAACCTATAGTCTTAAAGCAAGTGGGTCTCTGGAGGCACAATAGATGACCTGCTACGACATTTGTGTCGTAGCAGATGGCAGATTTCAAGTACATATTTCAAATTTCCAGCACTCATGATGTGACTTTTTGCTTTGTTCTTATCTCCACAGCAAGTAGGAGGATCTCGCACATGTCTTAGAGGACACTACAAGCTATATTGTGCTTTTTGTGGGACAAGACCCACTATATATCTCACCTCCTACAGTGAGAAGTATGAGAGTATGAGAGATAGAGGAGAACACACCACTTGAGAAGAGATGTAGCATATAACATCTCTCAGGGGGAGAACATTTTGGAGAGGGTTAGGATTGCAGTCTTTGTGCCCTAACCTCCCTCTACTCGTCCATGTGTGGCGACAAACAATTCGTCGGTCTGTCCTCTTGCTCTGGTTGTTCCCATCTTGTGCAAAAGTGTAGAAGATGTTACAAGGTGCGGCGATTAGGTTCCTTTTGGAGAAGAGTTGTGGATTTGCTTCTCCATTTTGGTGATCTCTCTTCAACTCCACTCTTTGTGTCCATGTAAGGCTGCGAAGAAGCTCTTCGGCCCCTTTCATCTTCCTCTTGTGGTTCTCGGCTCGTGCAAGGTGCAACGTTGAGATATCTTTTGGATGTGAGCAGTGGATACGGTTTGGTGTTATTTTTCATATCTTTTATCTTGGTTGGTAGTGTTCCTTTGGTTGATACGCTAACAAGAAGGGTGTGGCTTGTGTAGCCTTTTGATGAAAACATCTATATCACCAATAAAGTGGAGTGGTAAGGATCTTGTCGGTCTCGTGATTTTCTCCCCCATCACTTTTGGGAGTTTCCACGTTAAAAATCTCTGTGTGCTCGTGTTTGTGGTTTGATTGCTTGCATGTTTGCTCGTAGAGGTTGTTCGTCTTTGTTAGTTTGCTCGAGGTTCTTCGTTCCACATTCTCGTAACATTTAGAGGGATCACATATTTCCCCTAACATCTTCTTCCAAAAACTGATCTCTACTATATTCCACCCACCATTCAAATGTGCAACAGCCAACAGTGAGACTGGTGAATATACTAAAGCAAATATAAAACTTCTTTTTTTATTACTGAGCATTTCAATAATGCTTACTGTAGAGATATATGTTATTCTCTTTTGTACCTTTTCGTATTTTCTTTTTCCGTTGGACTCTTTATGTATTTTACCCATAGGCTACTCTCCTATATAAGAGAGCCTATGGCATATGGAAACAAGCTTTCTCATTTTTCTCAACATGGTATCAGAGCGACAGTCCTAGACCGAAGTTCTCAAACCAAACCCTAACCCTAGCCTCCACCTTCGAGCTCTCCGCGCGCGCCTCCCCGCCTCGCGCCGCCCCCGGCCCCGCTCGGCCCCGCCTTCGGTCTCGCACCTCCTCTATGTGAGTTGTGCACGCTTGTGCGAGTTGCGCCGCCCCTGCGCGCTAGTGCGAGTTGCGTGTGCACCAGTCCCCTTTGCGCCGCTAGCCCCTGCGCACCACTGTGCGCGCCTGTACATGCATTTGTGCACTTGTGCGCGCATCTGTGCGCCAGCCCCCGTGAGCGCTCTTGTGCACATGTGCGCCAGCCCCCGTGTTGTTGTACGCGCCCCTGTGCGTGCTACAGTGTGCATAACTGTGCGTGTAAAGCTCCTGATTTCCGTGTACGTGCAACCCTAGGTCAGCGCGTTTGCGGCTCCAGTACTCGTTCCGTACACGTGTTTCCAAATTAATGGGTTTGGTTGCTTGAGTCTACACATGCAACTAAACCTGTTAATGTCCGTGTAGACGATCATGTCTTAAGTCTACTACCCTAGTCTTCCATTATCACAATGTCAGAAAGCAAGGCAGACATCCCATCTACAGGCGCCTTCAGAGGTCCAGCGCCTACTGTGAAGATGGATGGTTCAAATTACGAATTGTTGGCAATGCAGTTCATGAGTATGATGAAATCAACCGGTAAGAAACACATTCTTACCGTAGAAGAGCATGCTGAGAAGACTGGGGTCAATGCCTCATGGGAGGCAGATTATGCATATGCCAAGGTTTGGCTATGAGGAACCCTGGCAATTGAGATTACCGATGATATTCTCCATCAGCCCACTGCAAAAGCAATATGGGATATTCTGGCTACTACATATTCCCAGGCAAAGAATGAGATGAAGATTCTGCAACTCCAGCATGACATCTTTACTATCAAGCAGAATGGACAACTTTTACACTCATTGTACACATCTTTACGAGGAATGTTTGAGAAGCTTTACATCTTCATGCCTCTCACAGCCACTCCTGAGCAACTGAAGACCTACCAGAATGCCACTATGGTTGGTGTATTTCTGGCGGCTCTAGATCCAGAGTACGAGGCTGCACGCTCCCAGATCTTGGCGGACTCCATCATTCCTCTGATGGAGGAAGCATTTCACAGACTGAGTCGTACTATTGTTCCTTCATCCACTGCAAATCAGACCGCCTCAACCATGGTAGCGAATCGAGGTCCTGGAGGTCATCATCAGTCCTGTGGTCGTGGACCTCGGGGTAGAGGGGGTCGTGTTTGGCCATCATGTACTTTTTGCCACCGCTCTGGGCATACTGAAGACACGTGCTACTCCAACCATGGATTTCCTACTTCCGCACGAGTAGCTAAACAGATTGAGCCTCCATCTGCTTCATCTCTAGATCAGCGCTTTGATGACCTTGTAGCCCGTCTGAGGGGCATTATTCCTCCATCTGGCCCAGTTGCATCAGTACCTGCTACTGATAGCCACCCCGATGTTGCTGCTTCTGCATGCACCAGTACCTCAGGCAGCACTTATGCATTTACTAGCAGTAGTGGATCAGACACTTTAGAGTGGATTATGGACTCTAGTGCTACACATCATCTGTGTGGTGATCAAGGCCTACTTACAGCCTACCGACAGGTCCCTCCAGGCCGTACTGTGGTTATTGTCAATGGGACGCATTCTCCTATCACCGGTCAGGGGGAGAATAGCCTGACACCTTCTATGCACCTCAAGAACGTGTTGCATACACCTGATTTCTCTATGAATTTATTGTCCATTAGCCAACTTACAAAGGATTTACATTGTCGAGCAATTTTTGATCCATCTTCTCTCATTTTTCAGGACATCCTTACGGGCAACGTGATTGGGCGTGGCTATGAGCGAGGCGGCCTATATCGTCTCAGTCGGACCCCTTATGCCGGAGCCTCCTCTCTACCTGTTGGATCTATCTCCCCATTACTGTGGCACTTGCGCTTTGGACATCTACCGCTTCAGAAATTGTGTCGTGTGTTACCCCATGTTTCACCTCACACGTCCATTCAATGTGAGGCTTGTCAGTTGGGAAAGCACCATCGGTCTACCTTTCCCAGTTGTCAGTGTCGGAGTAGTACCTCCAAGTTTGAGTTGTTTCATGTCGATATCTGTGATCCTAGTTGTGTTCTTGATCATCAGGGACACAGGTTTTATATGGTTATTATGGATGATTTCTCTCGCGAATCTTGGGTCTTTTTGTTAAAGAATAAATCTGAAGCGGGGAATATTACTATAAATTTCATCAATGTAGTTCGTAATATTTTTTTTATACCTGTAAAGATTGTGAGAAGTGATAATGCCTTGGAATTATGTACTCATACTCTCTCCAATTATTTTTCAACTCAATGGATTATCCACCAATCATCTTGTGCCTATACTTCCCAACAAAATGGGGTTGCAGAAAGGAAACATTGTCATTTGCTTGATGTCACCAGGTCGCTTCTCATACAAAGTCATGCCCCTCATTCTTTCTGGGGCGATGTTGTTCTAACGGCATGTTATCTCATTAATCGTATGCCTTCTTCTGTCTTAGGTGAGAAGATTCCTTTCTCCCTTGTTTTTCCAGACAAAGAATTGTTCTCCCTCACTCCTCGTGTGTTTGGCTCGATAGCCTTTGTCCACTAGTTGTCTCCAGGGATTGACAAGCTCTCTCCTAGGGCGGTCAAGTGTGTTTTCGTCGGGTACTCCAGAACACAAAAGGGGTACATGTGTTATGATCCATCGCGCAAGAGATATCTCGTTAGTGTTGATGTTACCTTTTTCGAGTCTGTTATGTACTTCTACTCTACAGGTTATCAGTTGGTATCCTCTGGTACTACTGAAGCTATATACATGCCAACTCCACCATCACCACCTCCACTACTACCATTACCATCTCCACCGCTACCATCCTCTACACCTATTGTTACCGTTCATGTTTCCCCATTGCCATTCCACTATACCCGTAGGCCTGCTTCTGCTCATGGTCACCACTCATCATCTAGCTCGCCTGAGGTATGTTGTGAGAATATTATCAATATTGATGGATCTAGCAATTTCCCTGAGCAAGATATGTTATAGAGGCCAAATGAGGAGGCAGGTGATTTGGATCTACCTACTGCACTTCGGAAGCAGAAGCGCAGCTGCGCGCCATATCCAATAGCCTCTACTGTGTCTTTTGATCGCTTAAGTGGAGATTTCAGGAGCTTTGTCATTGCACTATCGGCGGTGGACATTCCACGGAATTACCAAGATGCGTTGAAGGATAGTCGATGGCATTTAGCCATGGAAGAAGAAATGGCTGCTCTTCAGTCAAGAGGTACATGGAGCCTTGTTACTGCACCTACTAATGTGTCTACTGTGAGCTGCAAGTGGGTCTTTACAGTTAAGCAGAATGCATATGGCAGCATTGACAGATACAAGGCACGCGTGGTTGCTCGTGGATTTACACAGACATATGGGGTGGATTATCTTGATACATTCTCGTCGGTTGCTCGCCATTCCACCCTACGAATTCTCCTCTCTGTTGCGGTTACTCGTGATTGGCCACTATACCAATTAGATGTCAAGAATGCATTCTTATATAGTGACTTGCAGGAGGAAGTCTACATGTAACAGTCACCTGGTTTTGTTATTGAGGGGGAGTGTTCTAAGGTGTGTAGACTTCATACGGCTATCTATGGCCTTAAGCAGAGCCCCAGAGCTTGGTTCCATAAGCTCTCAGACATGTTTGAAAAACAGGGGTACAGACGTTCCAATGCAAATCACTCCTTGTCCGTACATAAGACACCCAGAGGTATTATTGCAATTATGGTGTATGTAGATGATATCTTGATTACAGGTGATGATGAACAGGGAATTTAGAGGGCAAAAGAAATGCCGGGTCGTGAATTTGTCACCAAGGACCTTGGAGTTCTTAGATATTTTCTAGGACTGGAATTCGCCAAAAATCCTCATGGGCTGGTAATGATCCAGAGGAAATATGCCACTGACCTGTTGAGTGAAACAGGAATGCTTGGTTGCCGACCTGCCACTACACCCATGTATCCCAGTATGAAATTATATGATGACGACACGGATGAGGTAGATAGGAGAAGATACAGAGAACTGGTGGGCAAGCTTCTCTATGTTACTATTACCAGACCCGATATCTCCTTTGCTGTGAGTCGGGTAAGCCAGTTCATGGAGCAACCACGTCAGGTACATATGGATGCTATACATATGATACTCAGGTACCTTAAGTCATCTCCAGGTGCATGTCTGTTGTTTAAGAAAGACAAGGAGATTACTATCTCAGCATGTGCAGAAGCAGATTATGCAGGATGTCCTAAGGATAGGAAGTCCACCACTGGATTTGTTGTGTACGTCGGAGACTCTCTGGTCTCATGGAGAAGCAAGAAGCAAACTGTTGTAGCAAGATCCAATGCTGAGTCTGAATATAGAGCTATGGCCCAGGTCAGTACAGAAATGATGTAGGTGAAGGCTGTACTTACAGATCTATATATAAAAGTCCCTCTTCCTATGGCTCTGGAATGTGACAATCAAGCTTCTCTATTCAATGCAAATAATCCAGCATTTCATGAATGAACCAAGCACATTGAGGTTGATTGTCACTTCATACGAGATATGATTCAGAAAGGGTTTATTTATACATCTCATGTTAGCTGAGGGGACCAAACTGCAGACATCTTTACCAAGGCGTTACTTTGAGGGTCGTTCCAGAAGTGTTCGTCCAAGTTGAGCATGATTGACACCTATGCTCCACCTTGAGGGGGAGTGTAGAGATATATGTTATTCTCTTTTGTACCTTCTCGTGTTTTCTTTTTCCGTTGGACTCTTTATGTATTTTACCCATAGGCTACTCTCCTATATAAGAGAGCCTAGGGCGTATGGAATAAACAAGCTTTCTCATTTTTCCCAACACTTACCACCCAAAAGACTCGGGTTCAAATCGGTCCTTGAAGGGTTACGTTAGGTAGCCGACAACCAACGTTAAAATAATCAGATCTTTCAACATGGATTCGAGCAAGAATAACAAGAATCCATGTAGACGACCCTACTTAAAGTAGGAGAAGGCTTAACCATTTTACTAAGCATTTCACTAACCAAAAAGGAAGATCCAGTCAAGGAATTACAAGTATGGAAAAAGATTAATCAAAGAAAAAAGACACTATATCATAATTTAACCTGATAAGATGGTTCTTTATAAGAAAAGAAAAGAAATTAATGAGCTATTAATCAGAGAAAATATAAGAAAACGGAGATTCTTATATAAGAGGAAATATGGTGTTGCCGTAAGTAACGACCATTCTGACTGGTGGGAGCATCCAATTGTGTTTAACAAGTAGTTTCCATCACCAGAAAAGCACTGACTATTCTGAGATGTGTATCTACATAACAATGACCTATACATTCAGTTGACTATCCACAAACCAATTAGTAATATAGAAGATCATTTGATAAATTAAGGTGGGATATGCAATGGAAGCACCATTAGAGATACGATCTAGGCATCATCATATTTCAAGCAGACTCATCATAACTCATTGATGCAGCATCTACCCAATTTCTGGAGTTCGTAGAGTGTGACCAGTGCTGCGGAATCATTGGAACTTTTCTTATCGAAGCGCTCCTCCCCGGTGAGTTGTATAGAAGAGATATTTGGTATATGAAGAGTTATCATAGACTTAAATCTGTTGCGACCTTTTTTTAATTCAGTAGCCCCGAGACCAGAACCAACATTGCTCGAGACCTCTATAGCCTGAAAACTGGGCATTGGCCATTGTAATTTCCTACAAAGTTCATAAAGTGCAGTCCGTGGCCCACCTTTCTGCATCTTAACAGACAGGACTGGGACTGGAGCTTCATTATCCAAAAGCTCGGGTCTGTACAAATCTGAAGCACACACAGTATCAGCTGTTGATGCTATATCAGATGAATCAGAGACAAGAGCTAGATTATAGAGAACCACAGATTTGCAACAATCGGAAGCTTTCCCACCCACGCACTGAGCTTCTAATGTTTGCATAGACACATCAGGCCCAGCTGCCCTCTGTCTTTTTTGAATTGTTTTGCTCAGATCGTAATTATCACATTTTGGGTTATTTTGAACCAAAAGATCATTTGATGAATCCTTAGCAAGTAGTGATTCTTGTTTCCTCTTCGTTGGATACCTGGAATGTGAAAGGCCTCTATCCTCCATTTTTGCAAGTAAAAGTGCTGCAGCCTGCCCCTTTGCAGCTCTACTGCAATTCTCGCACCCTTTTCCTTCTAAAAAAGCATTCTCAAGCTGTACACTTAGCTTAGCAACTACTTTTTCTCCATCCCTGGTGCAATTTACATTCAAAAAGTAGCCAAGGTGACTGCACATCTCACTCAATTTACGAAAAGGAGGCAGCTCAAGGTCCCAAGGAGTTACGAAGGGAGAAAGCAAAACTTCAAACTTTTGCCAGATCAGATTAAAATTGAATTCAGTATCGATCAGCATCGCTCCTGCTATACTTTCCACAAGATCTCCAAGAACTTTTGGAGATGATGCTGAACTGCTTGCGTTGCCTGAACTATCACTCACAAGAGATTCCCCAAGACTCTTAACAAAATCACTAATTTGTTCCACAAGAAATACAGAACTGTGCTGAAGATAACAGTGGAGTTTATGCTTGACAGCAACTTTAGCAAAATTTTCATTACAAACAGATGCTGACCGCAGATCAGTCAATTCCCCTGGGTCGATATCTGGATAGCATTTAAAAAGATGGTTTGTGATGAGAAGGTCAAGAACAGCATCACCGAGGAATTCAAGACGCTGGTAACAGCAGGAAACCAAACCCTGATAAGAAGCATGAGTGGTTGCTTCCAATAAAAGCCCCTTCGTATTGAAAGAGTAACCGAGCTTAGATTCCAATTCTTCAATTTCATCGATTTTGGGAAGATATGACCGCAATGAAGCAACTCTTATATTCTCTTTAAGCAATGATATATCAAACTCAACATCCATGCCCAGCCAAGTCATGAATGAAAGTGCAGCCCTCAATCCACCTCCAACATAATATGCACCAATCAGAGCTTCAACACAATCAGAAATAGTTTTTGAGCACATCCATCGATGCCCACTGTCACAAGCCTTGCCAATGACAAATGACTTTTCTTCAGTTACAAACTTGATGTCAAGTGGACCTTCAGAGCCCTTCACCTCACATTTACAAGGGACGGGATATAATGAAATCTGTCCAGGTGCAACCCAACGACGGGGTTCAAAAGCAGCATGGCGCACATAACCCTGTATATTGCGGCCAATTCCCAACTTATGGAGAGAGGCATTACAAACAGCAAACGATCTGGAAGCAGATAATTGCCCTTCACAATTATTGGGGAACTTGAGAAACAAAGCACTACTAACTGCATATTTTAGCACAGAATCACCCAAAAGTTCCAAGCGCTCCAAGGAGAAATCTTCACAGCATCTCATTGTTGTCAAGGCCTCAAGAATCAGAATACTGGGCACTTTGCAATGGGAAACATGGATCTCATGCCGAAGTTGGGTGGCTAACATCAACAACTCAAGGCGATGCATCAAAGAAGGAAACAAGTAGAATGCCTTTAGAACATCTACTGCCACATCAACATGAATTAAAAGTTCTGGAGGCATGTGAGCATGAGCTTGTGGCTTTTTGCCAATAACCTTTGAACTTTGAAGTGAACCTTCATATCTAGCCTTTGAAGAGAGCAGATTATGTGGATTGTGACTATGCTTTAACAGTAGCAATGGCTGGCAAGGATGATGAAGACTAATTCCATATTTCTTATCAAAATAATCGATATAGGTTGAGAAGTTAGTAGAATTGTCTTCAAAAGATGTGTGTGCACAGGTATTGACCTTTGCACGGAGAACACTATATATCTTGCCAGTATGTATAGCTATGACCACCATAGACTCAAGCTCACGAAACGAAACTAGCTTATTAGCCAGGTGAATAGATTCCGGCATATTGGTGGTTGTCATCGCCGAACAAGACTTTGGAACATAAGGCGGGATACTACATGCTGAATCAGACACAATCCTCTGTAGATAAACACTTTGTAGATATTTAACAACAGAAACACATGCATTAACAGCTTCCCAGTTGATATCCACATCCGCACAGCCATTACCACTGAGTGGTAGAAGCAAGTAGCTGTACCGATTACTCTGTAATTGACAGCCGCTTGAGTTAAACAAAAATTCCCTATCTTTTCCTGCAGATCTAGATCCACTAAATAACTTGCCAAATAACCCATTAAAGAAAAATTGCTGAAAGACTTTAGCTTTGGCAACCTTCTCTAAATCGAAACTAATGGAACCATACGGACGAACAGAAGACCTCACGATCTTGTCAACCAAGAAGAGGTCCAAATCCAAGTGACCAACATCATCATCGAGAATCGCATCCAACAATAACGCAAACGATGAATAACTTTGACCAGCTTCATCACAGGAAAAATGTATGTGATATGCTTGCAAAATGACATCTTGTCCTTCTCCGTGAGCCCAAGAACCAGCAAACGAACGTACAGAAGTGGTGCCATGTAGTTCCTTTCTTTTTGTAGTTCCTGCACCAGAATGAGTCTCCCCTTCTTTCCCAACCGGAATAGTTTTCACAGATTGAATCATTCCAGAAATATGTGGCTTACACACAGACCTGTAATAGAATTATAGAGAACTCCATCATCATTCTTGGATGATCTCCAGTGGCCCAATGGCACTCATCAAAATATGATATAATGCATCATCTTTAAGAATAAAAAAACATTTCTGGTGTAACTCTATTGCCAACTTTTTGATGCAACAGTATATGCAATATTATGATTATTGAAAAGAACATAAAATAGCAAGGTTGATTTTATGTGCCGTTATGTTCTCATTGAATAAAAGGAAATGTGCCCTAAACTATCCATAATAAAGCGGAGAACGAAATCATTGCTAACCTTTTAGATTCGAAACTCTTGACCTTTGGAGTCCCCTCCTCGCCATCGGGGTTTCCACCTTCCCAACCATTGTCTACGACTCTCATGGTTGTATCAGTATCGACAAGAGAATCCATAGCCTCCATCACCTATGCGATGATTATAGCACAGGGAATAGGAAAGGAAGTCGAGTGCAGAGAAGAAAGCCACCAAAAGTGAGAGAAGCGGGTACTAAAGAAGTAACTTGTGTGAATATATACAGAAAGGGAAGAGAAGAAACTCTAGAGCAGTAGAAGTAAGGAAGTGAGCTGTCTTCAATAATAATAATAAATATCTTCAGCTATGTTGAGATGAGAGTTAAGAGGCTTTAAGGTCTTGAGTTAATTTATGAGATATTCCAAATTTACTTTATTTGAATTGTAATAGCAGCATTTTACTAGGGTTTTTATCACTTGTACAATTTAACTTCAGCAAAATCAGTTATATCGCTCTATTTTTGGAATATCAGCTATTACCCTATCTTCTTCACAGTTCTGTCTTATGGTTAAGGTAAACTACGAGCATAACTGATATTACAAAAGGGTTCAACTGTGAATTTTGTAAGAATATAGGTGTACGACTGATATTCCAAAATAAGGAGGAGCATATAGAAGTTAAGAGGGACACAAGTGATAAAAACCATAATATAATTGTATCGATGTAGCATTTGATGGTAGTAAGTGATCGGAAAATAAAAAGACGAGTTAGTGATATAAATTAAATGATTTTATTTGCGTTGAAAGTGATTGTAGATATTAAAATTTTCCCTAATTTTAATAGTTGGAACTTTTCGATTATTTCTAATATAATGAATATTGGTGTTAGTAGAGATTAAGTAAATTTGATTAATTTCCCCGCTCTAAATAAGATTTAGAATGATTTAATGGGAGAGTATGAATTTATGAGATAAATATTGAGTCAGAGAGGTTCTTTTTTTTTTGGCAGGAAGGATAAGTTGTGTGTTCCTCTTTTATATTTGAAAAAAGAATGTGTAAGAGGATAAGTTACAGGAAGACTTTCTTATACTTGAAGGTATACTTGTTGATAGTGATTACTTTTTGAAGGGAACATGAATGTTGCTTTCTTTGTATTGAGTCTCATTACATCTAATGAGTAACTCAAACTAAAAAAAAACATAAATAGAAGATACATAAGTGTAATTAAGATTTCTTCTATGTATATATACAGAGGGATGAGAGCTCAAACTGCGGGAGTGTGAGAGTAGTGCGTCTGAACCATTATATTCTGCTCATCACACACTGATTGATTGGAGGAGAAGACATATGAACAGAATCTAATGGTTCAGACCCGCTGCTCTCACGCTCCCGCAGTCTGGAGCTCTCACAATATCAACCCTGTATATAAGCGTCAATTATAGAAGTTATGGAAAATATGGTAGCATCTCAGTCGGACTAGTTTTGATCCTATTTGAATGTTCCCTCGAGGATGACTCTTTTAAAACTAACTAAGCTCTAGTCATCCAACAATTAGCGCAAATTCAATTCGATAAACCAAACCAACCACATGTTCATTTCCTTATATAAAATACCATACATGATAGATATCCATATTTAAAAAGATATTAAATATAATGCTTAAGAAAAGTGTTAACAGATGCAGTGCAAATCTAAAAGCATAGTACAAAGATAACTCAATTATAGACACTTCCAGTACTTGTGGATAAACTCCAAATAATTCGATGGAATCATCTAATACTCAAACAAGTTTTTCATAAACAAATCATGATATATAATGAAGAAATTCTACTGTAAATTCAAAACCAAATATTACTGGAAATTAATATCTATAAATCAAAGTAGCATTGGCAATGATCTATCAAAAAAATATATACATCATTATGTTTGAGAAGTCTGAGAGAGAAATATGGACTTAGAACTGCAATAAAAGATAATCTGGAATAAAATCACACATGAGACCCTGTTAAATGAAAAAAAAGGCATATTGTATTATTGATATTAAATTAATATATAAAGTCAAACATAATGAAAATAGATCTTTTTGCATGCCTCGTTTAGTTGAAAGATATTATCCAAACTTACTATATATCATTTTTAATGAAACTTTTCCAACATTTTATATGTATGGATACAATTACCACTATGTGCATACTTATTTTCTCAAACAAAGTTATTACATTTTTAATTTAATATCATGTCTGTATTTATTATTAGAGAACTAGAAGAAGAGGTTCATTCTGAACAAACCTAAGGATATGCTTCCAAAGGCAATGCTGAAAAGTTAATCATATGCGCAATGCCTTATATGACTTAAAGTAAATAATAATAAATGGAATGATATTTTTTAATGAGTTTTTAATAGGCTTCCATAAACCACTTCTATAAGCTAAGAAATAAGGTATGTATAATTTTTTTATTGCATGCATTTAAGTTAATGATCTTATATATTAGCAATTCAAATGTAATTGCAGAATTTTGGTTAGTAATGAAGAAAAAAAACTTAAGATGGCATATTTAGGTCTTATTAGATTTTTTCGTAATATGCAAATTCAACAACAATTTGGTAAAATATTCATCTCTCACGAGAGATATGTTGATGTTCTATGGAAGAAAATTCATATAGAAGTATGAGCTATATATAGACTACCCTTGTAACATCTACTACAAAACTTTACGTGAATAATGAAACTCAAGAGGATGATAGTTTTCTTCATTGGAGTGTTAAAAGCTACTTATTATATTTACAAAATGCAATGCATAATAGAATCAATGACATAAATTTCGTATAATGTTTTTTGAATAAATCTAGTGAACTCTAATACCATCTTAAAAAGAATTTCAAGCTATGCTAAAGGCATAAAAAAACTTTGAAACTGAGTACACTATAAATAAGATAATTCTTACGTAATATTCAAATGAAGAGTAATCTTTTAACAACTATTTTGTGATGACATGTTGTCTAATTTTATGAAAGGATTCTAGCTTTTCATGAAAGAATAAAACATATTGAACTTCTTCATTACTATATACAAGATATAGTAAAAAAATGAAAAGATGATCTAGAGTTCTTTAGTATAGAAGATCAACTTAGGAGACATATTCACCAAATCACTTTAAAAAGTTTCACCATTTAGAAACATTGTGCAAATTACAAATAAAAATGGGATGATAAAAAAAATAAAAAAATTAATTTCCCTACATAAAATATTTATATACAAATAGTTTCTTTTACATGTAACCTAGATTATTCCACCAACTTGATGATATAGAAACAAGAAAAAAATCTACTTATAGAAGATAGTCTAGAATACAAAGAGGTATATAAATATCTTGATATATCTCATAACTACAAAAATATCATCATGAATATCTGGCTTAGATAAATTCTATAATTTCCCATAAAAATATCTCTATCTAATTGAAAGTTTTTAACTACCCAATAAGAGACGCCAACCTAGAAAACATAAAGAAAATCCTTTAAGAGTCTGTAATCCGTTAAGTATTGTAAGTCTCTCATATCATTTTCTAATTATTGTATGATACTTGATTGTTTAATTAAAATTTTGTATGCTAGTTTTGAATTCCCAGTTATTAGAATTTTACACCGCAAAAAATTGTTATTCCCTATTTACTCCGCATATTGATATCTTATTGTCCTCACTCTTTCATTATCAAATTGTTGATCACCTTTATGTGATTTTATGATTTTTGTTGATTGCTTTCTTCTTTGATTTTAAAGATGTCATAACAAAGTTAACAATGGTCAAATTAGAAGTAGAAGAACATGTTTTAATATGTTCGGTTTACTAAGGTTTTCTCTACCATAAAGATTATATTATTTTTTAATTAGTTTTGTAATTTTTTTACATTATTTCCTATAGGTAGATGATTGTATTAAAGATAATGTCCCTCATATTCTCATGCCAGATTTGACTTAGCAATGTTATGGGCATTAACTTCCACAATAATGATCATCTACCATATTATGGATATATATTTAGTCAACCCTATGTATTAACGGTATGTTCACATCCAATGATTACTTTAATCTACTTTCTATATTTTGTCGATGAAAATAGGATACCGAGATTTTCAATCTTGAGAAGTTATAGTGACATATTGTTGTAATTGAGACGGTGTGGTCACACAAGTTCATCCTGGAACTTGGCGTAGTTTTCTCTGATACTCCCATCACACTACTTTACGATAACACGGGAGCCAAAACTTAGGCAAAGGAACCCAAAATGGCATCAGAAGAGCAAGCACGTGGAAAGGAAATACAACATCATTCGGGAGATTCAAAAGCATGGTGGCATCATCTTCACCAAGATGACCTCTGCCGACAATGTTGTTGATCCCCTTACCAAACATTTACCCCAAAGATTTTCGACCAGCATGTAATGAGCATGGGTTTAAAGACTGTACCTAAATGGTTTTGCAAGTTATTGGGAGATTGTTAGCCATGTGAGACCAGGACGAACATTTCTACCATATATGTTATTATAATCTTTGATATATCAATATAGGTTATTGATTTATTTCACTCCTTTTCTGAGATTAAATGAATGAATGCATTTATATGGATCCTTAGTAAAATTAGTGTCATGTACAATGACCATCTTAATAATCATACAGCTGTTGATTCAACGGTTGAATCATAGAGACTGGTGCTTAGATAATATCTAAAGAGTTAGATTGATGACTCATCAAGCACCATCAAATGATTGTTTAGAAAGGATCTCTAGCCTGAGAAGGAGATGGCAATCCCTCTCTAAAGGCCAATACCTAATCGATCTCTTGATGCATGTCCTCTGCATAGGATTAGATATTCTAAGGTATCTGAAAAGTTAGGTCAAAGAGTTGACTTAACCGGATCGAGATAACAAAGACCTATGTCATATGTTATCATGATATAGGCACGTATCCTCTGACCGGAGACATATGTCTAGGTGTGTACATTAGACAGACCATTAAGTTGATGACCTAATCAAGGTCTATACACTAGCGAGCTGATATGCATGCAAGGGCTTATGAGTAAATACGTTCTCTCAAAGGGATCATACATGTTCACTATTGAATCAGAAGACGTGAGCTCACTCATGAGGTATTGGGATGAATCAAATTCCGTGCATGGTCATCTTGCTTTGAAAGCATGATAAGAACTTGTATGTATGATATATGCTTTTGGAAATCCTATGATCGATACCAACTCACATTGAACGAATGAGAAACTTACTCATAAAACCCTGAAGAAGATAGTGTAAATATGATTTTAAACGTCAGGTTTATTCTAGGTTTTTCAGTGTGTAGGATGTACGGGTATTAGGAATACTCGAGGGTGATGTAATCATAAATGATTGTATAACCATGACACTTTCATTTTAATGGAGTGATGAAACAGTTCTGGATTTTAGTGACTCCTCTCAGTAGATTAATAATGCGATCTTGGTCCAAATGTTGGACATTGATCTGAATGTGATTCAGATGCAATGCGAAGATTGTATTTATAGTTTGATGTAATCAAGCATCTTTGAGAGGTCCCTGAGATATGGATTTGAGATAAGATCTCAATATCCAAGTCACTATATATGGAATGTACAATCTCCATGTCCTTATCTCCAAGTATCTGCAAAGAAAATACATTATTTTTGAAAGAGTTTAAGAATAATTCCATTGTTGATAATGTATCTAAGCATTGAGAAATCGATGCTTAAGTGTAATTTAATTATCGTGAATAATATGAATATGATTCATATTATTTGGATACAAGAGAATAGTCATTTAAGACAATTAAATATGATTTAAGTATCAAGTATTTGATTAATATGGATATCACTATCCATAATAATAATAAATATTATAAATGTGATTTATAATATGTTGGAGAGATTTAATTGTAAATAGTATTTACGAATTAAATGTTGATGAGAATTGGATTCACATTGAACAATTAGTTATAAATGCAGTTTACATTTTATATTGGATGGATGATTTTGATTCATAATTGTCAATGGTATGATTGAAATTATCACAAAATAATTTGAAATTAGTTTGATGAATAATTATACAACAATAATTGTTACACATGTGGAATATTTGGTGAGACATGAGATCTCACAAAATTGAAAAAAGGAAGTCGCCTTCCTATTATATAGGGTGGATGACCAGATTGAGTCCTGATTCAATGTGGCCTTCCACTCTATGTTAGGAAGGACACTTGTCGTCTTCTCAATTATTTCTACATTAGTTGATTTAATTCAAATTAAATTATATTGATGAATGTTCATTATGTTTAATTTATTTTAAATTAATTATTTGTTGTTGAAAATATATGCAATAAAATCATGGTCATTGATTTGAAAGCATAAATTAATCTACACCATTCATTATGTGTGCACATGTTTTAACATCCATGGACATCCAATTTGTTATAAAAGAAAGGCTAGACCTAGTTCTTTCTCTTACAACAAAAGAAAGCAAAATCTCTCTCTCTCTCTCTCTCTCTCTCTCTGTTTCTCTCTTTTCTCATACATGACCAAGCTCTCTCTCTCTCTCTCAGTATTGTGGGCATCCACTATATTGACCTAGAGAGCTTCGTTGTCATCACATCGCCATTGTGCTACCGGATTGACTACTCGTGGATCCCCGCCTTCTTCGGTGCTTCTTGATCATGATGATGACAATGTATTTCGTGAGATGAAATCAGGAGACTCCTCGCTCAGTTCATCAACTCAGATTCCATGAAACACAGGTCTCATCCATGTACCTTCAAATGCATCCTTTGTTGGATCGAACTTGACATAGATGGTCTCTTCGTTTAGAGACACACGATCGCAATCACGCTTCAAGATGTAATTTTTTGACTCGTTATGATGTATTGGAATGATTTGAGAAGTGTTCTCATATCATGTGATTTCATCCAATTATTTTTTTTAAATATCACTTTCCGTTGCAACTAGTATGACTAGTTGCCCTAGATCGTATTTGATGCGATCTATACGCTTCTATGATGTGCTAAAGGCTAAACCCTAGCCTTCAAGTGGTATCAGAGCCTTCGTCAAAGGTCTTGTATTTAATCCAAACCTTATGGAAATAAGGTTTTGTATATTGGATGCGCAGAGACTCGTAGATTATGCATAAGATGCATGTTTTGAATTGTTTTTCGCTTAAATAAAAATCTATTGTTTATGTATTGTTTGGATGAATTTTTTGGATAATAAAATGTATTTAGAATGTCTAAATATGTTCCCAAATAAGTAACTAATATTGGTACCAAAGATGCATAAATTAAAATTCAAAAAGTTCCCGCAATGACATTGTTTTTGTATGTATTCATGGATCTATAACAAATTAATTTTGGCTACTATTTCCCATCATAAAACATGAAATAAATATATTAATTAAGTATAAAATTAAACCAACAAACTGGTTGATTTTTTTGGGTGATTCTAACTCCATTTTTCCAAGATATTCCATGTTTTTTTAGAAAAGGATGATGGTTGGATCACCAAGATTACTTTCTTAATGTATTTACCATTCAGTGTAAATCAAGGAAATTATGAATTTATCATGATTATTGATACTTAATATTTATGGAAAAATTTTATTAAACATCAATCACCATTGAATGATTGTTTCTTGACAAAAATCTGGGTTTAACCTACAACAGTTGTGGGTTAACTTTTACATGCAAAACATGTTTGCTTGATACAAATAGAAAATTAAGATCTTTAAAATGTTTTAAGATGCCTAAGATTTTTGAGTGAATATTATATATGTATCATTCCAATCACCAAGATCATGTGACCGATAAAACCTCTTAGTACAATGTATACCAATTATGTCATCTTGAATTGATTCGGTGATGCTACCTAGGCCGTGGATATGCTAGTGGGTTGCTTAATTGGCACTGTGCACCGCAGTGGAACCGTTCCCTATTAGCATTATATATCTGACCTGGCTTGATCCGTTTCAAGGATGGGTAGCATAAGAAGTCTTTGCGTACTTTAAATAACTAATCAATTGTACAATGTGAGGGTATATACTATATATTAATATCAAGCAAATCTTAATTATTTATTGCTTGAATTGGATTGTTAATTAATTTAATTAGAGCCAATTAAAGTAAACACTATTATAGATATAAATGTAATTCTCTTGGAATAATTAATTATTCGAATATGATTTATAATGATCAATTAAAATTTTTGTGAGATATGAAGGATCATATAAATAGCATCCATAGTCTCCCATCAAGGCGAAGGGTTCCGTCGTCATGGATTGTACGCTGGAGACACCGATGCGAAGTCATGGCTCCGACATCCACGCACATATGGATCGAGCTCTTTGCCTCTCGAAAGAGTAAGGTCATATACATAGTGATCCCAATATTGTTCCTCATATAATTGAGGCGGTATTGGATTGTGCATAGCAAGTTCGATTCATGTTGATGGTTGATTCAATTAATAACGGGTCAACATCACCTTAGCGGTGGTGGGCCCGGGTGTTAAAGATCAAATTAGGAAATGTAAGTTGGACTTGTAAGGCGGAATGGTTCTCGCTTCTTTTTACCCGAATTGTAGTTTCTCATATTATTGAGATGCAATAAAGGTAAGGAAGGAGATCCTATATCTTGCTTGAGATATAATGCTAAGTATGCCTCTTACTTTGAAAAGTGAATAAAGGAATGAACTTTCAGAGTTGAAAAGGCAAGACAACTTTGATATAAAATCCTTAATTAAAGAAATTAAATTTGAATATATAATTATTTTTATGTTCTAATATAATGCATTCTTAATCTTAGATATGAAATACATGAATTCGCTCAATAGGCTTCTGGGGGTCAACCTGTTGACCGGGCCAAATTATTCGGACTAGCTCCATAATTTGAAACTTGTTCTTTCTGTGGAGCGCATCGACTATGTACTCATTAAGAACAAGCATGCAAACCCTACAACATTGGAATAAATTAAGTACAATGAACACTATTATGAAGATCAATCATTGGCTAGGTGTATATTTTGGGATCTTTGTCCAATGTGCTTCAGAAGCAACATGTGGACATGGACACAATCCAGGATATAATGTTGAATTTGAAAGAGATGTTTGATAACGTAAACCGCACTCAACATTATAATATCTTGAATGAACTTATTTGTTGTAAGATGCAGGAAAGGACTTCGGTTCGAGAGCATGTAATCAAAATGTTTGTTTATCTCTCGAAAATGGATACCCTCGGGGCATAGATGGATGTGGATATGCAGTTTGACTTCATACTATTGTCTTTGCCCAAGTCTTTCAACAACTTTGTGTTATTGTACCACATGAATAAGTTGAGCTTGACTAACGCTAAGCTAATTTTTTCGTTGAAGTCCATTGAGGACGTCTTGAAGAAAGATAATCCCACTGGCAGTGCAATGATTGCACAGGTCAAAGGGAAGCACAGTCGGAAGCATGGGGCTCGGAAGGGTTCGGCCTAGAAAAAAAGAATAATAGTTGAGTTGTTGGCTCATCCTCTCATGATTATACACTAATAGCATCGAATAAGACCGATGTTTGTCATCCCTGCAAGAAGCCAGGGCACTGGAAGCACAACTGCCCAGAATACCTAAATACAACTGAGAAAGGTAAAGCCCCAGCAAGTATAAAATCTACTTTCATCATTGAAATCAATTTTCTCATAGGACGAGAAGATAGTTGGATCATTGATTTTGGTATTTATGTTCATTTATGCAATTTGTTATATCTAATTCAGAAAACTAGGAATCTTGATGAATGGGAGATAGTAATCAATATGGGATCTGATGCAACTATTGCAGCAGTTATCGCCGGGACATGCAGACTATCATTATTTAGTGGGAGAGTCCTTGTACTTAAATATTGTCGTTATGTTCTAGATATTAGAAGGAACCTTATATCTCTATCTAAGTTAGTTAGAAATGGATATTCATTCTTATTCTTTGATAAACTTGCCATAAGCCATTATGATAAATATATTGAAGATGGTATTCTAACTTCTGGTGGACTCTATGAATTATGCATTGATGAATCTATCATGAATGTAACATCCACTAATAAAAACCCTAAGGGAATCAAAGGGGATGGAAATCATTCTAATATGATTTTGCATCAAAGGCTTGGTCATTTGTCTGTTGATATGATCAATAATTGATAAAGGGTAGACCCTTAGATTTTTTACAAGTCCAAACTTTCCTACTTGTGAACATTGCATTCGAGGAAAAATGACTAGAGAATCTTTTTTGTAACAAGATTACACCATGCGAGGGTATTCTGGATCTACTACATACCGATGTATGTGGTCTCTTTAATACCGCAACCCGAAATGGATATCAATATTATTTGACGCTTATAGATGACCATTCGCGATACAAGTTTATCTTCCTATTACTTCATAAATCTTAAACATTTGAAAAATTCAAAGAATTCATGGTTTTGAGAACCAAACCAATAGGAAGATTAAGAAGATTCTATCTGACCGAGGTGGTGAGTACCTCTCAGATTAATTTAAGGAATACCTCAAAGAGAGAGGAATTATATCCAATCTCTCTCTTCTTGGAACTCCCCAACTAAATGATGTTGCTGAAAGATGCAACAGGACCATCATGGACATGGTCCGTTCAATGATGAGCAAAGCACATTTACCTCTTAGTTCTGAGGATATGTAGTAGAGACTGCAATATATATCCTAAAATAAGATTCCTAGCAAATCTATACCCAAAACCCCTCATGAGCTTTGGTTTGGAACCAAGCTCAGTGTTAGACACTTAAGGATTTGGGGTTGCTTGGTCCATGAGAAGAATGCATATGCAAGTAAGCTGGAATCTCACACTAGAGAGTGCTACTTCATTGGGTATGTAAAGGATGGTATTAGATACCAACTTTACGACCCTGAGACTCAAAAGGTTTTCATTTCTACATATGCAAATTTTTGGGAACATGACTTCCTAAAGAGTCAAGACGAAAATGAAGTAAAGGAACTCATCGAATCCCTTGAGGATATTGAGCTTCCTAAACTAAAAACTAAAGATGTGAATAAAGACAAAACAACCATACCTCTTTGAAGGAGTTTGAGGGTGGTTGTATCACCTGAAAGGTACATATTCCATGTGTCAGGTGAAACTGATGATGATCCAACTTCATTTTATGAAGCACTCATGGATCATGACATGAATAGATGGATGAAAACAATGAAGTCTAAAGTAGACTCCATATACAAGAACGATGTATGGAACCTAGAGGATCCACTTAGAGGGGTAAAATCCATTGGATGTAAATGGAACTTCAAGAGAAAGAGTGGAATTGTGTTCATCGTGCTTTATGTAGATGACATCCTTATCATTGGGAATGATACGTGAATGATGAATAGTGTTAAGATTTGATTGTCCCATACCTTTGAGACGAAAGATCTTGGAGAAGCCTCTTATATCTTGGGTCTAAAGCTATTAAGAAATAGAGAAAAGAGGATTATGGAATTATCACAACATGGATACATTAAGAATATCTTGAAACGTTTTCATATGGAGAATTCCAAGAAAGGCTTTCTTACCTTAAGACATGGTATACACCTATCTAAAGGGATGGCTCCTCAAAGTGTTGAGGATAAGAAAGCCATGGATGGATGCCCATATGCATCAGCTGTGGGAAGCCTAATGTGTGCCATGATGTGCACAAGGTCAGATATCTGCCATGTAGTGGGAGTGGCAAGTCATTACCAATCCTACTATGGTGAGAAACACTAGAATGCAATGAAGAACATATTTAAGTTTTAAGACGGACACAAGATTAGATCTTGGTCTATGGAGATGGTGATCTCCAAGTCTTAGGATACATAGATTTAGACTTCCAATCTAATATAGATGATCGCACGTCAACTTTAGGGTTTGTGTCCTTATTAAAGAATGGTGTTGTGGGATAGAGAAGCAAGAAGCAAGACACTATAACTGATTCAACAACAGAAGCCGAAAACATTGCCGCATCGGATGCTACAAAGGAGGAGGTGTGGTTACATGAGTTCATCTTGGAACTTGACGTAGTTTCCTCTGATACTCTCATCCCGCAACTATGCGATAACACATGAGCCATAGATTAGGTGAAGAAACCCAGATGGCATCAGGAGATCAATCATGTGGAAAGGAAATACCACATCATCCGGGAGATTCAAAAGCGTGTTGGCATCATCTTCACCAAGATGGCCTCTGCCGACAATTTTGTTGATCCCCTTACCAAACATTTACCCCAAATATTTTAGACTAGCATGTAATGAGCATGTGTTTAAGATTGTACATGAATGATTATCAGGATTAGTGGGAGATTGTTAGCCATGTGAGCCCAGGACGAACCATTTCTACCATAAATGTTATTGTAATAGTTGATATATCAGTAAAGGTTATTGATTTATTTCACTCCTTATCTGAGATTAAATGAATGAATACACTTATAAGGCCCCTTAGTACAATTAGGGTTATGTACAATGACCATCTTAATAATCATGCAGTTGTTGATTCAACAGTTGAATCACAGAGACTGATGCTTGGATGATATCTAAAGAGTTAGATTGATGACTTATTAAGCACCGTCAAATGATTCTTAGGAAAGGATCTCCAATCTAAAAAGGAGATGGCAATTCCTCTCTAAAGGCTGATATCTGACCGATGCATGTCCTCAACATAGGAATAGAGATTCAGAATTGTCAGAAAAGTTAGGACAAATAGTTGACTTAATGAGAACGAGATAACCAAGACCTATGTCGTATGTTGTCAGGATATAGGCACACATCCTCCAAGGAGATAGATGTATCACTATATGTTTAAGAATATATATTAGGCATACCATTAGGTTGATGACCTAATCAAGATCTATACACCAATGAGCTAGTATTCATACAAGGATATATGAGCAATACGATCTTCAAAGGGATCATACAAATTCACTACTAAATCGGAAGACATGAACTCACTCATGTTGTATTGAGACCGATCAAATTCCATGCATGGTCGTCTTGCTTTGGAAGAATGACAGGAATTTGTAGGTATGGTATATGCTTTTGGAAAGCATATGATCGATGCCAAGTCCCAATGAGAGAATGAGAAATTTAATGATAAAATCATGAAGAAAATAATTTAAATATGATCTAAAACTTTGAGTTCATTCTAGATCTTCCAGTATGCAGGATGTGCGGGTATTAGGAATGCTCGAGGGTATTGTTATTGTAAATGATTATATAACCATGACACTTCTATTCTAAGGGAGTGATGAAATAGGTTTGGATTTTAGTGACTCATCTCAGAAGATTAATAATCCAATCTTAGTCCAAATATTAGACATTGATTTAAATGTGATTCGAATGCAATGAGAAGACTGGATTTACAGTTTGATTTAATCAAACATCTTTGAGAGGTCCCTAAGATATGGATTTGAGATATGATCTCAATATCCAAGTCAGTATACACAGAATGTACAATCATCCTATCCTTATCTACAAGTATCCAAAGACAATACACATTATTCTTGAAAGAGTTCAAGAACAATTCTATTGTTGATAATGTATCTGAGCATTAGGAAATTGATGAGTAAATGTTATTTAATTATCTTGAACAATTTGAATATGATTCATATTATTTGGACATATAAGAATATTCATTTAAGATAACTAAATATGATTTAATTATTAAGGATATGATTAATATGGATATCAGTATCCATACTAATAATAAATAATAAGATAAATTACATATTGGGTCCTCGTCTATGGGCCCAATCCCAGTATGGATCCCAATATTTCAAATGTAACAAAATGGGTCTTGACTCCGTTTTTATGAATGCCACAATTAGAAAAAAGAGAGAAATTGAATGAAGTGTCCATTTCAGAAGTGTTATTCTTGGAAGTGCTCGTTCCTGAAAATGGGCAATTTAGTCTATCTCTCTCTTTTTTTTCTAATGGTGTTATTTATAGAAATAGAGTTAGGACCCATTTTATTACGTTTGAAAAATTGGGACCCATACTGAGATTGGACCCATAGATGATGACCCAATATGTAATTTATCCTAAATAATATAAATGCGATTTATAATATGTCGGAGAGATTTAATTGTAAATAGTATTTACGAATTAAATGTTGATGGAATTGGATTCACATTGAATAATTAATTGTAAATGCAACTTATATTTTATATTAGATAGGTTGAAATATATTAATAATTGGAATGATTGAAATTATCACAAAATAATTTAGAATTATTTTGGTGAATAATTATACAACAAAAGTTCTTGCACATGTGGAATATTTTGTGAGATATGAGATCTCATAAAATTAGAGAAAGGAAGCCACCTTTCTATTATATAGGGTGGATGACCATCATTGAGTCCTAATTCAATATGGTCGTCCACTCTATGTTAGGAAGGAGGCTTGTCCACTTTCCAATTATTTCCACACTAATTGATTTAATTCAAATAAATATATATGGATGAATATTCAATATATCTAATTTATTTTAAACTATTTATTTATTATTGCAAATTTATTCAACAAAATCATGGCCATTGATTTGAAAGGACAAATTAATCTACATCATTGATTATGTGTGCATGGGAATTGAGATCCATGGGCATCCAATTTGTTATAAAAGAAAGGTTAGACCAAGCTCTTTCTCTTACAACAAAAGCAAGCAACAAATCTCTCTCTATCTCTCTCTCTCTCTCTCTCTCTCTCTCTCTTTCTTCTTATACATGGCCAAGCTCTCTCACTCTCTCTCTTTCTCTCAATATTGTGGTTGTCAACTATATTGACCTAGAGAGCCTCACAATCGTCACATCGCTGTTGTGTTATCAGATCGACTACTCGTGGATCTCCACCTTCTTTGGTGTTTCTTGCTCGTGAGGAAGGCCACGTATTTTGTGAGATGAAATCAAGAGACTCCTCGCTCAGCTCATCAACTTAGACTGCGGGAAGCACGCATCGCATCCACACGCCTGCATGTACATCCTTCTTTGTATCAGACTTGAGACAAGAGGTCTCTTCATTTGGAGACACGTGGTAGCAATCACACTTCAAGAGGTAATCTTGTAACTCATTTATGATCTTGATGAAATGATTTGAGAAGTGTTCTCATATCATGTGGTTTCATATAATTACATTTTCAAATTCAAATGCCCATTGTAACTAGTATGACCACTTGTCCTAGATCGTATTTGATGTAATCTACATGCTTCCCTAATACACTAAGGCCTAAACCCTAACCTTCAAGCTTTGTCGGTTCTCATGATTTTGGTTGGTGTCCTCTTCATCTGGGTTCTTGTGGTGTCCATAGGGCTTGTTGTCATTTCCACAAATCTGTCCATGAGCATGATGGCATCAATGAATCTGCCAACAAGATGACAATGAGGTCGGGGAAAAGGTGATGGTGAAATGGTGACAACGACGTCAGAGGAAGGATGGGTATGAAAAATGAGGCTGGGGAAGATGGAGGATGAGTAGTATAATTACTAAATATGGTAGAGGGAAAATGGTATATTTTTCAATATTTAATAGATGCCATCAAAAGTTAACGATTAAGGATGGACAGAAGTGAACACAGGGTTATGCCATTGTAATGGTTGATTGATCATGGTTTTACATGTAACTCAGAATCATAGAGGGTTCAATGTATAAATAAGAAAATGTAAAAAGTTATGGGTGTAAAAATTAAATATATGATATTTCTTGTGTGTTTGTAATACTTTTTCATAATCAATACTTAAATAGAATGCATAGTACTTTCATTCCTTAAATTATGAGCTCAATGCTAGTATAGTACTAAATGTTTGTCACCGGAAGTGAACACGGTGTAAAAATTAACTTAATCCTTGGACATAATATTGGTAATGCACCAACTTATTTCACTTTCTACAGCAATAAATATCAACCATAGGCAAAACCTATAAAAACATAAATAGAATAGGTAACCAATTCAAGCCTCGTTGAGTATCTAAAAAGTAGAGAGACAAAGGGATCCATATTGGTAGATCTATAAACAAATGATCAAAAGCTTGCAACTGAATGAAATAGAAGAATATAAAATTTTCACAACTTGAAAGGTAACTAGAAAATGAAAGATCTTAATATGTTTCTGCAGTTTAATTGATTATACCTGTCAAATATTGGTCCTAATCAATCATTGTCTCATAACATAAATGGAAAGTAGAGTGTTGGACATGTGAGCCCACAACGAGCCATTATGCAATAAATGTTATTGCAAATATCATTCCCTGATCTAAAATGAAGAATAACTAATTTTTATAATAGGTCCCTTAGTACAATTAGGGTTTTGTACCATGGCCGTCTTGATGATCATACAACTGTTGATCAATTATTGAATCATAGAGGTTGGTACTTGGATGAATATCTAAAGAGTTAGATTGATGACTCATCAAGTACCGTCAAACGATTATTAAGAGAGGATCTCCAGGCTGAGTAGGAGATGGCAATCCTTTCTCACTTGGCTGATATCTGACCGACCTCTTGATGCAGGTCCTCTGCATGGGAATAGAGATTCAGAGGTGCCGGATTAGTTAGGTCAAAGAGTTAACATAACAAGATCGAGATAACCAAAGTCCTATGTCGTATGCTGTCACGATTTAGGCACGCATCCTCTGACTGGAGACAGATGTGTTACTATATGTCTGAGTATGTACATTTGGCAAACCAATAGGTTGATGACCTAATCAAGGTCTATACACCGGCGTGCCGGTGTGCATATAAGGGCATATGAGTAATACGTCTCTCAAAGGGATCATACATGTTCATTACTGAACTGGAAGACATGAGCTCACTCATGAGATATTGGGAAGAATCAAATTCCGTACACAGTCGTCTCGCTTTGGAAGCTTGACTGAATTTGTAGGTTTGATATATACTTATGGAAAGTATATGATCAACACCTGGGTATGATACATGCTTTTGGAAAGTATATGATCGATACCAAATCCCAATAGTCAAACGAGAAAGTTAATGATAAAACCATGAAGGAGATAGTCTAAAAGAGATCTAAAAACATCGGGTTTATTATGGGTCTTCCAGTATGCATGATGTACAGGTATTAGGAATGCCTGAGGGTGATGTGATCATAAACGATTGTATAATCATGACACTTCCATTCTGAGGGAGTGATGAAATATGTCTGGATTTTAGTGACTCCTCTCATAGAGAAGTAATATGATCTTAGTCCAAATGTTAGACATTGATCTGAATGTGATTCAGATGTAATGAGAAGATTAGATTTGCAGTCTTGATTTAATCAAGCATCTATGGGAGGTCCGCACGATCTAGATTTGAGATGAGATCTCAATATCCAAGTCACTATACGTGGAACAATACAATCGCCATGTCCTTATCTCCAAGTATCCGCAGAGAAAGCACATTATCCTTGAAAGAGTTCATGGATAATTTCATTGTTGTTATATGTATCCGAGCATTGAGAAAAATGGATAATTAAATGTGATTTAATTATCATGAATACTATGTAAGGAGATTTATCTAAGATAATTAAATGTTATCTAATTACCAAAGATGTTAATAATGTGAATGTTATTCATATTATTTGGGCACATGAGAATTGAGATCTAAGATGATTAAATGTGATTTAATTATCATGGATAAGAATAATGTGGATAGCACTATCCATATTATTCAGTTATATCATAAATGTGATTTATAATATATTAAAGAGAGAATATTATGATTTATATTTGGTGATTAATTGTTAATGTGAATTGGATTCACATTGAATGATTAATTGAAAATATAATTACATTTTATTTTGGATTGTGAATGAGATTCACATAATTTCAATGGCTTGATTGAAATTTTTCACAAAATAACTGTGAATTATTTTTGTGGAAAATATTTACAACAAGAGTTGTTGTAAATTAAGGAGATCTTATGAGATAATGAGATCTCATGATAATTAGAGGAGATAGACCCATTCCACTCAAGAGAAGTGGAGAGCTACAACTCTCCACGAGGAGAAGAGTAGCCGTCCCCCCTCTTTAGAAAAAGAGGTTAGTCTTCTAATTATCTCTTCTCTAGTCAAAGTGATTTAAATTAGGATTAATTATGTAGATTTATCAATATAAATCAATTCAAAATTAAATCGATTGTTGTTGTATTTTTACAACAACATCTTAGCCATTGAAAGAAACACAAATCAATCTCAACTTGTGTGTTGTCCATGGATTGAGATCCATGGACTCCCAAAACCCTATATAAGAAGAGGCACCCCTTGATCTTCGAGAGACATGTTTACGACAACAACATATGCTCTCTCCCTCCCTCTCTCTCTATACTCCAAATGCTCTCTCCCTCTCTCTCTTATGGCTATCCACCATGGAGCCATTGAGAGAGTCACCATCACCGCAACATCATCGTTATGCTGTTAGAGTATTTGCTCGTGGATCTCTATCTTCTTCAGTGTGACTCGCTCAAGAAGAAGACATCGGATCTCGTGTGACGAGATCAGGAGATTCACCGCTTGGATCATGAACTGAGATTGCGAGAAGGACGCGTCTCATCAACGCGCTCGAAAGCGTCTCCTCCGTCGGATCGGACTTGAGACAAGAGGTCTCTTCATTTAGAGACTCGATCGCAACCACGCATCAAAAGGTAAACCTTATACATATTGTGGTTTAGATGAAATGATCCGAGAAAGGTTCTTGGATCATGTGGTTTCATCTCATTTATTTTTTTTTTAAATTCCGCTGCATCGATCAACTAGTACGAATAGTCGCTCCCGATCGCATTCAATGCTATCCACACGCTTCCGTGACACGCTTGAGGATCTTCCCATATCCTTCAAGTGGTATCAAAGGCAGGTTGGAGGTTTTGGATTTGATCCATAAACCTAAGAAGATTTGGGCTCGTTAGGGTTCGTGAAAATTTAATCATGTTTCATTTTTGTAGCCCTATTTTGTGAATATTTTCGACCCTGTTTAAATGGTTTAAAAGAAACATTCACTTGGATGATGCTCCTCATTAATTAAGGAAACAATGGGATTTGAGTTTGCGTGATTTGGAATCCGATAACTCAAGATATGATCATTTTAATGAACCTATATCCACTTTTTCAGGGATGGCGAATTATGACGTAATTAAAGTGTTGGTTACTGTTTTGACACGCCTAGAAATGCGTAATTATCACTTTAGTTATGTTTTAAATCAAGTTACCAAACTTTAGAAACCGATTTTGCATAATTTATATTTAAAATGAATGAGATATGCTAATTTTAGTAAGTAAGGGTCACTGCTGGAAATTGCATAACTTAATCGAGAACCTTGTGATTGTCATTTAATTTTTATAGAAATTAATGGTTAATTTCTTGAGATAATTATTGATAAATATTTATAGAATATTTAAATATGATAAATATTTCCTTAAATGACATTGCCTTAATCAATAAATGATTAGATATGATCTAGATTACCAATTAGTTACTTGATACACTTTCAACTAACATGTTACTTGAATAGGTTTGGGAATTTATCTAGCAAAGTTCCTTATAATAAAAATGATTTTGATTATTACTATATGGTATAATTTCAGTTGAAAAATCGATGAACATCTCAAATACACAATGATCGATTTGGCATTATCCTTTCCTGAGGTGGATATGGTGTCTAGTCGGGGAGCGTTAGGATAGCAGGTTGCACCGTGTGCGGTCTGTCCCACTCCCGTCGGTACTGGCCATGATAGCGGGTAGGGACTCGATAATGCTGGATAAATCATGGTGTGTTTTCTAATTATTAAAATTTGAATTAATACATACTTTGAGATAATACCATATTTATCAAGTAACAATCAAGTTTGTTGATTGAATTTGAATGATAATTGATTTAATGTGATTACATTAATTATATCCAAATAAAAACACTCTATTATGAATAGATGTGTATTTCCCTTGGAATAATTAATTATATGAATATGATTCATGATAACTAATTGAAGTTTGAATAAAAGGTGGAGGATCATATAAGTGACATCCATGGTCTCTCATCAAGGCGAAGGGTTCCGTCGCCAGATATTGTATGTAGGAGACATCTGTCCGAAGTGATAGCTCCTGCATACAATCCATTTGGATCGGGCTCTTCGCTTCTCGAAAGGGTAAGGACGTATGCGTAGTGACCCCAATTTGGAGTCCTCATATTATTGGGGCCATATTGGATTGCAAGTTGTATTTCTATTGACGGTTGGTTCAACTAATGACGGGTCAACATCACCTTAGGGGTGGTGTATCCGGGTGTTAAAGACCGAATTGGGAGATGCAAGTTGGATTTGGAAGGCGGAATGTATTCCTGCTTCTTTTTATCCGAGTTGCAAGTTCTCATATTATTGGAATGTGACAAAGATAAGAAAGGAGATCCCAGATCTTGCTTGAGATATAATGGTAAGTATATCTCTTACATTAAAAGTTATTAAGGGAATGGACTTTCAGTGTTGACATGGAAAGACAACTTTGATATAAAAATTCCTAAATCAAAGTAAAATGTGTATATATATTTGTGCAAATTTCTTATTTCAGATAATCCATCATTAAACCCACTCAATACTATACTCAAAAATAACCAATAAAATATCATGGATTGGATCCATGATCAAGATATTGTACTTGCAGTTGGACACATAATGTATGTGGTTGCAATGTGCAAGTTTCCTCGTAATAATGAGGAATGACAAATAAATAAACCATAGGTCTGATGAATATCCATTTCATCACCTTTATTCTATCATTTTGGGCTTGAAAACCCTAGCTAATGCATGTAAACAACATTAATTTGTCCATAACAACATTCATTATTTATTGTATTTATTGCACATAAAATAAGGTTTTTAATGCCAAAATTATAGAATAAAGAGAAGAAAAGAAAAAAGAATAAAATATTGCAAATATTTTATGACCCTAACCCTGAGACCAAGTCCAGAATGGAATTGTTCGACAAGGAATAAAGTCGGGGGAGATAAGGGCCAAGAATACAATAAATATTTCATTTATTCATTCTTGATTTATGTATTTTTGACACCTATTTTGTATCTAAGTATTTATTCATCGAATAAAAAAACTTTGTACATAAAAGTTGTAGACAATAATGTAAATAAAAATACAAAATTGAGTTTGCACAAAAATAATACACAGTGTACATTTTATACCCAGAATAAAAAGCCAGAAACCAAACTTCGCATACCCATATCTTCCAAATAAAAACTCAAAACATAGCAAAATCACCTCTAATTGTATATAACTTTTCATGAGATATTTAATGGTGGTGGTTTTATATTTTTTTGGAGTTATTGTGCAAAAGATAGGTTTTGGGCCCCTATTATACACAATACCGATTAAAATATTCAATTTATTCATCACTTATTATTTTTACAAATTCATATTTTTAAAATTTTGTAAACATTTTCTATAATATATGTGTACATCAAAATCAAAATAAAACTAACATGAAAATGAAAAATAAAATAAAGTTATATAAAAACATAGATGAAATACCTATGTATATAAATAAAAGGGAATAATATTCTTTAATTATTTTACTCTTTCATATTTTTATAATATTGTCAATATCATATATATTCTATTAAAAATACAAAACAAAAATAAAAATTCATTAAAATACATTAAAATAAAAAGAAGTATACAAAACATAGGCAAAATACCTATACCTATACCTATACAATTCATATACCTATTTATTTAAATGTGTAAATAAACTCATAAAAATCAAATAAAAATATATTTATACTCATAAAAATAGGTGATAAATATATAAAATAAGAAAATAAAATAAGAAAATAATATATACAAAGTAAAAATAAAAATACACAAAACATAGGTAAATATACCTATAAATACACTAATAAAAATTAATTACTAATAAATAAAGCCAAAAAAAATAATTAAAAATCATAATAAAATACTACATGAAATAATAAACATTTTTTATTTTATACTCGAAAAATAATAAAATCATTTACTATTTTAAATTAATTATTTTCGAATAAAACCTTCTATTTTGTCCTTTAGCAGCCTACGTGGACCAATCCGCGCGCGGCCTTCATTGACCTCTGGTCAACTATCCCATCTGCTACTCTGAGTCATCAGACCTGTTGAATCCCCAGTTTTCTTGCATTTTTCGCGGGCGTCTCTTCCATCGATCGAACTCGCTTCCTTCACAAGAATTGTTCCTAGCACTTTGTACATACACGCCAACACCTTGGATCGCTTGTACATACACCTGATCAATCGTTAAGGGTGCCCAGAACGGTCTATAAATAACCCAGCTCCTCCTCATTCGCAAATTTGGTCAATTCTACCCTTCTCCCTTCCTCGGATTCGGTCCTAGGAGCTTCCTTGTGACAGGAGGGATCTCTTGGCGCCTTGAATCAGTCAGAGGAGGTGGGAGCTGCACCCACGGCGGAGCTCCGGTGATGCCACGATCCCTGGTTCCCACCAGGTATTGGAGCCCCTTTTCTTGCTTTATTAGGTAGATTTTTATTCCAGCATTAATTTCCCGCATTTAGTTTAGTTTTTAGCCCAGTAGTTAGACGTGAATCGGTTGAGCCGTAGTTTGCCGGAGCTCTGCTTCGGTGACGACTCCTGAACGTTCCAGTCATTCTCCGACCCTCGTACCGCCCCCATATCGTTCTTTATTGCATTCTCCATCTTCCGCACGTCCTAGATCAACCGGAGCCCACGTGGCTTCACGAATCGAGGTTCATCTCCGCTGCTCACCGGAACCTCGCCGCCCCCTTCATTTTTGCGCAAAAGCTTCAAACCCTAGATCGAGGGTGAAGCCCTCGAGCCGCTTGTTCTTCCTGTGCAGGTCTGAACTCAAACGGAGCCCTTTTGGGCTTGATATTACCCGAGAAGAGGTTCCTGGAGGTCCTCCCCTTCCTCGAGCTCGCCTGATCGATTGGGACCTCCGGGAGCCAAGAGGAAGCCATCAGTAGACGCGGGGATCTTCCAGGAACGTGCAGAGACCCTTGGAGGCGACGGAGGAGGCCGGAGGCGCCGACTATTCACGATCGAAGCTCGCCGCACGTGAGCTTCGTCCCTGTTCTTCCACCTTGCTCCATCATCGTTCGATCAAGATGGAGATCCCAGGCGTAGCAGCAGCCGTCGGATGCCAAGCACCAGAGTCGTCAGATCTCAACAGGAGATCTAATCTCGTGCTTCCGACCGCGAACCGATATCGAGCGTTGGATGGACACCACATGGATAAGTGGTTGCATCATCACCGTCTGCCAGCGCCTAATAAGGGGTAATTTACACCTTTAGCCCCTATTGTTTTTTGTATTTATTGTTTATCCTTGTAAATAATGTTTAACGTTTAGAATAAAGTGGATATTTTGTAAAAAGGACCCTAAGGTTTCTTGTATTTACATTTAGGTCCGATCCACGTCAGCTCACGTGCAGTTCCACGTGGGCTTGGGAAAATTTCACTGGAGCCCCTATATGCATTTGTATTTCGTAAAAGTCCATTAAATAAAATTTACAGTGTTATATTTTTGTGGAATTTGCACATGGACCCATGTACTTTATGAAATTGCGTTTTGGTCCCTGCGTGTGTGAGTCACGTGTAGTTCCACGTGATAGGGTAAATTGCAAGGGCCCCCTTGGCGTGTTTTGAAATTTGTATTTGGTCATGAATCTTCATGTTAACGTTCAAAGGCTTTAGTAAATTTGCACAGGACCCCTGGGCTTTATTTTACTTGCAAAAATACTCCTGCCAGTGTTGGAATTTTCTTTTTGCTTTCCCTATTTATTGCATGCATCTATAAGATTCCAAAAATCACCAAAAAATACCATAGGTTCTTGTTGCATTGTATTATCATTCCATATTTTTATTTTGCATTTTTATTGCATTTTCATATTTATAAAAAATTCAAAAACATGCATTTTTGCTACTATTTGCATTATAAAATCCTAAAATAAATATAAAAACTTCTTGAAAAATTCCCCAAAAAATATATTTTGTGTCTTTTAGTGTGTTTGATCTTCTATCCAAAAATCACTAAAAAATATAAAACAAAACTCTTAAAAATTAGAAAACTCCAAAAACCTTCATGAAAATATTAAAAATTTTAGAAAAATCATAAAAATGCAATATCTATTTCTGAATTTTTTGTATTTTATTATCTTTGTTTTACAATTAATTTGAGGAATTTTTTACACTATTTGATATTTTTCATCCTCATTTTAATTTCGGCCAGCAATTTGTTTCACTGTTTAGTTGTATTTTTGACTTTAAAAATACCAAAAAATTAGAAAAAAATATAGAAAAATCACAAAAACATTAGAAAAATATAAAAATCACAAAAATATTTTATTTACTATATTTTGAGTATTTCCCCCTATTTTCATCTCTCTCTTAGCTCTCTTTTATTATATATTCTATATGGCTTTATATCTTATTTCAAAAAGAAAATATAAAAACATAAAATATAAAACAAAAAATATTAAAAAAATCAAATAAAAATTATAAAACCAAAAATCAAATAAAAAAACATAAAATAAAAAAACCCCACAAAAAGACTTGTGCGCATACATGACTAGCTTGTATATAAATAATTGTAGGCTACCAGTTTTTGCTCTCTGTGGTTCGACCTCTACATACTTACGCACTATGCATCATTATGGTAGAGTTAATAAATTTTAACTCCACATTTTTGAGATTTAGTTGTTTTATTATGATTGTGGGTTGATTAATTGAGATTTATTGAGCGGTCACCGCATCGACTATTGATCCGCCTTGTGGATTAATACGACCCTTAATCTTCCCATTCATCAAGATCTACAAACCTAGGGTTTGTATGTCTCTATAGTCTTGATCTCATCGAATGTACTTTGGAAGTGACATGTCGATGATGATCGTAATTGTCGAATAATCCTTATAAAATCTAAGAAGATGTTATGGCATACATATGAGCTCTCGATATTTAATCATGAATGACACAGTTCATTGCATCATGCAGAATGGTGGCTTTTATAGGAGTTGATGCATTCAAAATGTTTGAGTACCTACTTGAACCAAAGTCTTTAAGAGTTTAGATGTATATAGATATGATGGCTGTCATCATCCTACTATCTATACTCTAGTCATTCATGAAGCTTCATAATGTTCATATTGTATGAATTAAATGAAGCATATATAAATGTCGAAATACTCTTATATTGAAATCTTTTGAATTCAACATAAGAGATCCTTTATCTTAAGCAATGGCTGCTTAGAGATGAAAGGAGCGCTGTGGAAGCATGGGTCGGACCCAAGTTAGAAGGAAAGTCAAAGAGTTGGCTGCACTTCTATGGTTTCCACACACATATGACATCCAAATAGTTGGATGAATGCCAATACTGCAATGAGCTGATGTATTGATAGTATGACTATCAAGTCTATCTAGAATCCTTAGAGAAGGACCCAGATAGTGCATCGAAATAATTTACATCTACATATAATCATTGAAATTGACTTTCTTATTTGATAAGATCAAAGTCTAATAATTGTATCTCATTCTTCTAATAACACTTGGAATTGGTTGCATAGAAGATTTGATCCTAAGATTTGATAGTCATCCACATGGGTATTGATGCAATTGTTGCAACAATCTCTGTTGGATAGATAGACTTCATATTTTCAGTGGGAGAGCCCTTAGTCTTAGAGAATGTCTCTATGACCTAGATATTAGAATACATTCGTAGTTTATTTCTAAATGTTGGAAATAAACATATATTCTGGAATAGACCTATCCTAAAGAGTTATGATGGATATATTTCAGATAGTATTATGATATCTGAGGACTCTACTAAATAAGAAAATTAATGAATGGTTCATTAAAATTTCTAATACTGAAAATTGAACCTTAAAAGGATCAATAGGAGGATAAAGATCATTTAACAATGATCTGGCATCGAAACTTGGACATATCAGTAGACTAGTAAGAGATGAAAACTTTAGATTGTCTGAAATTTCAAATCTTACATGCTTGTGAATATTGTATTCAAAAGTGAAAATGTCCAATGCACCCTTCTTTGGGAATGGTGTTAGATGCCAAGGTATTCAAGATCTCATACATATTGATGTATGTGGATCATTTGTATCATAAAAAACATTGATCATATGATATCATTTGATGGTTAATTATGATATGAGTTTTCTTCCTTAACTTTAGAAACCTTTGAAATGTTCAAAGATTTCACAATTTTGGTTTAGAATGAAAGTTTGAAGGAAGATGAAATGAATTTGATCTAACCTAGGTAGGTTGTACCTATTAGATGAATTCTAAGGAATACCTTATGGAGAAAGGAATTTTCATTCCTGTCTCAATCCTCCTAATGCACCTAAACTAAATAGAGTTATATGGAGATACAATTGATCAAGTATGACATGATTTGATCAGTGATTAATCTTAGCATAATTCTCACTTAGTTTCCATGTATATATATATATATGGTAGAGATTACATTATATATCCTTGATAAGGGTTCCTGCAAGTAAGCTGGAATCTAGCATAAGAGAGTGCTACTTCATTAGGAAAATAAAAAATGGTATTGGATACCTACTTTATGACCTTGAGATTCTTAAAAGATCTCATCTCTAAGGATGTGATTCTTGAGGATGACTCTCTTAAAAATCAAGATGAAAATGAAGTGAAGGAACTCATTTAGTCTTGAGAAAAAGATGAGGCTCTTGAAGTTGGAAACTAAAAGGACAATTAAAGATGAAACACTAATGCCTCTTCAAATGAGTTTGAGGATGGATTCCATGTGTTAGAGAAATCTGACAATGATCGAACTTCATGTGATGAAGCTTCTATAGATCATGTCATGGAAAGATGGATGTTAGAAATAAAGTCTAAAGTAGACTTCATATACAAGTGTTGTATATGGACCCTCGAGGATCCACCTATATGGGCAAGACCCGTTAAGGTATAAATGGATCTTCAATAGAAAGAGGGAACCTGATGAGAAGGTAGAGACCTTCAAAGCGTGGCTCGTAGCGATGAGCTACACACCGAAGAGAAGACATCGCTTGGGATGAGACTTGCTCTCCAGTGACCATGCAAAAACCCAACAGATTATTGCTAACTATAGCAACTTAACTTGACTTTGACATCTTCAAGATGGAAGTCAAGATTGCAGTCCTCCACGAATATCTCTCTAAGGATATTCACATGAAGTATCCTCATGGCTTCATAATTGAGGAAAACGAGTTGTGCAAGCTTAAGAAATTCCATCTATGGACTCAAAATAAGCTTCTTGTAGTTGGAACATCAGATTTGATGAAATCATAAATGGTACGATTTCAGATAAAATCTTGATATATCATGTGAAGCTTAGTGGGAGTGCCATTGTGTTCATCGTGATGTATGTATATGATACCCTAATCATTTGGAATGATACAAGGATAATAATAAGCGTTTTATAGACAGGCTATTCCATACCTTAAGACATGATCTCAAGGATACCTCTTGGATCTTAGTTCTGAAGATGTTCAGAAGCAAAGAGAAGAGGGTATTGGGACCGTCACATTAGTAGTACACCTCGGACATGTTCCATTTTCTGGAAAATTCCAAGAAAGGTTTCTTTTCCTTAAGATGTGGTACTGGCCTATCTGAAGAGATAACACCTCAAAGAGTTGAGGAAGTGAATGCTAAAACTGCCTACCCTTGTGCATCAGTTATGAGAAGCTGGGTGTATGCTAGATGTGTACAAAAGCCAGATGTCTGCCATGCAGTGGGAGTAGTAAACTGTTATTAATCCTACTATGAAAATAAAACACTTGATTGCAGTAATAACAAAATCTTCATAGATGACAAGACTTTAGAGATAGTGATCTCAAGTCTTATAACTAAGACTTTATAGATGGTGATCTAAAAGGTCTTAACTGCGGATACCTTAGGAGACAGAGATCTCCAGGAATAAGGGTGTTCTGATAAGGATGATGGAAATACTGGTTATAATAATTATTAAGTTGTAGTGTCAAGGACACTATCACTGACAATATTGAGTATTGGTTGCATAATATGCAACATTCGCATTGGATGCGTGCACTGTTACTGGGGATATGCAAGTGGCGTAAAGGACTTGGCGTAGTCTCTTGGGAACATAGTGACTGATCAACTTACCTAGCTATTTTTCTGAATAGCCTATGATTGTCACATGAGTGCATGTTTAAATGATTATCCCATTAATGGCTCTTTGGGCTAGTGGGAGATTATTGGACATGTGACCCACGACGAGCCATTATGCAATAAATGTTATTGCAAATATAATTCCTTGATCTGAAATGAAGAATAACTAATTTGCATAATAGGTACCTTAGTACAATTAGGTTTATGTACCATGGCCGTCTTGATGATCATACAACTTTTGATTCAATTATTGTATCATAGAGGCTGGTGCTTGGATGAATATCTAAAGAGTTAGATTGAGGACTCATCAAGCACTGTCAAATGATTATTAAGAGAGGATCTCCAACCTGAGTAGGAGACTGCAGTCCTTTCTCACTTGGCTGATATCTGACCGACCTCTAGATGCATGTCCTCTACATGGGAATAGAGATTCAGAGATGTCAGATTAGTTAGGTCAAAGAGTTAACACAATGAGATCAAGATAACCAAAGTCCTATGTCGTATGTTGTCACGATATAGGCACGCATCCTCTGACCGGAGACAAATGTGTTACTATATGTCTGAGAATGTACAATTAGCAGGCTAATAGGTTGATGACCTAATCAAGGTCTATACATCGGCGCGCTGGTGTGCATATAAGAGCATACGAGTAATAGGATCTCTCAAAGGGATCATACAGGTTCATTACTGAACCGGAAGACATGAGCTCACTCATGAGATATTGGGAAGAATCAAATTCTGTGCACGGTCCTCTCGCTTTGGAAGCTTGATTGAATTTGTAGGTTTGATATATACTTATGGAAAGTATATGATCAACACCTGGGTATGATATATGCTTTTGGAAAGTATATGATCGACACCAAATCCCAATAGTCAAATGAGAAACTTAATGATGAAATCCTGAAGGAGACAATCTAAAAGAGATCTAAAAACTTCGGGTTTATTCTGGGTCTTCCAATAACCATGACGCTTCCATTCCGAGGGAGTGATGAAACATGTCTGGATTTTAGTGACTCCTCTTGTAGAGAAGTAATCTGATATTAGTCCAAATATTGGACATTGATCTGAATGTGATTCAGATGTAATGAGAAGATTAGATTTGCGGTCTTGATTTAATCAAGCATCTATGGGAGTTCGCAAGATCTGGATTTGAGATGATATCTCAATATCCAAGTCACTATACGTGGAACAATACAATCGCCCTGTCCTTATCTCCAAGTATCCGCGGAGAAAGCGCATTATCCTTGAAAGAGTTCATGAATAATTTCATTATTGATATATGTCATGAATAATATGAATTTGATTCATATTATAAGGAGAGATATCTAAGATAATTAAATGTGATTTAATTATCAAAGTTGTGAATAATGTGAATGTGATTCATATTCTTTGGGCACATGAGAATTGAGATATAAGATGATTAAATGTGTTTCAATTATCATGGATAAGAATAATGTGGATATCACTACCTATATTATTCATGTATATTATAAATGTGATTTATAATATATTAAAGAGAGCATATTATGATTTTTATTTGTTGATTAATTGTTAATGTGAATTGGATTCACATTGAATGATTAATTGAAAATATAATTACATTTTGTTTTTTGGTTGTGAATGAGATTCCCATAATTTTAATGGCTTGATTGAAATTTTTCACAAAATAATTGTGAATTATTTTTGTGGAAAATATTTACAACAAGAGTTGTAAATTACGGAGATATCATGAGATAATGAGATCTCATGATAATAGAGGATATAGACCCATTCTACTCATGAGAAGTGGACGGCTACAACTCTCCATGAGGAGAAGAGTAGCCGTCCCCCCTCTTTTGGAAAAGAGGTTAGTCTCCTAATTATCTCTTCTATAGTCAAATTGATTTAAATTGGTATTAATTATGTTGATTTACAATATACATCAATTCAAAATTAAATCAATTGTTGTTGTGTTTTTACAACAACATCTTAGCTATTGAAAGAAACACAAATCAATCTCAACCATTGAAAGGAACACAAATCAATCTCATCTGTTGATTGTGTGTTGTCCATGGATTGAGATCCATGGACTCCCAAAACCCTATATAAGAAGAGGCACACCTTGCTCTTCGAGAGACATGTTTACGACAACAACATATGCTCTCTCCCTCTCTCTATCTACACGCCAAATGCTCTTTCCCTCTCTCTCTTATGGCCGTCCACCATGGAGCCATTGAGAGAGTCGCCATCGCCGCAGCATCATCGTTATGCTGCTGGAGTATTTGTTCGTGGATCTCTATCTCATTCGGTGCGCCTCACTCGTGAAGAAGATGTAGGATCTCGTGTGACAAGAGTAGGAGATTCGCCGCTTGGATCATCAATTTGGTTTGCAAGAAGGACGCATCTCATCAACGCGCTTGCAAGCATCTCCTCCGTCGGATAGGACTTGAGACAAGAGGTCTCTTCGTTTAGAGACTCGATCACAACCACGCTTCAAGAGGTAAACCTTATACCTATTGTGGTTTAGATGAAACGATCCGAGAAAGGTTCTTGGATCATGTGGTTTCATCACATTTAATTTTTTTTTAAATTCCACTGCATCGAGCTACTAGTACGACTAGTCGCTCCCGATCGCATTCGATGCGATCCACAAACTTCTGTGATGCGCTTGAGGATCTTTCCATATCCTTCATAGAGATATTTTAATTGGTTCAGTTTCAGGTTACCTATGACAAAGTTGGCGTACTTCATCAAATATTTTGTATACTCATTTTCATATCTTTCGATATTAATGCATAACAATGAATGCTATTCATTAATTTTTTTTATTCTTATAATTTTGCAATGAAAGACATATCAGATGCTAAAATTTTATATCACAATGATTATCCATTAACATTAAAAAATACATTAATAATTACTAAGTTAGTAATTATCATATTAAAAAATCAACAAAAAACAGTTATTATATGATTCATTACTAGCAGTATAGCAATGGATATGTTATTCCTTCCAAATTTAAAAAATAAACACAAAATTGATCTATGATAATGAATAATTTGATATTCATTATCATATCATTTATAGTTAAATGTATAGAAAAAATATTATACGATGCACAATTTGATTTGATTCTTTAAATTCACCATGAACATCATATTTGAATGGCTTTGTCTTCTCATTTTCCCATCCATTTGTGAGGAAGTAGTTTGCTCTACCCGCTGAAATATCTCAATCAGTTAGATAACAATGCTAGAAGGTCTTGTCTCTTGACCTTCTCTGAGAGTTGGCTTATCCACAAATGGGTTGAATCTGTCTTGATACGAGAATGATAAAAAGCAAACCTAGGCAAGAAGATGGAGTGACAGAGGAAATTCCCAATAATGGTATTTGACTGTCTCCCACAATTTAGGTAGGCAGTGCTGCATCAACAATCACAAGCTTACTTGATTAAAAAGCTAGGGAAGTCAATAGCGAGATTCCCTTAAAAAAGAAGAAGTTGGAAGCGTGAAATGTATGACTAGAAATAAATCATATAGTAACAATTATACATTGACTTTTTATTGTAATCATTGCTAAATTAGAAATAATTAATACACATTTTACTAAAAAAGTTAATGAGTAGATCATCATTATATGAACATTTAGTAATAAGTATGACAATCATTGGAACTATAAGAAAAAACTAATTTTTTAATAAAGAATATTCATTGTTATACATTTAATATCATAAGATATGACAATAAATATTCAAATTATTTGTTGTCATATGCCATTTTTTTGCACGATAACTAGGGTTGAGCATTTGGTAGGGACAACCAAGCCCAAACTAATGCCAACCTTCTTAACTCGATTAAAACCCAAGCTCGAGGGAGGATTTGGTGTGACTAAGTTTTTTAGGCCCAACTAAGATATTGGGATAGGCTCAGCCACCGATTAGCCTGAACTGGGGGGCCCATATCCCCAACTCAATTCGTGTCATGATGATGAATTTGGATTTCATCAACCTTATTTTTGCATTTAATGACAAAATCTCTTAGATATATGTAAATGATGGTTAATATCTCTCTTTTGTAAATTATTCTTCTGGATAAATCAATGGAATTAACATAAAAAATACCATAATAGGAATAAAAAAGAGAGAAAAGGAAGAACAAACAAAATGAGGATGTAAATATGTACAAACTTAAAGCCTAGCCCAAAGATAGTCACTACTGACTTGGTCCACTAATCAATATGTAAATAGAAATAAGGAGCAATTGAGGAAATCATAAAAAGGACTAGTTTTGTACATATAATGACAAATTCCTCGCTATTTATACAGTGTAAATTCAAATATTTATTTAGATCACATTTGTATATATTTTTCGAAACTCTTTCACATAAATTAATACAATAGTTCTAGCTTTTATAGAAAAATTAGTCAAAATAACTAGGATAAAATCAAGGAAGAAACCTAACGTAAAAAAAACCATAAAATCCAACTTCCTCGATTCATATCTATTTATAAAAAAATCTAAATTGACCAAAATCATATTTAAACTTCAATTTGTAAGTATTACTATTTTTGAAAATACTACAATAATTTTTGAGTTAAAGATGTGAGTTTCGATTTTCAGGTCCGACTGAAAACATATGCAATATGTATACAAAGAGTCTTCATTTTCTATAAATATACCATTAACTTCAATTCAATTAATTTTTTTACTAAAATATTTATAAAATAAGTAAAAAGAAATCTATCCTAAAATTTATTGTGCATAAATACTTATACTATCTCAAAACTAAAAATTCATAAAACTATACTTTGAAACCTTCATATGAACTCCAAATTTGGTAAATTCACTGAAAATTCAAGTTATAAAATTACCTATAAAATAAAAGTGATTTCATCAAAAATAGAATTAATATGCAAAAAGTTGATTTTGAGTCCCTATTGGTAGAGACCATATTACCTATTGGTATATATATGCACATGTTAATATTTATTTTTCATGATTTTTTGTGTTTCATATTTTTCAATTATTTTACTTATATTATACTTTTAAAATAAAATAAAAACAAAAAATTAAAAGTAATTTGAAATAAATAGAAACTTTAATTCTTATGTTATATGTACATATTTTATACTTTCTTGTATTTATTTAAATAATTACATTAGGTCCTAAAAATCTAACAAAAATATATTTCTACTTATAAATTATTCTTTAAATTTAAAAAATATAAAATTAATAACTTATGTGTAAAAATAATATGTACATTACAAGTATAAGAGGCTTATATTTAATGAATTTTACCCGTTTTTTATATTACTTTAGTAATATTTAGTACGCATTATATATCAATTTCTAGGAAATCAAACTAATTACATTGTTTATTTATATAATTTTCTAATTTGAATTAGTTTGATATTTATTTCCTTATTTTAATGTATTTATATGTACATAATCATTGTTGAGTCAACTCCTTCTGTCATGTAGTGGTCTTTTGAGCACTTTGACTTGCCACATGGTTCCCTTTTAGAGGAAGCAAGAGAAGACCCTCTTCTTCATTTCTTCCTCCTCTATTTCCTCTCTTCTCCCCCTTCATTCTTTACAAAACCCAAGCCCATGGTCGTCTCTTTTCGAGCTTCCCCTACTAGTCCAAAGGTTTGGTCGTTTGGATGTTGGTCTCCAGCAAACCAAATCCATGTAAACCTCCTCATGCCTTCTTCTCCAGGTTTATCTTTTTATAAGAACCCCATGGGTACAAACAAAAGTGATCCACTAATTTTCCACCACCACTGAAGAGTTTCGATCGAGAGAGAAAGAGAGATGATGTGAAGGGTTCCAAATGTCGTTATCAAGCTCATGCAAGTGAGCATAGGAAGATAATGTGTGATCACTGCACATGATTTTCATTACCAATGACACTTTACAATCAAGGCAAAAATATCCAAATAAGAGGTCATCCTACTTCCGATTCGACCCAATTTTTCCAACAACTCCATGAAACTTCACCTCATGTTCCAAATTTGACATTTAATTGATTTTTCATCGAGTTTTTTTATTTAATTTGTCAAAAATTCTCCATCATAAATAGATATGAGGAATCAACTTTTTTCAAATTTCCCTTGTTTGTGTTTTTCCCACTCATTTTACATCCAAGTACCATCGATTCAATCCATTTCCTTACAGGAGTCCATTTCCATACGATCTTGTGTCCGATCGAGTTCCGATCAAACTTCAAAAAAGTCAATTCCATTCCCAAGTTGTACTCTATTCGTATTCAACTCACACCATGTGCACCTAGCATTTCTTGTTCAGATATGAACATCGTACGCACCTTTACCATGCACACAACCTATGCGTGTACCATAAATCATCTCAGTTGTTTCTTCGAACTAGATTACACATGCTTCTATATCATTTTCGCTCACCAATGGCACTTCGATGATCAACACTATAATTAAATATCTATTGGTTCATTGTTGAGACATACAACCAAGAGAAACTCCATCTACTCAAAACAATAAATATCGACATTTTGTGCTATATTCAAATCTCTACTTGTGATTGTGTGCTCTTGAGCTCTCTTCGATTCAATGCTCTGTAGTAACTCAAGCTCATTATGCTCTCTATACTCAATAGTGATCGTCATCATTCTCGAGTAGACTATGTGCTGAACATTTTGTAAGCTTGTGGATTCAAGTTTATTTGTTAAACAATCTGATGTTCAATATATAGTACACATGCATCCAAGTTGTGGATCCCTTTGTTTGTGAGAGATAAGATCCTTCGTCGAGAGTTGTCTAAGGGTGCAGGTTGTGTAAGAGGTTGTACTACTTCATTTTAAAGTAGGGACGGGATAGTGGAATCAAGCTACACTAAGAGAGCAAAGGGGGAATCCCAGAATAATGTTCTGGGTCATTATTTTTACTTGTTTGGGTTTCCTTGTAAAACTCATCGTGTTCATTGTGGTTTAAATTTCTCACCTTCTATCTATATGGTTTGTGATTATTTAATTGAATATTATTTGATATTGCACAATTCACCCCCTCCCTTCCTCTTGTATCGAACTGTGACACCCTGTCCTCCAACCACTATGACTAACAGAACGGGAGCGTCGAACCTACGATTCAAATATGCCCATGATGTTTAATTCTAAAAAAGTCTACTCACATACATCATACTAACATTTAAAATATATAATAAGAGGAAAAAATATAAATGAAAGGGAAATTCAACATTCATTCATTTTCATTAATCATATTCATCAATCCCATGTCCACACATTTGAGATACACCATATGACTATCAAACCAAAAGTTCTCATAATATGTCATTACATTGTCTCCCAAAGAAATATAGAAAAATACGCGATAACAAAATAAAGTACTCTAAGTGATACACTCCATGTATGGTGTAAGTGTGATGATGAAAAGTTTGATCTTACTCAAAATCACTGTTGTTGTGGTTGCTGCTCAGATACACTTGTTGGGTTTACAAGAGGGAGAAATAATCCAGTAACTAGATAAACACTAGTCACTAATGTAAGGAGAAACAATGCATATGTACTCAAACTCTATCTGGTGATATATGCATATATTGTAAAAAAGACTGAATTGTACAATGTTCTTCTCATTTATATGGGATCATGTTCACTGATTTCATTTATTTTAGTATTTACTTGAAGACATTACCACAATGACCTTAGAATTTCCGCTTGTTGGTTAGAGTCCACAATGGTGTATGGTGCGAAAAAAACGACATATACCACTCTTAATTATATTAAATTATCATTTGTAGCATTTAATAAAACACATATTCCAAAAAAAATATAAACAAAAATCAATCAATGAATGTAAGCGGTCAATTTATTTATGTTACTTGTGTAAGCCCCAACTTGACTCAAGAAGGCAACTTATCATCTTAGGGTCAATTTCAGATAATTTAGTGCTTGGTTTTTAAGAAGGATTTTTTTATTTTTTATGCAAATATATGATCCAATCATGCAAAGTGATCAAGTCCAAGGTTATTTCTACAAATGTTAATCAATTTAAGTCAAAAAGATTATAAAATTTGATCAAGAAGTGAAAACATGAAAACTTAAGCTACTGTAATATTTTTGGAATTTTCTAGTGTAAAATGATTTTTATGAATTAATTAATGCAAAAATGTGATTTTAATGAATTGATTTTTAATAAAAACTGACATTTAATATTTCTCAAAACTAAAATTATACTAGATATATCTAAATGAATATAATCCAAAACAACTTTAATTTTATAAAAATATTGATAAGGATTTAACTAGGACTTTTTTAAATAATTATTAAAAAAATTCGAAATTAATTAAATAGGTATCATAAAAATTTAGTTAAAAAATAGGCATTGATCGACACCCGAGGTGCTGATTTGGATGCCACTTCCAAATCGCACCTCAGGTGCCGATTTGGGATAGAGCCAATTTGGAGAGAGGTGTCAACGGCTCTAACCCAAATTGGCATCTGAGGTGTCGATTTGGAGGTGGCATCCGAAATCAACACCTCAAGTGCCCATCAATGCCTTTTTTAAATAAATTTTTATGATACCTATTTAATTAATTTTGATTTTTAATGATTATTTAAAAAAGTCCTAATTAAAAGTCAATTATTTTGATCACAAATCATTTATTCCAAGAACAATATGCATGCAAATAAGCTAATTTGTGGGCACATTACACAACATGATTAATATTTCAAATTTTGATTTTTTGAGAATTTTTGGACCAAGGAATGATTTAATATGATTTAATCAAGCTCATATGGGCAAAATGTATGAATTTTTTCACCAAATAAATTTAATAAGTCATTCCTAGGGCCTAAAAATATAAATAAATTCCATTAAAAAGAGTATTAATAAAACATAGAAAATACATGAATGATTACTTAAATAGAAAAGAAGGATAATTATGGTTCAAAATATTACTCAAACATGGGATTCTAATGCAAATAAATACATGAAATACATAAAAACTTCTAGAACAGGGGTCTTTGTGCAATTACTAAATTTTGTTTGCACATATGTGCAATTCTACTTAGAGGCACAAGCTTCTGTATAAATCTAGTAATTTTTAAGTGCTCCTTTGTAATTTTTAAAATTACATGAGGAGTATACGACTCTTCTCAATATCATACAGTGGAGATTGTTGATTAATCATTAATTGACTATCTTAATTTGTATTTGTTGTAATACGACCAATTAACACTTTATCAGAACCAAGTCAGAAGATCTCTGCGAAGAGGACTTGGCATAAATTTATCTTGGGTAAGTCCAAGGTCGAACACAAGGACACAAGTAATTAATCGATTTAACCTAGGTATTAAATACTTAATTAAGTGAAGAATAAGTGTGATCTAGGTCAAGATAATGCAAGCATGATGCAATGCTCTTTTTATTTGATTTTTAATGAAAATAAATTAAGTGACAGAATGATGAGATCACAGTAGAAATGCATAAAACAAACAAACACAAGTTCTCATCAACATTAATAAATACATGTGCTCCTAATTTAAATAATTTAGCACCTTAGAAGTACTCTAGATGAGTTAAATTCCAAATCGATGATTAGTAATTGAGTCACTAATCATCTACTCATTTAATGCACATAAATGATTAAACAAAAGGTTCACATAATGATTATTGGGCTTTTTAATCAAGGAAAGTTGTTTAACACAACAATTTAAACTCTTGAATAAATTCTCTAAGAATCAAATTAGGGTCAAATTCATGCATTAAACAAACCAACGATTAATTTCTAGCGACCTAAGTAAGGAGTAAATGTCAATTAACTCTTTGGATTTTAATACATGATAACTTAATCAAAATTTAAAACTAATTTCACCACGTCAAAGAGAATTAAAAGGCCTTTAAAATGAGACCAATTTCATTAAAATGGAATTAAAATTCACAAGATATTCAATAATTAAGACATGGGCATAAATGTAAAATAACTATAATTAAAAATAATTCATAACTTCACAAATTGGTCCAAACAAGGATTAAAATGAAAATACACAAAACCTCTAGGGTATAAGAAAAAAATACCCAACATGGGGACATATCTACAACAATGGAACCACAGTTGAGGTCTTCTGTGAAATACCCAATCTTACATGCTAACGACGCATGATCTGGCGGTTCAGACCGCACCTCAAGATTGGGACACGTGATGCACTGCGAAGCTTCGACTCTGGCTCAGGTGGTCCATTATTGAGGGTTGAAGCATTGGTTCGGGTAGTGCTACATGGAATCGCTTGGACTGTCAGATCAAGCCCAGTGATCTATCAGACGGTATCTTCTTGTCCTCCTCCTCCATGCACGGTAATGTCAAGGATGGTCTCTGGTGAAGACCCCTTTCCTCCTATGTGCTCCTCTGTAATTGCTAAAGACCCAGGAATTTTCGCAAGGTCCTGTTGATGAAGTTCAATGGTTGAGGAAGATGTAGATATGGCTGAAGTAGTCGGGCTATGGAAGCTTGTCGGAGAAGTTTCAAGAGATCGAAGCTATGTAGTAACCTTCGATCAGTGAATACTCATAGACTGATGAATCCATAATTTATCATCTTTATTCTTTTAATTTATCCAAATTCATTAGCAAAACATTTGTAAAATGTGTTAAAATAAATAAATTGTCATTCACCATGAGTTTGTTAATATTGTACAATTAAAATTTATTTATCCAAAATAAAAGAATAAGGAAGAAAAGAAAAGGAAAGGAAATAAAAAGAAGGTTGTAATTATGTAATAAGTACAAACTGACCCGAACCTCGAGATCAGGTCAATGATTGATGTGATCGATAAGGAATAAAGTAGGGAGAGATAGGGTCCTCATTTATCCAAAATTCCCATTGTACTCATCATATACTATTTATTCTATATTTATTTTGTAAAAAAATCTTCACTATTCTCCTGTATAAATATTTGTACTATTTACCAATAAAATGATCTCAAAGTGAGTTATTTTCCCAGTAAAACTTGTAAACAATAAGGTGTCATAAATAATAAAATTAATTGTAAAATAAATGTGTAAATAAAATAAAAGAAGACTAATTAGTTATTGTGTAAATATGTCAAAAGTATGTATAATGTGTATAATACTATATTTATTTAACCTATATAAATAAGTTATAAAAAATAAACTAAATATATGCCTTAAACTATTTTATAAATAAATAAAGTATAAAATATAATGTACTCTTGTAAAAACAATAAAATAAAATATGTAAATATTGTATATAGGTATATTACACATGTACATATTAATGCATATAGTATTGTATATTTATTATTAAAATTATTAAAAATCACAAAAAATAGTCTGTAAAATAGTTAACATTTTACATTCGATCATTTCTATTTTAAGGCCATTTACTATTTTTAATTGACTTTCTTTTTTTAAAAACTTCTATTTCCTATTGGTCAACACGGGTCAACCTCCCCCCTCCCAGGTCCGACCCAGGCGATGGTTCGTCGGTTCTTTTTTCTCCCATTTCTTCTTCCCAAGTATGATCAGTTTCTGCATCGAATCTTGCGCCCGAATGATCGTCTTGGATCTGCGATCTTCGTGGATACCTAGGACTCGTCAGATCCTCCTCTGTTCGTGAGATTTCTCTCAATTCTTCCAGAAACCCGGGGAGCATATTTAAGCCTTCATTCCCCTCCATCGCAGGACAGTTCACTCCTTGCGCATCTTTCTCTCCGCTAGAATCTGTAGGGTAGTGGTAGGACCTCATCGAAGTTTTTATTTTCACTGCCTTTATTTTTATTTTGTTTCACATGGATTTTTTGTGCTTGAGACCATAGATTTAGGTTCTATTTGATTGAGCCAGGTAGCATTAGGTCCAAAGCCCCTAATAGAATATTTGTTCCTATAGAACTCACATGGACTTAGACAAATAAATTTGTACTTCACGATAATAGAAGTTGCTATTTACGATGGTTCTCGCATTGCATTCATTTAGATTAGTTTAATTTTTATGCATGCATCATATTGCATGTAGACCGCTGGAGCAAGGTATGCCTTCTATCTTGTGCATGCATTCATAGATTTCATCATGCATCGACTTTTCTGTATTCCTCCCTATATTTTATGGACATAGGAATAAAAAGGAAATTTGAAAATTTGTTAGATGATTTATTTGATAAATACCCAAAAAGTGACAAGAAAATAAAAATCGGGACTGCTAAAATAACTTGACCCCAAAACTAAACGTAATGATCACATTCCTTGTTTTGGAGAGTGATCCCCTCCTTGTTTGCAGGTACTCTCCATACAGAGCGAGGCACGGACACATAAGGAATATATCCCAAAACCCTGGACTTGTTCCCTAAGTTCTTGGACTTTGACTCTCGGGTCCTGTTATTGATGCAAGCACTTGCCTCAGACGTTAGCAGAAGTAGTCGTGTGGATAAGGAGGTGAATTGCCTTAGAGCTACTCCCAAGCACTTACATGGATAGTTCTCTGCTTGGGGGATTCATCGACTTATTCACGGTCTACTCTAGGAGACTACACCTATGAGCTTGCTAATATAAATGTTTGATAACCTAACTATAAAATTGAAAAGATAATGACCAAGCTTTCACGTTCTTCACTACGTTGAGTTAGTGAATTTGGGGGTTTGTTTTCTGATCCATTGTTTTTCAGTCCATATATAATCTACACTTTCTTCTACATCACGATGATGGGCAAGCAGTCTCTTAGGCTACCTCTATTGGCACCACTTCACAACACCCCTGTACATTCATCTAGGGCGGTTCCAGAGAGCTCTGACCCTCTCTCGGAACCTTAGTATTTTGCCTCTTTCTTCTTCGACCTTCCGGACACTTCACCTGAGATACAATATCAATCAAAGCATTTCTTTCTTGATTTGGCAACACTTGAGGTCAACTCTTTTTCATTTTCAGAGTCTGACAAGATGGCCCAAGAACAGAGAGTGGATGAGCAGCTAGAGATTCTCATTGTATTTGATCAGGCTAGGATCAGTAACACCCTCTTGGCATCCCTAGAGGCGATGTAGAGACAAATCCGGGACCAAGGGTTATTGATGATAGAGGTTAAAAGGGAGCTTACACAGATCAGAGATGTTAGAGTTCAGAGACCCCATGGTGGACCAGAGATTCCTAGACACAGAGCTGAGGACCGAGCAGAGGTCGGAGATATATGCCAGGAGGAGGCCAGTATAGAGAGACCATTGCGCACAATGAGGGAGTTGCACAACCCTGGTGTAACTCTTACTCAATAGGTGGATTTAGTTTCCAACTATTTTCGACGATTTTGAGCTCAGGCCCCAAACGATCCAGCCGTTGCCCATGTTCCATGGGCATTCCACTGAGGAGCCTCATCTCCACTTACAAGAGTTCGAGATGATTAGCATTACCATCCACGATAGGTTGGTGGAGGAGGATACCATCAAGCTGATATCCTTCCCATTATCCTTGGTTGACAAAGCAGCCTACTGATAGAAGCACTTAAGGAGGGTTGTCACTACCTGGGATAAGTTGAGGAGTGAGTACCTCAACAAGCACTATATACTCGGTCGGACCGACACAATGAGAGATATGATCAATAACTTCACTATGATCCCAAATGTGCAGTTCCATGAGGCTTGGGATTGATTCAGAGAGCTCAATTACATGTTTCCCCACCATGATATTAGCAAGCCCAAGTTGGTACAAAGTTTCTTTTGTGGGTTGACACCCGGACTGCAGGGGCTTGTCAACGCCTCTTGTGGAGGATCCTATTTTTACAAGGATGAGGATCAAGTCTGGGCCATCTACAAGGAGATGGTTGAGAACTACACTATTATGACCCAGACCCATTTCTACACTCAAGGGAAGCCTCCCCACTAGGCGTTGTCGCATCACATAGTTTTACGCATTGAGGCGGGATCATCTTCATCATCTTGCATAGCGGTAGCACTAGCAGAGTCATCAGCTGCCGACATGGGCATCATCAGCCAGAAGTTGGACCGTATGGAGATCATTGAGAAGAAGATGTGCCAAGGCATGGATAAGCTCAACAACATTGACGAGCTAGAACAGAATTTGAGTGACCTGAAGATGCAAATCATGTGCCTTTAATAGGCATATACAGCTTCTTTGCCATCGTCTAGGACACATGTTGATCAGATGAGCAGATCTTCATAGCCATCCACCTCATATAGACAGATCCACCACATTCAAGTAGAGCATATTCAATCATCCTCACAGTATCAGTTATCACCGCCTTCACCAGATACACAGATGGTGGTGTACCACAATGATCAGCCATTGGCATCCCTTCCCCTACAGTTGCATGAGCAGCCAGAGCCATTGATGGAAGTAAATGGGATTTGGTATTCTTAGTACCAACAGCATCCGGGTATCCGTCATGATCGCCCAGTCTTTAGATGGTCCATAGGAGGTTCTCAGTCCCAACAACAACCTCTGATACAACCAGGACATGGATCGCATCAGTTAGGACAACCCCATTACTCCCAGCATTCCGTTCCTCGACCCCAGTACCAGGGTCAACAATGGAGGTAGCAACAGCCTCACTCTCAATTCCAGTAGCAACATAGTCAGCTTCAACACTTTTAGAGAGGCATCCCATCCGATTCCCATGCACTCTCGTATGAGAACCCAGTTTTAGATGACCTCACCTGCATGCTTACAGAGCAGCAGACCACATTCAGGCGAGAGATGGACGTGTTTCACCAAGAAATGAGAGAGATCATCAAGGGCAAGGCCTCCATACCCTCACAGATTGAGCTAAATCTGAACAACCTAAAGAGAAAATCTGAGCAGGTACAGTTGACAGAGTCTGTCACTCCTAGTGAGGTACTTGAAAAATTCATTATTTACTTGATGCTTATTTGGTGATACTTAGGAGCGGTAGGAAGCCAGCAAGCGGTGCCTCATCTAGGTGACATCCAGATGCAGATCCGAGAGCACCATATGGAGTAGAGAGCGATGTTGATATCGCAGTTCATGATGATGGTGGTACTGATGCCACCCATATTGCCGATGATCCAGATGATGGTGACGATGTCATTTACTCTCCAATGCTACAGACGGTGGTGCTGATGCCATCAATATTCCACATGATGGGCCAGAGCGTGATACTGATGCTGCTTATTTATATGTTGTAGGCGGTTCTGATGCCACCAAGATTCCATGTATAGATGATCTAGTTTTTTACTGCTATTCCCGCTTCTAAAGATGATGTGTCTAGAAAATTACAAAAAATGACAAAATTTTGAAAAACAAAAAGATGAATAAAGGAAAGGTTTTTATTTATTCTCTGAGTCCATCGGATGTGATGATTGATGATGCATGTATGGATTTCAACCATTTGTATGCTCAAAGACCGATTCCTACTCTAGACCCTCTAGTTCCTAATGAGGGTACAACCATCCCCTTCCCTCAAGCACTCCTCTTAGGGAAGGACAAAAAATTGAAAATCCAAAAAAGAGACAATAGCTAGAGTTCAACAAGTAGATGATAGAAAAATTCCACATTCAACTGACTCTACAGGAGGCATTAGAGCACATCCCTCTCTTCCAGAAGAAACTTAGAGAGAAGACCACTGTCCGTAGGAAGAAGAGGCGCAACCACAGTGCAGAGATCCATGTGCTTACCCGTGCTACATGCTTCTCTATCCAAAACTGTTTTCCATACAAGAGGCTAGATGCAGGGGCTCCATGTGTCAGATGCCACATTCATGAGTAGCGGTTCGATCAAATTCTATTAGATAATGACTCTTCTATTAACCTTTTTCCAACAGCCTTACTCGACTACTTTAAGTTTGGTCCTCTTAGATAGAGCAAGAATGTACTTCAGTTTGCAGACATATTTGTCAAGAGGCCAAAGGGGTTACTGAAGGACATTGTCGTCACCATTCAGAGCCTGAAAATCCCCATGGACTTCATCGTGTTGGACATGGAGATCCCTGAATGCATGATCGATGCCCCGATCATATTAGGCCGACCTTTCCTAGCGATGGCAAAGGTCGTGTCTGATCATGATAGCGGGAAGGTATACTTTCACGTCGAGGCAAAAGCATACAAATAGAGACAATTGAGGAACTGAGAGCCAGAGATTCAGCCAGCTCAGAGAAGATGACAGATTCAGAGCCAAACATCCACCATGAGTGCAACTTTGTGATGATAGATGATGAAGTAGTTTGGGCAGATGAGGATTCACGAGCTCTAGTTACGTCTTCAGAGTTAGTAGATTTATAGATGCCAGCTGACGAGAGTTCGGAGAGCGCACTTTTGGAGCAGGATACCATAGAGGCTGGTGATGATGATTCATATGACGAAGCATAGTATATTTCTTATCATATTGATCCCTCCAACTCAAACACATATTTTGAGTGGCAAGATTTTGATGAGCATGTACTATGTTTGTCATCTATAGAGCCTACAGCCAGGATAGAGATAGTACCGGTGCAATTGATAGAGACACTACTAGGGTCATCTTCATCGAGTTCAGAGAGAGAGAGAGAGAGTTTTCACATTCAGATCTGTTAGATTTCACGCATACATTTCAGAGGCCAGACTTACTAGCTCCCACATGCCCAGAATTGAAGACCTTATCGTAGAGCATGAAGTATCGATTCCTTGCGAGAGAGCCTAACATGATTCCAGTCATTATCTCAGCAGATTTGACTGATGACCAAGAGTCTCGTTTGATGGAGGTTCTTGAGAGAAACCGCAAGGCAATTGGTTGGTCTGTAGCAGATCTCCAGGGGATAAGTCTAGCTCTGTTCTCCCACCATAGACCCATGGGTTAGATTATATACCTGAAGGGAACCGAAGCAAAATGGGAATGAAATGTACAAGGGTTAGATTATATTATACAAATCCCTTTTTGGGTACAAGCCCGACTCATAAAAGCCTAAGATTTTGGTCCAAGTGGACACTTGAAAGATTGGGAGCACTCGTCTTGGTGGAAGCTCTTTGAATTTATCTTTGTAATGTAAGAGCTTTTCTTTTCATTTTTCTTTCCTTATTTTTGGCTAATTACACTACTTTTACCAAAATTTGGCATACACTAATGGACAATTTTAATGGTTTTACACATGTTGATACTTAGGTTTATATCTAGATAATATAAGAACCATGTTTTCATACTGGCTAAGATGCTGACACTCAGGTTTTATGAAACCTTCATTAATTTTATCCCATCCTCGAGCATTATATGATTAGGTCCAAACTCAAACCTCTCATCATATTTCCTCTAGCAAAACCACAACTCATCACATTGTTTATGTAATCATGCATGTGAAGTGTAGGTCATATTCTTTTAAGAAATAGATTAAACGTGCAATATAGCATGCATATCTTTCAAACTAGAGAGTTCAAGTATTTAAGTCATAAATTCTAATGACCAAGAATGAAGAATCTGAGTCAAGTATCACTTTAAACCAAGTATCATAAAGTACTGTCTTGTGTGCAATTGATAATGTCAAGGGCAAAAACATTTATTAGTTAGTATTGTTGTTTGAATTTTAACTATTTTTAAGTTTTTTTAGTTCAATGAATTTGTAAGTATATATATGGAAAATAATGTGTTATGGTGTCAAAATAATTTGTAAACTTCTTCAAAATACTTTGCAAAAAGTTTGTACAAATCATGTCAAATATATAATGATTTTCCAAATATTTTACAAATAATTTACAAACATTTTCAAATCCCCATTCCTATAGCCCATAATAATATACAAGAGATGTGAAAGTATTAACTATGACTAAAGTATATATGCAATATATACACATGCCTCCCTAATACTTTTCTTGTGTTATGCCCTCATGGCACAAAGTGAAATGAAAGACATAGCTCGTAGTAAGCATGAAGAGAAAGAATAGTACAAGGAAGTGAAAGATGAAACGACCCCTATATACTTATGCTTTAAATAGCCTAAGTGTAGGACTGAAGCACGAAGAAGATGAGTATAAAAGAATAGAAATATAACAACTGAGTCAACAGGGGTTCGGTCCCCCCATACTTAGGCTGAAAATAACCTAAATATAAAGATGAGAATAAAGGAGAGAAGGACTGAGAAGCTGACTAAATATTACTAACAGTATGTACAGAAGTACGATACGTATTCCCCTTATACTTAGGTCTAAATGACCTAAGTATGAAGTAAGAATCTAAAGAAGGGAGAAATTAAACCCTAAACGAATGAAAGAATTCAAGAGTCATAAGAAGTAAGAAAGAAGGGTGAATATGCTAGCTGTTGAATCTATTCTGATCTGAATTTTCTAACTGCTGCTTCATGTAGAGTATTCTAGAATGGAGTCAATGTCTATACTCTACATGAAGAAAATCTTCTCAACATGGACTAGCTATTCATTGATATCAACAAAGTGCTTTAACAACTGTCCATTCACTAAGAAAGAACATACACCATCTTGGAGACCAGTTATCTAAACACTACCATTGTTGTGCACTTCTTTCACCAAGTAGGGTCCCGCCCATTTAGATTTCAGCTTTCCATGAAAAACCTTTAACTTTACGTTAAACAACCATACCTTCCATCTTGGGACAAAGTTTCTAATATGAATTTGTTTGTCATGCCATTTCTTAACTTTGTCCTTATAAACCACATTGTTGTCGTATGCATGGTTGCGTTTCTCTATGAGCTCATTGAGGTTTAGGTCTCTATAATTTCCTAGGTGACAACTTCAATTAATTTTCTTAATTGCCCACTTAGACTTGTGAATCAATTCGGTGGGTAAAATGCATGGCTTGCCATATATCATCTTAAATGGAGAAGTGCCGAGCGATGTCTTATAAGTCATTCTGTAGGCCCATAGGACTTGGTCTAATAACTAAGGCCAATTCTTCCTATCAGGATGTACCAATTTTTGCAGTATACTCTTTACTTCTCGATTCGAACCCCTTTGTCATGTCGTTTGATTGTGGGTGATAAGGACTAGTCGTACTGTGATTAATACCATATTCCTTAGCAAGTTTTTTCATTTCTTTATATTTAAAGTGGCTACTCCATCTGAAATCAATACCTTTGGGACACCTAACTTAGAAATAATGTGATCTTTCACAAACTTATAGACAATCTTGTTTTCTATAGTTTGGGTTGGGATAGCATCCACTAACCTAAACAAATAATCAAACACTAATAATATGTGCTCATGACCATTATTGTTTGGGAAAGGATCCATAAAATCAATTTTCCATGCATTAAATACATCATATAACATCATTGGTTGCATGGACATTTCATATCTTGATCCAACTGTCTCTCCCATCCTTTGACAAACTGTACACGACCTTACAAAATCAAATGTGTCTTGAAACACGGTCGGCCAAAAGAATCCACTTTGAAACACTTTATGAGTGGTTCTCTTTTACGAGTGGTGTCCTCCTGTCTCCAGGGTATGGCAAAGGGTGGGAACACTCTGGTATTCCTCCTGAGGGATGCACCTTCGTCGGACACAATCAGGTCCTTCAAATAAAAGGAATAGATCCTCCTAATGGTATCTCTTCGAATCTGACTTGAGTTGGTTAATACTGCTCGTAGTCCAAGCGTGTGGAACTTTCTTGGAGACAAGATAGTTGACTAGGTTGGCATACTATGGGAGTGAGTCGACAACACAAATCGACTTGTCAGGGAAAGTCTCTCTGATAGGTTTTGAGTTAGTGGAATCCTAATAGTTAAGTCGAGAAAGTTGATCAACTACAACATTCTTGACTCTAGGTTTTTCTTTAATCTCCAAATCGATCTCCTAGAGTACAAAATCCACCTAAGAAGATGTGCATTGGCATCCTTCTTTTCCATTAGATATCGAGTCACTGAGTCATCAATTTAAGTCGTCACCTTTGATCCAAGAATATAAGATCTAAACTTTTCTAAAGCCCATACTATGGCGACCATTTCTTTTTTAGTTATTGTATAATTCTTTTGTGCAGGATCCAATACTTTGCTCGCGCATAAAAGTGCAAATGACACCCCATCTTGTATTTGTCCTAACACAACTCTTATTACGCAATCAGATGCATCGGCCATGATCTCAAAGGGAAGATACCAATCAGGAGCTTATAAGACATGTGAGCCAATTATCTTTCTTTTCAAGAATTCAAAGGCTTCTAAGCATATGTGATCTACAATGAACTCAATGTCCTTTCTTAAGAGCTCAGTCAGTGGTCGAGCAATTTTTGAAAAGTCTTTGATAAATCTCCTATAAAATCCAACATGCCCTATAAAAGAACACATTGACTTAACACTGGTTGGTGGATAAATTTTCTTGATCACATCACCTTGGTAGGGTCTACCTCGATTCCCTTTTTGGAGATAACGTGCCCCAACACAATACCCTCCTGAACCATAAAATGACTCGTTTCCCATGACAACGTGATGAATATAGATTCATTTATCTTTACTCTTTCATTTTGTATGAAATTCCTATCAAAGTACATTAAAATATCAATAACTTGTACACATTAATATACATTATTTATCTATAAATAACACATAATTATATGTATTTAAATTCAAAATAGAAGAATAAAGAAAACTGAAGTAAAATAAAATAAATGAAGTATCAAAGGTACTGGATTACCCTAAACCCCGAGACCAACTCAATATTTACTTGGTATACTGGGAATAAAGTAGGGGGTGATTAGGGCCAAATATTGTATATAAAATCCTATCTATTCACCCTGAAAATAGTTATTTTTACACAATTTTATTCTTTATTTTACACATCTTAGATAATAAAGTTTTCAACTTGAAATTTATACATAAAAATATATAGAAAATTACAAAAATAATTTCTAAGAAAAATAATACACATTGCAACTGGGACACAGAGATGAAAAAGTTGTAAACCAAACTTTATAGATCATTATCTTCTCCATATGAATTCAGATTGAACCAAAATTAACTCCATTGTATTACAAATTAAATTATCTATTTAACGAAAGTTGTTTCATTAAGACAAAGTTAAGATGCAAATTTGGCATTCTGGGGGTACCATTATACTGTGTATCTGTATATAATATTCATATATTTTATTCTTTAAATTTTTACTCTTCTTATGTTTTAAATAATTATGTATATTATTTAAAATGAATTACAATAACAAACACCAAATAAAACCATTAAAATACACTTAAAATAAATTATATATTATAATATATATGTATACTATACTTATAAAATATATCCATGCATTTATTTATGTAGAGAAATAAAATTATAAAACTACAAAAAATACATAAATATGTATATAAGTATATTATAAATATATAAAATATGTAAATAGGTTAATACGTATTAAAATACAAAATAAAAATAAAATATCCAAAATATAGGTAAATACACCTTTATCTATACTTGTAAAAATTACCACCTAATAAATTAAGTTGTAAAAATAAATAAAAATCAAGATAAAATAGGCTGAAAAAGCATAAATATTTTGCATATTTTGAGTTTTAATTATTAAAACCATTTACTTTTTATTATCAAATTAATAAAGTAATTAATTTCTTATTCATCCTCATCTGATCTTACGTGGACCAATGAGGACCCATTAAAAGGTGATCGTGGTCAACTGTCCTTCCGCCTATGACTTCTGCCAGAAAGTCACGAGATCCCCTCTTCTCCATTTTCTACGCCAACCTTCATGATCCCTTTCTCCTCGAGCTCCTCATCTTCATGCAGCCACCATCACCCTCTCCCACGTGTTGTATATGGACTACATAAACCTCCATCTCCCTTCACACAATCTCCTACAAAAGTCACCTCTTCCTCATGTCTATAAAAAACCTCCCTGCCACCTTTTTATTTTTGATTCATTCTTGACCACTTGTAACCCCAATAATCGACCTAGAATGTGCCCCTTAGTGATAGGAAGGCTGGCCTTCTGATTGGCAGCGAGGACAAAGGTGCGAGAGCATGATCCATCCATTGTCAGAGAGTAACTCTGATGAGGCCCCCTTTTCTATAGGTAACCCATGTAGAACAACTAGGATAGCTTAATTTTATTTGAATTTTCATTTCTAGTTTAATCTTGCATTTGATTTCAAGCCATTTAATTTCCTTTAGCATAAAATTTGAATTCAAAGTTTGTCGAAGCATAGAGATCTGGCCATTATCCCATTGTAATCCCGACAATGTTCCGACCATCCAGCAATCCCATTAGCTCCCCCTTCATCTTCTATGCCTTGCCATCCATCCAGATCGTCTTGATCTTGCCCAGATGAGAGAATCCAATCTCCACTCCGCTGCATCGTCAGAGATCTTCACCTTCCACTGTCACTTCTTGCCATCATATTAAAAAATGGGTCGAGAGAATAACTCTCGAGCCCCCTAGTCTTTCGGTGCAGGTTTTAGCTCCAGTTGAGGCACCTGAAAGCCAAATTGAAGGAAGAACATGCAACCCAAGTGCTTGATAAATATGTGATTTATCATATTATTACTATTTTATGATACTCCTTTATTAAACTATTCAATAAAATCTAACCTTAATTAACTATTATTGACAATTAACTTGTTGTAAATAACTAACCCTAATTATTAACTTTTTGTTAACCTTGAAACTTGGAGATCTCGTCGAGATCTACAAATTCCATGTTGAGCACTTTTTCTAATTTCTTTTCTAACTATTTTATTTTGATTTTTTCTTAATTTTCTACTTTTCTAGTTTTTCTATTGGGTCACGTGGTTCCACCACCTCTAGCCATGTGGCCCGACCCTTCTCTCTTCGTCGCCCTCCATCTTGGCCGCCTGATCAGCTAGATCAGATGGCTGGGATCGCTCCATGCTCGCCCTTCTCTCGCCCGTCTGATTTAATTGATCCGACGAACCTAGAGCGCCCAACTACGCCGCAACCTGGACTGTTGGATCACATGATCCAATGGTCTCGCTCCGTCATCTACCTCCAGTAATGCCTTCTCATGCATGTTACGCCTCGTCGACCCCAACCTTCTCCATTTTCCCCAACCCTCTCACATAACCTTTCCACGATTTAACTCCACCCCAACATTGACCTCAAACCCCTCTCTCACGCTCGAGAATTAACCATCCACTCCATCCCACATGGCTAGGGAGAATGATGTGTACAAACTCCACCATCACTGTTGTAACTGTTGTTCACCTCCTTCAAATCCACCCTCTCTACTGCTCATGCATCGAGTCCACCTTTACGCGAGGCTTCACCATAGCCTTCTTCCCCTCCTAGTGACAACGGGAGGTGGAACTAAAGAGCAAGATGATCGTGGCCTCCGACTTTGACCCATGGCTGTAGAGGACATGCCACGATCGTCTTACAACCGTTCGAGCCCCCGAGTGCGGTCGCCGAGGTCGAGCGAAGATCAGGGCTTCACTTTGGAGCCCATCACAGACCTCCTTGCTCCGCCTTCTTCTTCCTTAGATCTCTAGTAAACTATTTCTTTTCTTTTTGTTTTATTTCACCCATTTATTCCAAGCAGCACAATCATCTTCACCTTTGATTTGTCGCTCCTCCTTACTCACCACACCTCAGCCATCCATGCGCACCACTCCGATCACCATCTACCTTCCTCCAGAACCTAATCCACCCAAGGCTTTCTCCTCCGACCACATTGTAGAAGAATCCAATTAGGGTACATGCCTCCTTTGCTCGCTGCCCTTCGTCCACTTCAGTATGCACCGCACAAGCCTTGTCTATATCCCCCTAACCATTCTTGCAAGTTCTACTTCATTGGCCAAACTCTGATAAGTGGCTCTGTTCTAGAGCTTCTCCTCTGGTGAGCATGCGTGGATACATTACCACAAAGAGTTGTCCCCTTCCTATGAGGCATGGACTTCATCATCGACTGATTAGGGAGCTTCATGGTCCATCAACAGCATCGGATGAGCCTGGAGGAGAAAGATCTCCTTCATCGGAGCTTCAATAATGCTGTCATCGAAGGGCGGAGGAGGAATGGATCGGACATATAGATGCCATTGGATTGAACATTCCCTGCATTCATCCAACAGCTCAGGAGATGCCATGCCCACATGCCGAAGTGAGAGGCTCGGTGAGACCGAGCCTTGCCCGGAGTTACCTCGGGCCACCACATGGTGCAAGGCACCTGCATCGACCTCAAACCGCTACTCAGGCCTTCGCCTACGTGCCTCGCATGTGAGGGCTTGGGAAAGTTGTAGCGATGCCTCACTGCTTCTTTAGATTAGCGGACAAGTCCTAGGCATATGTACGTGGCATATTTGGGTATTTTGCACAGGGGCCCTGTTGCTTCTTCTAAATTGCATTTAGGTCCCCACATGTGGAAAATTTATAGGGAAGCCCCTCCAGCTTTTTAGAATTATAAAAATGCCCCTAGGGGCATGTTTGTGATACTTTCTCTATCTATTTTCATGTTTTTATTTGTGTTTATGCACGTGGACCTCTTTACTAATTACTTGAGCATTTGAACTCCAATTACAATAATTTAAATTTCATTTTGTTTTTTTATGATCTATGTAATGGCATGATTTATTCACTGAATTAACATTTAGAACATCATGATAAAATTAAGATATATAGTGTCATATTGCTGGATTCTTTCAATGCCATTAAAAGTAATTTGGACCTATTTTGATGCACCAGCTGCTAATGAAATTGATTCTTAACACCATGCTCCATTAATTGCTAGATTTAGGGGCATAGTAGCATGTATATATTTTTGTTTACATTGCATTGCATACTACATCCTAATTTATCTGCATAAAACTCAAACAAAAATTCGTATTGTCCATGCATGGCATCATATCTTGTATCTTCATTATTCTACATTATATATTAATGTTTGCATTGATTTATGTCTTGTTTGTGCACTAGTGATCTAGGTAGATTAAGTAATCACTTAATCTTCGTATTTCATCCAATTAATCATTTGGATAGCTTGTGTCTCAGTGTTCAACCTTGATACACTTACCAAGTATAAATTCTCCACCTATTCAAAAGGGTAGTTTCTTGATGGACCATTTTCACCTCATGTACCATGAAAATTGTATATCCTTAAAGACATGAAAATGTGGTTCATCAAATGGCATCATTGCCTGGGACACAACTTATCTTTAAGACTTCTTGGATTTAATATTTAATTAAAATACGTATTATTGATACTTAGGTCAAGGTTTATTTTATGTTATATTTGCATTGTTTTGTTTTATCATTATTCATGTTAATTAAATTTCTTAATTGTATATCTAATGCATGTCTTTTGTGGCAGGGCCCGTGGAGGCTGAGGAAGCTCGGGAGACGTAGAGGCGAGAGTCAGGAGCTCCTGCTGCGAGGGGACGTAGAAACACGTTCTGAAGCATCAAAGGATTTAATTAGAATTCATTATATGTTGTATATATGTGTAATAATTACCTTTAAAGTGGTCCTCGTTTGAGGGCTCACGATTGTAAATGGACATGGACATTATGTGGTTGTGTGGATACTATTTCACCCCAACCCGGGTGGGGATCCACTTGAGTGTCCGATCTAGGGTTGGACGTATAGCTCTTCGGGCATCTTTTATTCTATATCTAGTTGTCCTTGAACGTAGGTAAGGTTAACATCTAGGAGATTCACCGCATCTTCATAGATTTATGAGACACACTAAACATCGCTCCACTTAGCCAAAAATAAAATCAATTCTTCCCTGCTAATAGTGGCATGTTTATGACGTGGTTTTGAGTTGCATGCATATAATGTTAAATTTAAATTCAGTCTTGTCTTGGATGGAGAATGTTGGAGGTACTATAAGTACTTATCTTGAGCATACATCATGTTTTCTTGTTGCATCGACTTTTCTTGACATCCCACTCTTGATTTACAACTTAGGATTTTAAATGGAATCGGGATTGGCCGTTAGATGTGATTGCTTGATCGTGCACACATTAAACTTGATGATAGCCTAAGCATAAAATTGATACTGATTAATGCAAACTGACTAAATAAAATAGAGAAAACATAACATTGTTTTATGGGAGAGAAAACCCTACATTGTAAGCAAGATATTTTACACGTTGAGAGGTGAGGACGTGTCCCTTAGAATAATGCCCAAAACCTGTCATTAAACCTTGCGTAAGAGACTTATATTTTGGATGATCACCAATAAAACTGACAAGATAAAACTACCGACATTTGTTTGTCTTCATGTATGAGTTGGTGAAATTAAGGGTGATTGATTTAATTGTTGAGCCATGTTTATGTATTCTGTCAAACCATCCCGTAAACCCTCAAGACTCCATTGTCCCATCTCCGAAGATTCAACCATCTTGTAGATTCATTTAATCCTAACCGGAGTCTCGGTTCCCCATCTTAGTTTCATATTCATCATACTTTGTGTACTCTTCAGCCTAAGTATAGGGGGAACCGTGTTCCTTCTGATTATTCACCTCAGGTCCCTCCACTTCAGTCCATATCTCTATCCTTAGGCTCTTCTCAGCCTAAGTATAAATGTGGGACTGCACGTGAGGCGCGGAAGGACCAAATTATAATTACAATAAATGACGAGGACCTTAACGCAAAAAGTCCATTTTATTTTACACTTGATATTTTATTTATAGTGTTAAGAACTAAATACAAAAAAGCGGGGGTTTAGATCTGCAATTTAACCCTTAACTGCTCGCAGTCCAACGACCGGATCTGATTCACTTGACACGCATCAGCCTCTGGTGTTACAATGACGATTCACCGATTAATGACGCGGATTAGATCAGCCGAGCTGATCTGACGGTCGAGGCACGGCATCATCCAACGGCTGGGCTTCCAACTGGGTTTGGACCTTGATCGGACGGTAGAGACGAAGGGACGAAGAACAGGGAAGAACTTCCTCATCCCCGACCTTCGATTCGATGATGCACTCACGTCCGATCATTTCCCGAGCTGCTGATGGTCCAAGGAGCTACCTGCGAACACCTGGTATCGACTGGAGGACTCCAAGAAGCCCAAGGCTCGTCGGAGCTCTCCAGCGAGGTCGGAGAAGCGTTGAGTCCCCAGGTACCTCAGCTTCCTTCTAAACGCGACCCCTTAGGGTCCTTTGGCCCTCCAGACCTGCAAACAAAAATCACGCAAGCAAGACAAGGTTCTGGCGGCCTTATTTGGGTGAAATGGATGGAGAATGGGTGCGACGGAGATGCTCCGACGAAGGTGGTGGAGGTGGAGCATCTAACTACAGATCCGTGATGGATATGGGTGAGTGGAGGGGCCTGGATGAAGTAGAAGCGAAGAGGAAGGAGTGGGGGTGGTTTGGTGGTCGGAGGATGTCGGGAGCACCATGAATGGGTTCGCCGGAGCAGAGCTTCGGCGAACTACGAATACTCGATTTTACACTACATCTAAGAGCTACTGATTAATATAGTGACATGATTAAAATGCTAACATTAAAAGCTACCTAAAAATGGTGGAAAGGCGCAGCTCGAACCTGGCTTTTGGCAAAGGAGCAGGATCTCCGGCGAGCGGCGACCGTGGGCGCATCCCCCCTTCCGCGAGCCTCAATCCATCGCAGGGGATCTCCAGCTGTCACCTGGAAGCTCTCTAGGCCGAAATGGAGTGGCTTGGGGATGAAGAAATGGCCAAAAACATGCGGAGGAAGAGGATGGTTTATTTATAAACATGCTTGTGCGCCCTTATTACCCAGCCAATATCGAAGAATCAGAAGTATGTACAGTAAATCAAAGAGGATGGCGTGGATCATGGTGTGTTTGGGAATACTTTTTGTGAAGGAAGCAATGTCAGAAGATGCCTGTGGCGAGCAGGAATTAAGGGAGAAGATGGGCGAAAAGATAGGTTGAGTCATTTCAGCCGCATGGAGGGACAGTTGACCAGGCGGTCAACAAATGGACAATCCTGATTGGTCCACATCCGCGCTGATTTGACCTATTAATTAAACATAATAAATGATTTTAATAATTTTTACTTATAAAATAAAAAATGTTTATTAAATAATGTAGTATTTATTTATGATTTTTATTTATTTTTTTGATGTATTTTATTATGAGTTTATTTTAATAGTGTATTTATAGGCATATTTACATGTATTTTGTATAATTTATTTTTATTTTTATTTTGTATATTTTATTTTATTATTTTAGTTTCTTATTTTATATATTTATAGTATATTTTTGTGATCTAAATATATTTTTATTTGATTTTATGAGTTTATTTGCATATTTAAATAAATAAGTATATATAATATGTAGGTATACTTATAATATTTTACCTGTATTTTATATACATTTTATTTATTTAATGAATTTTTATTAGGTTTTATTTTGGATTTACATTTTAATGGAATATAAATAATATTTATAAGTTAATAAAAAATATGAAAGAATAAAAGAATGAAGTTCCCTTTTTATTTATATACAAGTAATTCGTAGGTATTTTGCCTATGTGATTACATAGACTTATTTTATTTGAGGTTTTCTTTTTGGTTTTCTTTTAATTTCCATATGTACATGTATTATGTATAGTATTTACAAAATTCTAAAAATATAAATTTATAAAAATAGTGAAGGATGAATATTTTAATTGGTATTTTGTATAATGAGGGCCAAAAACCTAACTTTTACAGATGAACTCCAAAAATTATGAAACCAATTTTATTAAATAGCTCTTAAAAAGTTATATACAATTAAAGGTGATTTTGGTTGATTTTGAGTTTTTATTTACAAGATATGGGTCTGTGAAGTTGAGATTCTAGCTTTTTATTCTGTGTATAAAATGCACATTGTATATTATTTTTGCACAAACTCAATTTTGTATTTATATTTACATTATTATCTACAACTTTTATGTACAAAATATTTCTATTTAATGAATAAATAAGTATATACAAAATAGGTGTCAAACATGCATAAATGAATGAATAAATAAATGAGGAATTTATTGTATTATTGTCCCTTATCTCCCCCTACTTTATTCTTTGTCGACCAAGCCAATTCTTGACTTGGTCTCGGGGTTAGGGTCATAAAATATTTTCAATATTTTATTCCTTTTTCTTTTCTTCTCTTTATTCTATAATTTTGGCGTAAAAACCATATAATAGGTACAAATAATTCAATAAATAATGGTTGCTTATTTACACCAATTGAGGTTATTTACATGCATTTGCTAGGGTTTTTAAGGCCAAAATGATAGAATAAAGAATGATGAATCGGGATTCATCAGAGACCCAATTAGTTCCCATTACATCACCTTATATTCTAGCATGAGCTATGGCTTCATAACACTTTGTGCTATAAGGAAATAGTAGAAGCTAAGTATAAGGGGTGTATCGTATTTATTTCATATATATATATATATATACACTTTAGCCATAACTCATATTTTGATTTTTTTTCAAGCTTTTTGGGGATAGGGTAAAAGTAACTTTGATCTGATTTATATAAAAGCTTGTAAATGCTTAGGAATTTTCTAATTATGTGACATTATTTTGTAAAATGTTTGACATTGGTTTGAAAAATGGGATTTTAATTGTTTTGAAAACCATTTAAAAATGTTTTGAAAATCTATATAGTATGTGACATGGTTTAAAATTCTTTTCAAAAATATTTAAAAAAATGTGGATGCAAATGAGACTAATTTATGTTTGTAAATACTCTAACCTTATTCAAAAACCCATAAAATTTGAAAAATTCAAAAATCACAAAAACATTAAGCAATTGAGTTGGTGTATCCCTGACACTATAACTTTCACTCAAGACTTGAGAAATAAAGAAACTTTGGTTTATGAGGTCTTAAGAGTCTAAGTTAACCAACATTAGTCATTATGGTTTGAGACTTAATAATTTACACTTCCCTAGTTTGAAATATATGGTTGCTATATTGCACACTTCATCTCTACATTAAAGAATATGACCCACACATCACTTGCACAACTGAATTGATGATGGGATGAGTTGAGGTTTCACTTGAGGAACTAGAATTAGATATTTGAGTTTGGATCTGATTTTATGATGCTCGAGGATTGGATAAAATCAATGAATGCTTCATGAAACCTGAGTGTCAACAACCATAGCTAGTATGAGAACAAGTTCTTATGTTATCTCTTGATATTGATATATGTGCATGGTGTGATGAAACATTAAAAAAATTTATTAGTGTGTACGAACTTGGTAAAAGCAGTGGATCTAGATAAAAATCAAAGAAAGAGAAAAGATAAGAGAAAGAAAAGCTCTCATATCACAAAGTCAAATCAAAAGTGCTTCCACCAAGGGCTCCCAACCTTTTAAAGTGACCACTTGGACCAAAGCTATTAGGCATAGGAGTCGGGCTAGCACCCAAAATGGGCTCTGCATCGTAAATGCTACAAGTCAGGGTGTTGAAGGTATCTTAGATACTCAAAAGAGACACACCCCGGTGCATTCCCAGGAAAACAAGTGCAGACGACTCAGCACTCTCTTGCCAGACACATTGATCAACACCAAAAAATAAATGTGTTGAGTTAATTAGACACTTAAGAGGATCCTTGTTCTAATGAGAGGGAGAGAAGAAAATACACAAACCTATGCCCTCCATCAAATGGCCTTTCACCTTCACTTTCAAGTCTGACAACTAAAGAGACGATGTATTGAATTCAATAATGATTTTATTCTCTAGTGTTGCAGATTAGGTCTTTTGTAGAGTCTCTTGGACTTGGACTTTGAGTGATGTTTCAACTCAACTCTCATTAATGTTGTACATGCTTAATGTCATATCCTCATGCTATATTTACACACACACACACACACAGAGAGAGAGAGAGAGAGAGAGAGAGAGAGAGAGAGTTTGATAATTAAGGAAGATGGATTCCTTTAGATTATGGCTTGATTTAGCTTAGAGTTTTTAGGATCACTAAAATCGAGGGTTCTTAATGAGTCAAGTCTTGAATTTTCACATACATAGTTAGGGATTAATCCAACTCAATCATTCTTTAATTGCTCGAGGAGGAGCATAGTTTAAGTATACATGGATGATAAAATTTAACCTTAATTAACTATTTTATTAATAATTAACCTGTTGTAAATAACTATCTATAATTATTGTAAATAATTAACTATATTATTGCAATTTATTTTTTATGTTTACTACTAAAAATCCCAAAAAATAAATAATTATTGTATATATATATTTGTTTTTACATTAAATATAAATTAAAATATAAAAAATCTCAAAAGAAATTAAAACAAATATCTTTAATCCTTAAAAATACTTACAAAGTATTACTATGTTCATATAATCTATTTCGACTTTTTGTTCAACATGAAACTTGTTAATCTCCTCGAGATATAAAACTTTCATTTTGAACACTTTTGCTAACTTCTTTCTAACTATTTTATTTTGTTTTTTTCTTTATTTTTCTTCATTTCTAATTTTTCTATTGGGCCACATGGTGCCACCACCACCAACCACGTGTCCCGAACCTTCTCTCTTCACCACCCTCCATCTTGGCCGGCTGATCAACTAGATTAGCCATCTGAGATCGCTCCATGCCTACTCTTCTATCACCACCTGATCTAATTGATTAGACGCATCTGGACCGCCCTATCGCGTTGCAACCTAGACTGTTGAATAACATATCCAGCGGTCCTGCTCCGTCATCTACCTCTAGTAATACCTTCTCCTGCACGTTATGCCTCACTGACCCCCACATTCTCCATTTTTCCTAACCCTCTTACGTAACCTCTCCACTATCTAACTCCACCCCAGCATTAAGCTCACACCCCTCACCCACGCCCGAGCATTAACTATCCTGTCCATCCCACATGGCTCGGGAAAATGGTGGTTACAAACTCCACCATCACTTTTGGAACCGCTATCCGCCTTCCTTCAAATCCACCCTCTCCGTCGCTCGCGCGCCGATCCACCATTACGTGAGGCTTCGCCCTACCCTTCTTCCCCTCCCCGTGATAGGAGGAGGTGGAATTGAAGAGTGACGACAGTTGTGGCCTTCGGTGTTGACCCATGGTCAGAGAGGCCATGCCATGACCGCCTTGCAGCCATTCGAGCCCCATTGTGCAGTTGCCCATGTCGAGAAAAGACCAGGGCTTCACTTGGAGCACATCACATGCATCCCCTCTCTGCTTTCTTCTTCCGTAGATCTCTGGGTAAACTATTTCTTTCTGTTTGTTTGATTTCATCCATTTATTCCAAGCATCACAACAATCTTCACCTTCGATTCGTCGCTCCTCCTTACTCACTGCACCTCTATCGTCCACACTCATGTTCAACTCAAAGAGCAGGGTGGGTTTCATCTGACGAGTCTGAAAATGCTTTCTTTAATCTGTGTGAATAATTAATGTGTCATTGTAATTACGTCGGCAAATTGAAATCAATCAAAAAATAACCACAATAAATTAGTCAATTTTATTCGTCATGATTTTATGTTTATTTTACTTTGGCAAGTCCCAAGGTTGAACTCAAGGAGGCAAAGGAACAACCTAGAATTTTGTCTATTAAAATTCATGTACGATTTTTGAGACGATTTTTTTTGGTATTTTTAATTCAATTTGGAATGCAAAATGCAAATGTGGCCATATTAAGGGACTAAAATGCAACTTCAATCAAATGATGTCCAAAAATTATGAAACTTGTCTGAGATGTAAATAACGATGAAATAAATGCACTATATTTTTTTTGGAATTTTTTGATGCAAGATAAATATTTTATGAATTTATGAATGCAAAAGGTGTGAATTTCAATATTTAATTGTAATAAATACTAAACTTGGTTATTTTCAAAGAATAAAATTATCGAAAATCTATCACTAGGTGATTGAAAACTCAGAAAAATCCTAAACCTCAAAAATACAAGTTTTAATACCTATTAAAAAGTAATTAATGAAATACACAAAATGATTTATATAGATCAAAAGTTGCATCAAATCAATTCTTTTAGGGCATAATGTGACATACAACTAATTCTACAATCCATGAATTTTTGGCAATTTCTAGAACTATGGTTAATTACTTATAAATTTATGAGCACAGACTGAAGAAAATATGTAAATTTCCACAAGAATAATAATTATTAATTAACCACAGAGGATAAAAATATTACAAACATGCCATAATGTCAAGAATTAATTGAACAACACATTGTTGTTTTTGACTAATAAAATGATGCAAAATGCTTGTTCGAAATACAGAGGAAAGTTAGGGGTTAAACTCCAATTATAATAATTAGAATAAAAAATACAGTAGAAGGACATAAGGAAAATTACCGACCTGCGGGGGGCTATGTTGCAAAATCTCTAGAGCGGCATGTGCGCGACACGTGCCCTCTGGGCGGCGGGAGGGGCTTGTAATTTGGCAGTCCTCTAGGGGAACATCTCATAAAATTCCATAGGAAGGGGGATTTCGCGTTGATTTAGCAGGACTGGAGGGGGGCCTGCAATGTTCCCTCCCACGCACGTGATGTGCATGTGGAAGGGCCTCGGGCCTTGATCTTGGTGGCACTCTGCTTAGATTGGTGTCGAAGCGTAGTCGTGGCTGACGATCGATGGCGGAGTTGGGGGACGGAGGTGGGTGCTGGCCGACACACGGCCGACGGTCATCGAAGGGGCATGGCTGGCGGAGGAGTTTAATTATTAGTGAAGTCGATGAAGCTCGGAGGTGTGACTGGGGGGTGTTGTCGACGTAGAAGGCCCCTGGCTATGGCCAGGAGGCCTCGTTGAAGGGTGATGAAGTCGTTGGTGAAGTGGGTAGCAAGAGGCGAAGTGCTGAGGCAGAGACTGGTGGAGATGCAGGGATGCGTCATTCCCTCAACAGCGATGACGCCGGAGCAAGGCAAATGCATGGAGGCGCTGCAGCAAACCTAGGTGGGCTCGGATCTCACCGGAGGGAAGGAGGGTCGTTACTGGCGCTGTTACTGCCGGACTGCCCCTTCGATTGCGTGAATCGGTGGATGAAGAGCGAGGGAGGGGCGATATAGGGTTAAATACGCTAGGTGGCCATCCAATTTAGGGAATCATCTACGGTGATTGGAGAGAGAGATCTAGGACGAGATACGTAAGGGGAGGAGGAGATCAAATGGATGGGTGGCAGCAATTGGAGAGGGATTCGATTGAGGGGCGATTGGTCGGAATAAGAAGTCGGCGGGGAGACGGCCAACGAGATTGTGAGGAGCAGGGGATTTGATTGAGTGATGCACGAGATTCACAGGATGTCACCGAGACTTGCGGGGGATGATGTCGCCGTCAGAGAAGGATGGCGGAATGATTGGGAAAGGGGAAGAGAAGAACGACGCACGGGGGCTGTAAGATCGGCGAGAACGGATGCCCATGATGCGTCCACGTGGCAACACCTGATTTTTTTTTATTTTTTTTTATTTTTTTATTTTCTAGAAAATAAACGAAAAATAAATGTTAAAAATGGGTGATACATGGCGGCTCAAGGAGCGACCACGTGTCAGCCCCAGAAAATTCGAAAAATTAAATATAAAGATAATTCAAAAAGAAGTAGCAAATGTCCTCGGATCACAAATTATCTTTACGAAAGTTGTTCATCTCGACGAGATCTACAACTTTCATAATGAGACCAAAGCCAAAATTGATCATCTGTACAAAGTGAAATCTGGGGTATCCTATGTACATATAATGCCTTGATTTTTGGATTTTATAATTTTTTTGTTATTTTTAAATCAGATAAAAATCTGAAAAATATGATAAAATCAAATATAAATAATTACAAAATAATATATATATTTTGGATTTTTGGTAATTAAGAAAAAGAAGAAATAAAATCAAACCTGAAAAAGATAATTTTTGTACAGACGGTTAGTGAGGACTCGGACTCAGTTAGTTTCTTTGATTTCAAGCTCATTTTGAATTTAGATTTTTATGCATTTTAATAAAATTTTATCAAAGAAAAGAAATGAAAAAGAAATAAAATAAATCGATTCAATTATGTACATAAAATAATAGGTCAAAAATCGCTAAAATACAAAATGTACAAAAGAGGCCCAAAACCCAACTTTCACATATGAGCTCCGATTCACTTGTACTTGGTCTTGTTTTGAAGGTATTTAAATGTACATTAGTTCAAAAGTGAGTAGGATCAAATCGATCATTGGATGAGGATGATATCGAGGTTTTAATCCGAGAATCATGTAATTAGGGTTTGGGTTTCTGGTCCACTTATTTCAGTTAGTGATTTTTTTGTATTTTTCATATATTCTTGTTAGTAGTATGTCCATAATAGAGTGGTTTCAGGTCATTTGGAGTTAGCATGAATTAATAAAAAATCAGGGAAGTTAGGCTATTTTACAGGTCAATTTGAATGGGATTTTTGGCTTCTTATTTTGTGCAATAATGAGTGATAAAATGCAATTCTTATCAATACATGCATGAATGCTAATTATGCAGAATAAATGAAGAAATGCCAATGATTTTAGGGATTTGAGCTTAATTAATGTCTTTTAGAGTGATGAATCTGAGATTCATCATCCCTCTATACTTAAACTGTGATCATCCTTGAGCATCTAAAGAAATGCAATGAGGTGAAATGAGATTGGATTCCATACCAAGATCATGAGCTGAAGGTGGAAATGAAACTAGACCCGAACTTTGGATTATTAGTTTGGCAGAACTTCTGTGAGACTTAGGATTTTAACATCAACAACCTCCAAGATCTATACATCATTGTCACAGTTATGGCTCAAAAGTCATATTAGATCAATCCTCTTCCCAAAGCATACCCCATGAACATTAAACGATCGGCTCATGTGAAAGGTTAAAGCTCTTCCCATCCAAAGTGCCAGACTACCATGCAAACCTTCTCTCCAGTAACTCATCCTCGAGGAGTCAGGTATTTCCTTCTAAGGTCTGTCGTGTTGTGTTCACAATCGAATAGAGGGAGAAACTAGACGAAGTGGAAAAGAATTGGAGGGTGACCAATTGATAAACCGCAAATCCGGCCCTTTAAGAATGCGAAGTTAGCACTTTACAACGTTGCAGCTGGGCTGGATTCGGTCCATCAAAGACCATATAATTGCTAAGTTAAATAGAATCGGATGGTCATGAATTTATTTTACTTGGTAAGAAAACAAGGTTGAACTTAGGGACACGAGCCTCTCTCGTGATTATTCAGACTTTTAATTATTAATTAAGTGTTGAGTTAGAGATCAATAGGCCAAACAATGCAAGAAGACAAAGCAATGCATCAAACAAATACAAAACATGCATTTTTTACTTTATTTTTAATCATGCAATTAGATGCGATGGAATGCAATGAAAACATGCCCTAGAACATAAATACTTGAGCCATTAAAATACGAGTCAAATCGGGGGCAAGTAATAAAGCTTTCCTTATTCATGTAAAAATTAGGCATAAAGAGCATTGAAATCCAAGACACTTAGTCAATGAAACAACACATCAAATTTCAGCGTGCCAAATCTGAAAGAAAAGCATGCCATAAGGGAGACAATGAAAAGAGCTTCAAAATGCCACATAAATTGACTCAATCAGAGCTAGGATGCTTAAGATATGCACGAGTGAATACAGGGGCATAAATGCAAGATAACATAAAGATAACTAGCAGAAAGGTCCCTGGAAGGGACTAAAATGTAATTAAAATAAGGCACAAGACCTTCCTCATCTGCGGTGGCGGCGACGAGATCTGAGCTCCGGCGAAGGAGCTCAAGCTCCGTCGCTGGTGCTCGAACACTGTGGACCTCCCTGGAGTCCCCTGGAAGTATGTCGAGGTAGATGGGAGCTCGGGGCATGCGTCGGACCTCTTGGATCAGCCCATCGGGGCTAGGATGTCGCAGGCGACGTTGACGAAGTCGGCTCCGATGGGTATTCGATCATTGAAAGATTTGATGCCCTACGCAGTTAGTAACAAACAACCGGAGCTTTGTGCGAAGAGCGGAAGTGAAGTGGATGGAACGGTCGGCCTTGAGGTGGATGAAGAAGGCGATGTCCGGTCTATCTCCTCCGACGATTTTGGAGCAGTTGGGTCGAAAGTGATTGGGGGCTATGGAGGGTAAGGAGGATGGACTGATGTGAGAGCGTGGATAAGTGATGTGAGGCGGAGCTTCTGGGATGGTTCATTGACGACAATAATGGAAATGGAGTCCTAATTAATTAGGCAAAACATAAGAGAAATTGCACAGAAGATCGGAAGACTTACCTGAGGTCGGGTGGAGTGGAGGACTGTGCTGGGCATCGTATTGATGACCTGGGTCATCGCACGTCGAGGGCGGCTTCTCCTCGGAGCTCAAGCAGGGCGGAGCCACCGCGACGCAGCTGAGCAGCTGCGGGTCTCATCGAGGGTGTTGGGGTCATCGTCGCTCGATCCTGACTCCTCCCCCTGTCACAGGGAGGAGGAGGAGGGCTGGGCCCTTCCCCTCATGAAGGTGGACCCTTGTGAATGGAGGAGGAGGCAAAGTATTTGAAGGAGGGGGTCGGCGGTTTGTGAGGTGGAAGTCGTGCCTTGAGTGGGTGATACAGAGTAGTGGGAAGGATGACGAGGTTCATGTGATGGCCTGCGAGGATAAGGAATGATGGGGGAAGGTCGTGGGTCCTTCGGGTAGTGGAGATGGTGGATGGAGACGTAGCCAAAAAAGAAAGGGGGAAGGAGGTTCACAAGATGGCGAACGTGGGAGAGAGGGTCAATCGCGAGGTTGACGATGAGTTCGTAGCCGTTGGATCATGTGATCCAACGACATGGATCGAGGCGCCTAAGAGCGGCTCTGATGAGATCGATTGGGGCACATAGAAGGGTGGCAGAGTGTGCCACGTGTCGTGTCGGAGGCGAAGCGCCAGCAGACGGGCGCGATTAAATCAGGAGATTGATCGGGTGGTGGAAATCAAAGCGACAGTGGACGGTGAAGATCAAGGCGCCAACGGGCGAGATCGGATGGCGCACAAAGCGCCACGTGGTGGGCTATAGGCGAGGCGCTAGCGGACAGTTCAGATGTGAGATGGGCATGATCAGGTGGTGGGGAACAAAGGACATGCATGGAGATCATTGGACCGTTGGATCAAGAAGAGATCCAACGGTCAGGGGCACTGGCGGATAGGTCAAAGGGGCCGGGCCACGTGGCTCAACCAGAAAGGGCCACGTGGCCCAATCAGATTATTTGAAAGAAGAAATTGAAATATGAAGGGTCAAATGGCCAAATTTGAGAAAACTCAACACATGAAAGTTGTAGATCTCGATGAGATCTACAAGTTTCATGTTGACCAAAAACGGAGACGAGGTCATTTGAGGATAAAAAATATTTTTGAGGGTATTTTTAAGGATAAAAATACCACGAATTTTAATTTTGTGATTTTTTTTGTGATTTTTAATTTATTCAAGACTCTAATAAATACATGACATTATCTGGTTTTTATTGACAAATATTTAAGCAAGGGGGTTAAAAATGCAAATTAAGATGATGAAATCGAGTTTCATCACCAATGCAGTAACCTCTCCTTGTGAAGCCGACCAGTTTAGCAAAGTTTCCACTATGATCTGTAGGTTTTCTTGAAGCTTGGACCTTTTTGGTCAAATATTTATTTGGTAGTAGGCTTCTTTGTGTTTGGATTTTTGGTATCTCTACATGGATATTGTTGTGCCCCTACGGATATGGAATATTTTTTTCCTTACATGTTTTGGGGTCTTAGGAAAATTGTGCCCAACCGTCCATCCCTTTTCCGAAGCTTTATTTCAACCCGTACTCCAGTCTTTAGATGCCCATGCTATCAGAAAAGAAACTCACACAGTCTTCCAACACCCCATCTGAGTTGAGCTAAGTGCATAGTGCGAGAGTACAAATTAATTCCCTATTCCAGAGTCATACCCAGAATGAAGAGATCGGGTTAGGCACTAAGAGTCAAACGCTGCACATTATCATGTGGAACTCAAAGAATCAAGTTAAAGACCTGAAGCTTCTAAAATCCTATTTCTCGGTGAAGTTCCTCTGAAAATTAAGTGAATTAAGGTCATGTCTAGACCATTCTCGGTTTTTGCTCATAATTCGGTTAAGAACCCAAGGACTTTTCACAAATGTAAATGCATGTAATGCTGGATGAAGTGCAGGTGTCTGAAATGCAAACATTTTTTTGCGATTTTTGTGAATTTTTTGGAAGAATTTTTTTATGCAAAAATGAATAAGAAGCCATTTTTCAATTTTTTGGTTGGACACAGTCAGTGTTAGTAGCAAAATTTTTTTGTTTTGTTTTTGCTTTTTGTTTTTGTTTTTTTTGCTTTTGTTTTTGTTTTTTTTCAAGTTAGTTACCCACCCCGTAAATACATATAGATTTATGTGAATGTACGAGATATGGGTAAAATATATACATACTATATATACACACCCCCTATACTTAGCGAGTGTTGTGTCCTCAGAGCACAAAAAATGTAGAGAAGACATAGCTTGGGCTAAGCGTAGAAGAGTGAAAAACAAAAAGAAAAAACAATAGAAATCGGCCTGCCCCCCTATACTTAGACTTTGAATAGTCCAAGTATAGCAGAAGAGCGAAAATGATGCAGTCAGGAGATGTGAATGAGGAGAGTATATATAGATGGGCATCAGTCCCTCTATACTTAGGCTCTGGTCAGCCTAAGCACAGAAGAATGGTCGAAATGGGGCGATTGTGAGAAGGAGTTTGATGAGGAGAATGGTATATACATATGGCATCAGTCCCCCCTATACTCAGGCCTTGGCCTAAGTAGAGGAAGAAGATGTACAAGGAGACCGATGGGGTCGGGAGGGAGGGAGGGTAGCTGATGATTAAGGGGTTTTCAGCCGATCTTTTTGTGAACCTGTGGTGGGAGATCGTAATGATACAGAGAAGATGAAGCATATGATTCCCAACCATTGTCAGTGTTATCCTCAAAAAATTCATGCTGGAGAGTAGATGAAGCGTACGAATCAGATGAAAGGTAACCATCATCGGAGTTATCCTCAGAGGAATAGTATCTGAACATGGAGGCATTCCTGATATTCTTGTTCTTTAGTTGCTTCAATTGTTTTCTTAGAATTGGTTCCTTTTTGTGATCAAGTGATTTGTCCTCGGATGATGAATACTCTAAAGCACCAATCTCAGTCAACTGATAATAAATTATTCTAGTATATTTAATGAGACCAGGAGAATCGGCTTTTGATGAATAATAGTGAGGAACAAGAGTCGTCCAACAGGAATCGAAACTGTATCCTTGCGTAGATAGGGTTTTAGGACTGCCGAACAGACCTCACTCATGTAGATTACTCTTTCTGGACCTGAGGAGGAATCATCAGACGATTCCTTTTCTGGAAGGTCGAAGGTGACTTTCTTTTTAGATGAAGGATAACCATTTTGTTTCGTGTTGTCTTTATATTGGTACACTCCTGAGTTGGATTGAATTGGTCAAGGTGGCCAGAGAAGATTTCAACTGATTCAGGATGCATCCATGCATATGTCTCAGGATCATAATAGAAACCCTTTCCCATGGTGAGAGCAGTAGGAAATGGAATAGTGGGGAGAGTTTCTGCATATTTGTTCTCAATTGACTTGATGTTAGTGCATTCATGTGTCAAGTTGATTTAATCAAAGTGATCAGAGGAGATTTCAGCTGACTCCGGATGCATCCATGCATATGTCTCAGTATCATATGAGAAGTCATTTTCCCATTGTGTGAGAAGCGGGAAATGGAACAGTGGGGAGAGTCTCTAAACCAATAGTTTCCTCAACAATTGTTATCTCAGGTGTAGCTGCGGGGTAGGTCTCTTCTACCATTTGGTGGTTACAGCTGTTGACGGCTTCGTGGGTCGCCTCAGAATATCATGTTTCCTCATCATTAGTTATGGTCGGGAAAGTGTTAAATGACTTGTATCAAGGGAAGTTCAAAAATCAATCTTTTCTCCAGTGCTTCCCTTAGAGAAGGATCCAAATTATTCAAATCTTCTTCAGTTTAAATTTTTATGTATTTTCAATTTTTGAGTGTTTTTGAATATTTCGATTTTTTGGTGTTTTCAGTGTGATGTGTAGATGTGGTATTTTCTGTAGATGATGAGGGGTTTTTATATGCCGAGTCAGATTCAGAGTTGTCTCTAGGGGAGTAGTAGGCAAGTGTCGTTGTCAGGGTCGTTCCAAGGGTGATCATAGTCTCTTGGTTTCTGAATATCCTCAGAATTTTCAACAGGAGATCCAACCTGTTCATCATCCATTTTTAAATCCAAGCTACCATAGAATGAAATTAGGTGGCCGGTGAAGTTTCTAAATTTATACTCCATTAATTCATATCTCCCAGTAATCCTCGAAATGTCGTCCTCCAAAATCTTTTCATAGTCAATTATTGGAGCAGTCTGTGTGGGTTCTCGTTTTTGAATTTGTGATCCAGTCATTTTATCTTCCATTTTCCTGTATGAGATAGGAGAAGATTCTCTTGAAATATCCAATATATGATCGTTATTTTCTGAAAATTTCTCCTCAAAAATCATGGAAGGAGTCCGCTTAGTGGGATGATTTTGCTGGAATCTGTAGGTCTCATACTTAGCATACCGTCACTCAGGCATGTAATGCTGGTTTGAGTAGAGTCTACTTACATGGTCATGATTGATCGTATACCCAAATAATTGAGTCATATAGGGTGCATATGTGTCGATATCATCTGTTTATTCCTTTGTATGTGCGGGTTGTCCGAAAGAGTGGTATTCTGGTTGGTCAATAGAGATGTGATTGTTATGGTTAATCCAACACTAATGATCGTTGGGTGCAGACCTCTCCTTGTGGTTTGATCGGGCCATCGTATTATTCCCTAGGGTCCAGTCTGGATGTATTTCTATGAGTTTTAGACCTATCCCAACAAGATTGTGAGGAAAGAAGGAAGGCGGTTGGGTTTGGTGTCTCGGCCAGTCATGAGTCTCAAAAGTGATTTGATCTTTAAATGGTTCATTTTTTTCAGCGAAAATCGGGAATAAGATGGGTTAGTCTAGGATGGCAGTTGCTATGTGTGGTCACAAGTGGGGAAGGTGGCAAATATGGAATGTTGAATTCAGTCAGATGATTAGGAATTGTAGATTGGCTTGGATTCATTCGAGGGTGAGTGTCTTTCGCAAATGTTGGAGGATATCTGGCAGAAGGGGGTTTTGAGGATTTGGGTCTAACATAAACAAATTCATTTTCATAATATAGATCATATGGGTACTCGGACCATTGTCCTATATTTGTCAAAGGAGGTTGATGATGAATCGGCATGTTTCATCTCGGTGCAAGTGCACATGATATTTTAAAAAAAAATTATCAAGGAGAGTGATGGCACAAGTGTACGGTTTTTTATCTTCGAAATCGGTTCATGCACACCAATGCAAACACAAATCAAACCCCAAGTACACCAACTCACACAATGAAGCCTCAAGAGTTCGACAAATTATCTTTTCAATTTTAGTTGGTGATAAATTCAATCTTGGAAAAAATTTAGCGAGCTGTTAGGTGCCAGATATTTTCTTAAAGACTGGCCCAAATTCTTACGACTAGTTGCACCTACTTTCAACCAGTATGGGTGTAAGTACGGACCGCAAAATGGATACCCGTGTTTCTTAAGGACAGAACCTTACGCAATGTGCTTTAAACCACCCACTATGCTAAGGAAATCCGGACCGTTTACCCGCTACCCGTATATCCTCACTGAGAAGTAGCTAATAGTTTTTATATAATCAGTAGTCAATATGAAAATCCGGAGCTGGGCTCTAGACTTAAGCGTCATCTCTTGCTCACTCAGACAAATAAATCAATCCAACGATGGGGTTGCTCTCCTGCGAAAAATTCTCAATTTTATAGGCTAATTTAAGTCGGCTATATTTAGTGGTCTCAATTTTAATTAGATGATAACTGAAAAATTAGATGAGCACAAATGCACATCTACTGTTCAGTCTCAATTTCCTTTAAAATTATGTGATAAAACGGGAGGGAGAAATTCGGGAAAAGCCGATGCACGTGAAATAATGATGTATGCTCAGATAGAAGACTTACAACGGATCCTCGCAATCAACATGTGGGATGCAGTACAAGAATTTAAAATTTCTTCTAAATGAATGCAAGCCGATGAAAATAGCACCTAGCAGAAGGTTCTATTAGTCGGGAAGAGTTGATTTTGAATTTGACTAAGTTGAACGATCTAATGTGCGTCTCAATTAATGTGAAGTGTGGACCTAGGTTCTACGAGCACAATCAAAAATTCTAGAAGCTCTAATAACCGTATGTGCAGGTCTAACCTACGAGCCACTCAAGTCGGGCCCCACCCTCACCGGAGAGTGAAACATGCTACAACACACTACATAAAAAGTTCAAGGTCTTGTTACACACATGAGAGTCCAAACGGACACCGCTATAAATGAGCAATTAATTACAGAAATTAAAATTGCAGAAAAATAAATCCTAGACTATACACTCTCTCTCACGACTCGACTCAATCTTAATTTTAATGTGGCTTTTTGGAAGTCGGTGAAGCTGTGTCGGTTTTCAAAAATCACTCCATGTACGTCGGGTACCTGGCATGAAAAATAAGAAAGAGGGTGTGTAAGAGAGTGACACAAAAATTGATAAAAAATAAAATATGGGAATAAATGTTGGAAATAAAATAAATACATAAAAGAAAAAAATGGAAAATATATAATGAATATTCGGGGGTCAGACTACCCAAATGCAGAAAAATGAACACACAATTTTTTAAACAAAATCTAAGCCGTTTACCTCCCCAGCAACGACGTCATCTGACGAACCTGAAATTTACCTCTTTAATCGGTGTGAATTATTAATGTGTCGTTGCAATTACGTTGGGAAATCAGAATCGATACAAAAATAACCACAGTATATTAATCAATTTTATTCGACGTGGTTTTATGTTTATTACTTAGGCAAGTCCCAAGGTCGAACTCAAGGAGGCAAAGGAACAATCTAGAATTTTGTCTATCAAAGTTTGTGCACGATTTTTGAGATGATATTTTTTGGTATTTCTAATGCAATTTGGAATGCAAAATGCAAATGTAGCCAATTTAAGGGACTAAAATGCAATTTCAATCAAATGATGTCTAAAAATTACGAAACTTGGTCGAGATGTAAATAACGATGAAATAAATGCATTATAATGTTTTTGGAATTTTTGGATGCAAGATAAATATTTTATGAATTTATGAATGCAAAAGGTGTGAATTTCAATATTTAATTATAATAAATATTAAACCTGGGTATTTTCAAAGAATAAAGTTATACAAGATCTATCACTAGGTGATTGATCTCAGAAAAATCCTAAACCTCAAAAATACTATTTTGATACCTATTAAAAATTAGTTAATGAAATAAACAAAATATTTTTATAGAGCAAACCATGCATGCAAACACAATTCTTTTTGGGCACAATGTGGCATACAACTAATTCTACAATCCATGAATTTTTGGCAATTTTTAGAGCTATGGTTAATTACTTATGAATTTATGAGCACGGACTGGGTAAAATATGTAAATTTCCACAAGATTAATAATTATTAATTAACCACAGAGGATAAAAATATCACAAACAACCATAATGTCAAGAATTAATTTAACAACACAATGCTATTTTTGTCTAATAAAATGATGCAAAATGTTTGTTCAAAATACAGAGGAAAGTTAGGGGTATAACTGTAATTATAATAATTAGAACACAAATGCAATAGAAGGACCTAAGGGAAATTACTGACCTAAGGGGGGCTATGTTGCAAAATCTCCAGAGTGGCATGTGTACGGCATGTGCCCTCTGGGCGGCGGGAGTGGATTGTAATTTGGCAGTCATCTGGGGGAATATCTTACAAAATCCCCTAGGAAGGGGGCTTCCGTGATGATTTAGCAGGACTGGAGGGGGTAGAACTACAATGTTCCCTCCCACGCACATGCTGTGCGTGTGGAAGGGCCTCAAGCCTTGAGCTTGGTGGCGCTCTGGAGGTGGAATAGAGGGGGAGGAGCGATGGAGTCTGGCGGGGTTGCTGCATAGATCGGTATCGAAGCATAGTCATGGCTGATGGTCAATGATGGAGTAGGGGCGCTGAGGCAGGTGTTGGCCGACACACGGCCGACGGTCATCGGAGGAGCACGACTGGTGAAGGAGTTTAATTATTGATGAAGTCGATGAAGCTCGGTGATGCGGCTGAAGGTGTTGTTGACATAGAAGGCTCCTGGCTACGGCCAGGAGGCGTTGTTGAAGGGCGATGAAGTCATTGGTGAAGTGGGTAGCTGGAGGCAAAGTGCTGAGGCGAAGATCGTAGAGATGCGGGGATGTGTTGTCGGCTCAATGGTGATGGCGTCGGAGCAAGGCATATACAGGGAGGCGCTGCAACAAACCCAGGTGGGCTCGGATCTCACCGGAGGGAAGGGGGGTCATTACTGGCGCTGTCACCGCCGGGCCGCCCCTTCGATCGCGTGAATCGATAAATGAAGGGCAAGGGAGGGGTAGCACGGGGTTAAATACCATAAGCTGCTGGCCAATTTAGGGAATCGTTAGTGGTGATTGGAGAGGGAGATCTGGGGCGAGATATGCAAGGGAGGAGGAGATCAGATGCATGGGTGATGATGATGGGAGAGGGATTCGATTGAGGGGCGATTAGGCAGAATAGGAAGTCGACGGGGAGACGACCAATGAGATTGGGAGGAGCGGGGGATTTGATTGAGTGATGCGCAAGATTCGCAGGGCGTCGCCGAGACTTGCGGGGGACGGGGGTGCCATCGGAGAAGGGCTGTGGAACGATTGGGAAAGGGGGAAGAAGAATGATGCACATGTGCCGTCAGATCGGCAAGATCAGACGCCCCTGATGAGTCCACGTGGCAACACTACATTTTTTATTTTTTTATAAAATAAATGAAAAATAAAGGTTAAAATGGGTGACACGTGGTTGTTCCATGAGCTACCACGTGTCAGCCCCAGAAAATTCGAAAAATTAAATATAAAGAAAATTCAAATAAAAATAGTAAATGACCTTGGATCAAAAAACTTTCTTTATGAAAATTGTTCGTCTCGATGAGACTTTCATGAAGAGACAAAAGCCAAACTCGATCATTTGCACAAAGTGATATTTGGGGTATCCCATGTACATAGAATACCTTGATTTTTAGGTTTTATAAATTTTTTGTTATTTTTAAACTAGATAAAAATCTGGAAAAATATGACAAAATCAAAGATAAATATTTACACAATAATAGTAGTTTTTGGATTTAATTAAGAAAAAGAAGAAATAAAATAAAACCCGAAAAGACAATATTTGTACAAACGGTTAGTGAAGACTCGGACTCAGTCAGTTTCTTTGATTTCAGGCTCATTTTGGATTTGAATTTTTGTGAATTTTAATAAAACTTTTATCAAATAAAATAAATGAAACAGAAATAAAATAAAATGAGTCAATTATGTACATAAAATAATGGGTCAAAACCTGTTAAAATACAAAATGTACAAAAGAGGCCCAAAACCCAACTTTCACATATGAGCTCCGATTCACTTGAACTTGGTCTTGTTTTGAAGGTATTTGAATTTACATTAGTTCAAAAGTGAGTAGGAACAAATCAGACACTGGATGAGGAAGATATCATGGTTTTACTCTGATAATCCTGCAATTAGGGTTTGGGTTTCTGGTCCTCTTATTTCAGTTAGTGATTTTGTTTTTGTATTTTTCATTTATTCTTGTTAGTAATATGTACACAATGAAGGTGGTTTCAGGTCATTTGGAGTTAGCATGAATTAACTAAAAATCATGAAAGTTAGGCTATTTTACAGGTCAATTTGACTGGGATTTTTGGCTTCTTATTTTGTGCAATAAAGAGTGATAAAATGTAATTCTTATCAATACATGCATGAGTGATAATTATGCAGAATAAATGAAGAAATGATAATGAATTTTAGGGATTTGAGATTAATTAATGTCTTTTAGAGTATTGAATATGAGATTCATCAGTGGGGCAGTCATGCTGCCCACACAAGGCGGGACCGTAATCGCTGAGGTGACCGACACACAACTGAATGAGTCAATCAATAATCAACACACACAAGAATATGCAATCAATCAAACAAATGTGAATCAAAATTTATTATAACCCTACAATGTATGTGTACCAAGCAGGTAGGGTGTCGAACTCAGGGAACAATTCGGTGTTATAGTTATTATTATTTATAAATAAATAATGAATAAATGATAATGTCTTTTTGTATATTATTTAATCACTTAATTAGTCAATGCTTTTGTGGATTTCTTAATTAAATATTTTTCCTTTTTATAAATTAATAATTTTTTTCTTTTTATATTTTTTTTCTTTTTCATTTTCTTTTCTTTTTAATATAAAATAAAGGTATATATAACTATATATTTGTAATATGTATAATATAAGTGATATATAATATAAATTATATAATAAATACACAAAAATCAGAAAATAACAAAAGTATTGTCCTTATAATTTTTAAAGGATTTAAAATATAATTAAGGATATCCAATAACTATCAATAATATAAACTAGATATAGGTATAAAATTAAATATAGGATAATATATTTATAAATATAGTTATATAAATAATAAAAATTTACAAAATAAGTATTTTATGTTTTTTATATTTTTATTCTATTTTTATATTTTTTAGATATTTTTACTAATTTGTAGGTATTTTTATAGTACAAAATATACAAAATCAGGGACTTTTTTAAATAAACCGAATCGTTCTAAGATTTAAAAATACAAAATAGGGTTAAAATTTCTCAAAACTATATTTTCTATATAAAAATATTAAATATAAAAATACAGAATAGAAATTAAATTCGTGGGGTTTTTCAAAAAGAAATTTGCATTTTTTAGGGTTAGCAAGGGTTTGCTAATTTGTAGACTTTCTTTTGATATTTTTTTCTAGTTTTTGATCTATATCTATATTATACCATAGTATATGATATATATTTTTTTGAGTTTTTAAATAAGTTTTTCTAATTTTTTATCTTTTTATATATGAATAGGAAATAACTAGCATCAAGGTGATTTTTAATAAATTGAAAATGCAATGAATGAAAAAGAAAAATGGTAACATGAATAAGCATCATTCAAGGCACCTTTAATAGTTGTTGCATAATTTTGGATCAAGGTATCTATTTAATCCAAAATAAATGCATAAAAACAATTACACATGCCTAGCATCGATATTTTTGCAATTAAAAATAAAGTCAGGGGTTAACATGTAAAATGTCCCAGAACTTGAACTATATATACAATTTTTAGAATTAAATCCTAAATATACAAAATAGGAGGTGCTTAGATGCAAAAAAGCCAACTCACGTGGGGTGCCACGTGAGTCGACATGGCACAGGACCTGGATGTAATATACAAATAGTCTGGGGGTCCTAATGTAAATTTTACACAAATTATAAAGCTTGATAAAATATTTACAAGATTGAATGGTAAAGTTACAAAAAGGGGGTTACTTAATAAATTAACCCTTTACTTGCACGCGATCGGAGGGCTAGCGGTCTTCCACGAGGCGATATGGACAGTCGATGGGGATATCGGTTCACCTTTGATTCAACAACCCATATTAGATCTGAGCCAAGTCTAACATCTAACACTTCTCAAGGGTTCACGAAGAACACCTCAAGAACAAATCTCTGCCCAGCTTTGACCTTCGATATCTCCCTCGTCCGGCCTCCTCCTTCCGGTCTGATCGGCTCCTTGGTTTCCCAGGGGCTTAGTGCATTTGATAGGTGCCTTCTCGATGTTCAGGGATCATTGGAGGAACCATGGAGGTCAGCTTATCTGGAGACCTTGTTCAGAGCTTCAGGTGGGTCTCCAAGTGTTCTTTGTTATTGTGAAACTTGATAACTAGATCCAACTCGCTGATAAAATGAAAGTGTCAGTAATAGTGAACTATAGAGAGATATCTAATTAATCAAATAAAATACAACACCGAGATAGATTCAGTGTTGTTCACTCTTTATTTATCCAGGTAAGTGTGCATGGGTCGAACACAAGGAGGTAGAAAGTCTCGCTCAAAATCTTCGAGTGAAAAATAATATTTTTGTGATATTTTTAATCCTTCTTTATTTTATTTTTCGAGGAGGCAAAACATTTTTGTAATTTTAATTTTAATTTTTTTATTTAGTTTTATTTTTTTCCATTTTTTTAATTTTCAAAGTGGATAATTTTCAAATCATTTATCTACAATATAGTATATGAAATATAGTGAAATAGGGGTGATACTATATAATAGATAAAGTGACTCGAGCAACATGCTCGAAAAACAACTCAAAATGAAATCAAAATGTATCGAAGATCGAGAAAGAAATTGAAACAAGAAGCACAAAGAATTACTCAAAATTTGACGTAAATATAAAATGAAGAAAAATATATTAGAATAATGTTCAATGTGTCCACAAGATTCCAAGTGACTCAATATAAAATGTAAAAAAAATACAAGAAAAAAGCTCTTCTTTAAATAAGATCCCCGACCAATGACCTAATTGGAAGAAAAACATGTGAACCCTTACACTTAGGTCCCTGGACAGAGACATAAATGTAATAAAAGCTTCTTCTGGAGGTGCGTTGAAATTTGCTGGAGCTACATGGGTTCTTTACTAAATTTTCCATCCCTTCAAAACTTGACGGCTATGATTAGATGTCTTTGCGTGATTTGGACCGCTTTATCGCGTCACTTAGCCTGCTGCTTCTATTCATGCAGGTGTTCTTCCCCAAATCCTAACGTGATGGTGGCGAATTTGATAACATGATGAAGCAACGATGGTTGGACAGTGGCCGAGCTCCTGTAGGGCCAAGAGTGAGTCACCTACTCCCTTCGAGCTCTCCTGCAGCGGAGGCGAGGTCGACTATAAGTGACCGTGTGGAAGGCCGATGAAGCTGCCCGCTAGGTTTTTGGCTCTGGACTACTGTGGAAAACCCAATGAAGCTCTTGATTTTGAATTTGCTGATGAATATGCAACTCCATAGGATGTTAGATTGCTCCAGAAGATATCTTTAACGTGAAAATTTAGTAACATAACTCGATGCTCTAGGAATCGATCAATATCATTAGATGAAAGTAAGTCAAAGAATGGGTTCCAAGAAGTGAATATACCATATGGAAATTGGATGAAATCGGGTTGCAATCGAGATTGGTCTTAATGTGAGAATCAAGTAAGATGCTTACGCTTCCTAATTACAAAATTAGATGACCTAACTAGGTCGAGAGGATCGAGAAATTCAATAAGGGATGAAGGAGTACTTGGGAGTTTTAATGTGTTAGACATTCAAGTAGTTGCTCGGCGGTCGACACTTGCCAGAGCTGGACACCGCACAGGTTTCGATTCATGACAAGTCAAGGGTCTTGGAACTTCCTCCGATCACCAAGCTTCCACGCAGGGCATCCACGAGGAGCTGTCACCTCCTTGGTTGGTAGGAGTAGGGGTAAGAAGATAGGTGCTCGACCAGTTGTGTCTAGAAAATGGAGAGTTAGTTCTGAATGTGTATCTTTCAGGAATTATATAGTAATGATGGGAGGATGTTAGGGATGATCGGAAGGCTAGCGAGTGCTAGTGTAGTTAGGATATGAAGATAAAGGGTTTGGATTAGATTTAGGATGTTAGGTGCGATAGGAATTATTTGGAGAAAAGAGGCCGGTGATAACAAGATGCAGCCAACAACTTCTTGGAGAGGAAGCCCCAAGTGCTGACACGTGTCAGCACTTGGTAGGATGATAATTATAAATAAAATATAAATTAGTTAATAAATATTAATTAATATTATTTTACAAAGGTACAAAAAAAGTGTGTATAATTAAGTTATCTAAATTATTTAATAATTTATTTTTTATAAATAATAAATATCTACTGAATTATAAATATAATATTAATAAATTTGTATATAGAATACTTAATAAATAAGGTTTTAATTTAATAAACTAATAAATAACATAACATTTTTATATTTTATTAATTATTAGGATAATAAAAAGGATATATGTGAATTTTTATGCATTTTAATAATTTAATTTAGATATATAAATAAATACATGTATAAGTTACACAGTTCAAATTCATTTATAATTTAGAGAGTTTTGATTTATTTAAAATAGTAAAAAGTGTCCAAAAATTATGAAATAATTTTGGATAAAATATAAAATCAAAAAATAATAAAAATTTATAAAATCACTAAAACTATAAATAATATGTTCTGGATAAATAAATAGCCCCAAAACCCGATTATCATTAGGTCCCAAAATCGACATTTTGCAAACGCACTTCGATTTTAGTGAAATCACCTTCATTAATAAGAGAATATTATTTTATGAACTTAAAGTTGAGTAGAGTGAAACTGGAGATTGTATGAAGAAGTTATGATGCTCGGAAGTTGAGAAGTTGATAATTTAAAAGTTGGATTTCTTTGCGTTTATACATGTTGGCATTTTTTAGGATTTTTATATTTTTATGTACATTTTCAGAAACAAATAGGCGAAGATTTTGATGAAAAATTTATAGAAATGAATTAATTAAAAATCATTCAAATTTTGGTATTTATTGGATATATAATGAATAATGTGTAAAGTGAACAATTAATTCCTTTTGAGGTTTTCTTCCTTATCTCTCGCTACTTATTTGTTTATTAATCAATCCATGTTGACATTGTCTTGGGGGTTAGGTTATATAAATATATCCTTCATCTATATTGATATCTTATAGTCATACTATACATATATACAATATGCCTTCTTTTTATTTTCTTTCTTTTTATTCTTTTATTTATTTACACAATTTTAATGCATAAGAATGCATTTTTATTCATGAATATGCTTTTGATAAAAGATGAGGTTTAACGTACTTTTACTTGTATTTGTTAAGGGTTTTATGACAAAATGCAGAAAGAATGTTAATGAATCAAGGATTCATCAACTCTCTATACTTAAACTTGTTAGTCCTTAGTAAACATTTACTTGAAAAATAAGGGAAAAAGAAAGAAAGTTAGAATGAATTTGTGTTCGTAAACCAATTCATGAGACGGACAAAGGATAGAGCTTGGTCGGGCCAAAAAAAACATTTTGTCGAAGCCTTAACTAGGATTGGGAATTTAATCCCAACAGTCCCCAAGTTCCACAAATCCTTATTTACGTTCATCTCACTTATCCATATCACTAACTCTTTCAACCTTGAATTCAATTTGTATTGTGTATGAATTGTGTTAGCTCTTCATGCTTAAAGAAGCGAAAAAATCACCCATCCCAATAATACACTCTCACTGGTTCCTCGTCTAGCTACTCTTTCCTCGAGGATGGGGCTATTCCCTTCTAAGGTTAGGTCATGTTGTGTACACAATCGAGTAGAGAGAATGTAAAAGAATGAAAAAAGAACTGGAGTGTGACCCATCTAGTCACTTCTCCTTGTGAAGCCTAGCCAGTGTATCTAAGTCCCCACTAAGATGTGCAAGCTTTTTGGAAGCTTGGACCATTGTGATCATATTTGGTATTTGGTGGTTTGCTTCTTTTTGGTAGACTTTGTATTGTTGCTTGCACTGCATCGATCTTTTTGTGCCTTGACAGATATAGCATCCTTTCATTCCGTCCATTTTTTTATGTCTTGGAAAAATTGTGCCAGTAGATCCTTCCCTAATCCGTAGCCTTATTTCAACCCCACAACTTCTGTCTTTAGACGTCCGCTCCACTAGACATGGATGAAAATGCACCACTAAAATGGACTACCCTTCGCCACCCCTTGCAAGTTGAGCTAAGTGCAAAGTGCATTTGCCCGAAATAGGTTCACTGATGAAGAGTTAAACGGATGACACCAAGCATTCTACTTAGGCAAGTTTAAGTTGATTTCCCAAATATGATCTCCTAGAACCCAAAGATTTAACTTAATGACCTGAAGAGTCTAACTTCCAGTTCCTAACTAGGCTCCTTACAATGAAAGTTGAAGTCCATAATCAAGCTCCATCCTTTAGACTATTACCAATCTTTAGTTCGTGAAATCAAATTTATTCTGAAAAATGCTAATGCAAATGCAACCATACTTTTTTAAGTAAATTTTTCTGAATTTTAATCATTTTTATGTATTTTAAAGCTTTTGTTTTTTTTATGAATTTAGGACTTTACATTTTTATGTATTTTTCCATTTTTATAAACAAGCATATGTGCAAGAATTTTACAAAATAAATTATCAATATTTTATTTGAATTGAGTAACTAATGAATTTTACAAGTTTTATATACAACTACTTTTTTAATATTAAGTTACACATATTTTAATAAGTATAATTTTAAATAAGTATTATACATTTTAAATACATAATTTAGATACATGTTTTAAATTAAGGATTTTACATATGAATTTTACAAATATTTTACTTATTTATAAGGATTTTATATATAATAAATAAGTGGATTTTAAATAAAAATAATACTTACCCACTTTTTTATGGATTTTATAGATATATAAAATACATAAAAGTATGAGTTATGTATGAAAGTATATATACAGTATATACACAACCCCTATACTTAGCTTGTGTTATGTCATCATAGCATGAAAAGAGATAAAGGAGGGCATAACTCGTGCTAAGTAAAAGTGGGTGAAAAAGAATAAAAAGAATAAAAGTCAGTCGACCCACCTATACTTATGTATTGGCCATCATAAGTATAGTGGAAGACAAAAATGAGGTGACTAAGGAAAAGGAATATACAAACGAAGAAACAAAAGAATAAAAGAGAAATGAAATCAACAGAATCACTCGGTCCCCCCTATACTTAGGATAAGGCATCCTAAGTATAGAAAAGAATGTTGCCAAAAATTAGGGACCAATGATAAGTGTAAAATAAAGGAAAACAACAGAAAGTAAAAAGAACAAAATCGAAAACGCAAATCAACGGACAATCAGTCCCCCCTATACTTAGGATATGGTATCCTAAGTATATAAGATGACAAAAAAAGAGGATGATTGGGGACTACAAAGAATATACAAGTGGTGTACTCCAAAAATTGAAAGGCTCACAGGTCTCTATACAAGACAAAATGAAGTGGAAGAGTAGTCATGAGTCCTGTACAAAGTAGATCACCTCAACCCGAGTCGTACATAATCATTTGTTGTACATGTGCGTACTGATCCCATGCTGTCTGAGTAGAACTACCTCTGTAAGTGAACTTTGTACGTTTCATAGGTCTCTTTATTAAAATATGTATCTCTGGAGTCGGACTACATAAGGTGTTTATACATGTATCCATCACACCATCTAACTCTCTACGCTGAATAGATCTAATAATCTCTGAAATGTAATTCGCAAACTCTTGCGATGGAATATGTGTACTCTTAATCTGCGTCACCAAGATATTTATTGTAATTAACTGCTCATATGGATCTGATGTGAACTTTGTATATGTATGTGAACAACCGTCTAAAGAATTATGTACCATATGACATACCCCTCCTCGCGTAGGATATCGTAGGTACCAAAATATACACTCTCAAGATCTAGAGACTACATCTCATCTATGTGATGGCAATCATCTGCAAGACTGGTGTACTCTGAAGTAAATGACCATACTGATGTGAGACTGCTACATCCTTTGAACATCTCAATGTGTATCTCTCCACTATCTGTGTGAAATGATACTCTCCTAGAATTATAATCAAAGAGTGCTCTCATTGTCTACAAGAAAGGCCTCTCGAGAATGATTGGAGCAAGGTGTAACTACATAGGGCATGTCATATCTAGGACACTAAAGTCCACTGGAAAATGCAATCCCTGAACGAGCACGATAGTATTCCTCAACATGCCTCTAGGTCTCTTCACAGATCGATCTGCAAACTGAAGTAATGCTCATGAAGAGGACCTAGCCTGAGCTTATCAAGAAAAGAAGATGTTATCAAATTGATTGAGGAACCATTATCTAAGAGTGTACAATGGAATGTGACATCTACAATCTGGCATGCGACATAGTGAGCTCATGAATCTCTCTTCTTTTTGGGTATCTTGTTTTGAATAGAAAATGAAGTATCTTGGTCAATAAATGCTTCTCAACTAGTGACTTCCTTTTCCTACGTGTTGTCCATTTATTCCTCAACTAATTCTTTAGTGTGGTAAGATGATCCAAGGCATCATGTAATGGAATCTTCAAGAAAAAATGATCTTTCAATAGTCTTTCTATTTCAAGAGTAACAACATTCTTTTTGAAAATTTTCTTTTTATGAAATAAAGCATCGGGAAATCGTACCAAATCGAGAAAATAAAATCAACATTTTTATTTATATCATCAAAGGAATCAATAGGTACATCAAGAGTCTCAGAAGTATGTACAAAACTCTGTAAAATGAGATAAGAAAATCTTCATCAGGAGGGTCTGCATGGTCTGATGAGGTATCGTCATCCGACTCACATGTGTCCATGTCAACTATCTCTACATTGCTCCTATCTCTCTGATCATCATGGTCCTCATGGTGGTGGTCCTCATCACGATGGTCCTCCTCCTCAAGGTTAGATTGTGTATGATCAAGATCATCATGGATCGACTCTTTCTCCTCATCATGTGCCATCTCCTCCTATCGATCAAGTACTCGTGGATGTCTACTGCTTCTGAGATGAATCAAGTTAGATAAAAATTTAGGAAAAGTGGTCATACCTATAGTGATGTATATCTAATCTGAATGTTGCCTCTTGTTATTTAGGTTCATCTGAGGCTGGGCTAGGAGAGTAGTTAACCTGCTCCATCTTTGTCCTATGTGTGGTCTGGAGTGTGCTCAACCTATCCATGATCTGATTCAGTGGTAGGGACAGTGAAGATATCTCTAACTCAGTGTGTTGTCCCTAGATATATGCTCTCTCCTGCCTAGGAGTGTGTTGTTGTGGTGTAAAAAAGTTGAGGAGATCTCTGACGTGTAAAAGAAGACTGCTGATGCTGGCGTTGTTGATAGGCATGTGGATGTGTAGCAAGATACTGCTATGACTGTGGTCTCTGATATGCGTGCTTGTGAGACTACTACTAATTGTAAGGCTAACTATGGTCTATGATATGTGAATACGAACGTACATGCTACGGATGTATGTGCTGATGTTGGTGGTGTACGCTCTGAGGAGTAAAATGTGATGGTGACTGAATAGGAGCGTACCATATCCCATTGATCTCAAGAGTGGAATAAGAAGCAACATCATCCTCTCTAGGACTAGTGATCTGACTCATATTGGCATTAGACGGATCCTCATGTCAATCCAACTGTGGAGGATCAATAGGTTGTACCAACTCACTCTGAATATACTGAAAATGATGGGTGGGAGGAGCGGGTAAAGATCTCCGTACAAGCTGGGAAGTGGAAGAAGGACAAGACTACTTGTACTGAAGCTGCAGCTCGGTCACCTTCATTTGTCATATCATTCAACAACTGAGGAAGTGATGAGAGTTTCTCCAACTCTTGCAGCGGCTGTAAATCCTGAACTTGCTTCTGAATCATGTCAACCAATGTCAGCTTCTCACTAATGAATCCCATGTCAGATCATGAATCAGTCTCTGAAACTTGTGCCACCTTATGATGCTCTCTATGGTGTGGTGGTTGTGGACCCTTCTGGAATGCTTGAATGGAGTCAACTACGTGTGAATTGTTGACCATCCCCTCAAAGATGGACCCAACTGTCTCGACATCCCTATTCAGATAACTGTTCCACATGCGATGCTTACTAGGACTTGAACATCCGGCTGGAGTCCTCCAAAATAGCTCTGTACGAACACCTTCAATGGAATCTCGTGATGAGAGCATGCCTCAGTCAAATCTTTGAATCTATCCCATGCCTCATGGAATTACTCATGTAGAAGTTGTGTAAAATTGTAGATATGACTCCTCATCATATTAGTCCATCTCAGAGGAAAATATTTACGCAGGAATATGGAATTCAAATCATCCCATGTATATATCTCCCTCCCTAAGTGACTTAATCAGTAAAGCGCCTTATCTGCTAAGGCAAAGGGGAAGGTCTTGAGGCGTATAGACTCCTTTGTAACTCCTGGATAACTAACCATACCACATATCATCTCAAACTGCTGGAGAAATGTACACAACTCCTTTGAAGTGTTCCCACAGAACTTGGGAAGCACTGAGATAAAGGACTGACTCGGCTTGTATGACCCTTGATTCAATGGTAACCGAATCCAATGGTGTAGCATCCTCGTTCCTGGGTCATACTCATCTCTCAATGTGCGAGAAAAATGACAGGTGGTGGTGGGTTCTCGGCTCCTACTCTCAGCATAGTGATCTCATCTCTAAGGTCATCCTGGACTCTACATTGCTCTCTAATATGTAAGCTCATTTGCTATAATGTGTCTAGAATCCCCTTAATAATATCTGAAGCTAGATCATGTCTCTCATCAGTACGTCTCTCATCATCATGTGGTCTCTCCTCAACAGCTCCATCCTTGACCGATACCTTCCCTCTAGCCATGTTCGTTAAATCCTATGGGAAGGAAAAAGTCTCATAAGAACTCAACGGAAAACACGTAGTAGAAGTAGAAGATAAATCACGGTGTGGGTATGGCTCAATTGAAAGGCTGGGAGGTGAGGGAGTCTGGGTCTGACTCACCTCATGACTAAGTAGGACCGACTCGGGAAGAGGGTCATCTTGAGTTTGTGAAGATACACAATAGACGGTGGAAGGTCGAAAGCTCACGGAGTCTGAGCAAAATCCATCTAGTCGTCATACTCGATGTCAAAAGAACTACATGAGAGAATATGATATCAAATCAAGAACATGAGTGTGAAGGTGTATAAGATGTAGAATAACACACACCCCGCATACAAACACAATGCAAATCCCAGATTCACCAACTGCACACGGTGAAGATCGTAAGATTTCAATCTTTTATCTTTTTAATTTTATTTTTGGTGATCAATTAGTTGTATTAGCAAAATCATAAAGGGTGTCGCCCTATCGCCCAGTGTATGTTCTTACAATCCCCCAAATAGTGGTACCATCTGCCCGAGCTGTCGGGTTATATCAGGTCCAAAGGAAACTATGAGACGGAGCACACCAAAATGACTTTCTATTTTCAGAGGTAAGTTCTTACAGTTTAATCATGCACCAAAAAATAATGCACAAGTACTTAAGGCAAAGTCCAGGGATTTTTGGCTCTAATCCTTATGGTTGCGTCCTCACCCACTTGGTCTGGAGTGTACCTGAATACAATGAGGGGTTTGCTCTCCCAATGCAAATTAAGTCCAAGTATTTTATTTTTGTCAAGTTTTTTAAAAGAGAAAAATATTTTTTTATTTTTGAGGGTTTTCACTTTTTTTGATATTTTCTACAATATCTAACATGATGCTGGTTTCTTTAATTTTCAAAAATGTGTCTCACGAAGGGGGAACATGGAATGCAATAGAAAATGATGATGAATGCTAAGTTAGAGAGGTGTACCTTTTTCCATCACTCTAGATGCAAGTAATCCGCGCAGAAATGTAAAAACTAGTCTAATGCATGAAAAGTCGAGAAAAATCGAGTCCTGATCAACAGTTCTAGCGTAAGAATGAATTTATTTTCAAAATAATCTGACTTATGCCTAAGTGTAAATTAGGGATCTAGGTTTTACTTTTAATCATCTAATCAAACAAGCATGCAACACTAGGCTCCACGAAAATTCTTGAAACATAGAAAAATTGATGAAAACTGAAAACTGTAGTGAGGTCCCCCCAAATGCACTAGCACCTAGTGAAACATACCCCAAAAAATAGTGAAAAGTTTGTGTACTGTTGGGATGTCCTTAGTGGACCCTTGCTACAAAAAGAAACATGGACAAGTCCCCTTTCCTCTCTCACAAAAATAGAAAAATGGGCAAGTGCCTTTTCTCAGAAGAAATAAAAAATATAATGTCTGCAAAATACATGAAAAATAAAAATATGTGTAGATAGCTCGATCTCCCCTCTACAACTAGCTCATAGGAGATTGAGTCGATCTCTGCACTCTCAGCTGAGTTGGCTTCCTAAGAAGCCAACTAATCTTGCAGGCCCTACAAAATGGGTTAGCTCACACAAACAAAAAAATCAAAAGAAATCAAAGAGAGAAGGACTAAAAACTAACCAATAAAAAGACTCAAGTAAAATCAAGAAAAGTTGAGAAAAGAAAAAAACAGAAAATAAAGAAAAATCAAATAAAAAATTACACAGAAATAATGAAGAGAAGAAAAAATCAAGAAAAAGAAAACAATCAAAAGCCGTAAAAATAGAAGAAAACCAAGAAAACACGAAGAACAAAAAAGAAAAAGAAGAAAAATATGTCACAAAAAATATGACTCAAAAATCTAAAGCGCGGCTACTCCTCCCTTAAAACGGCGCCATTTTGATAACTAAATTTTGCCAGCAGTTAAAAGTGTGTCGTTGTAGAAAAATCGCTCGAAACGAAATTCAGTTGATCAAAAAAAATTCAACACCGAGATAGAGTCGGTCTTGTTCACTCTTTATTTATCATAGTAAGTGTGCCTAATTCGAACACAAGGAGTCAGAAAGTCTCGCTCAAACTCTTCGAGTGAAAAATAATAGTTTTGTGATATTTTTTATCCTTCTTTTATTTTCTTCTTTAAGGAGACAAAACTCTTTTTTTAATTTTAATTTTTATTATTTTTATTATTTCCCAATTTTTATTAAATTTTCAAAATGAATACTTTTTCAATAGATTTATCTATAATATAGTATATGAAATATAGTGAAATAGGGGAGATACTACATAGTAGATAAAGTGACTCGAGCAACATGCTCGAAAAACAACTCAAAAAGAAATCAAAACGTATATGAAGATCGGCGAAGAATATCAAAACAAGAAGTAGAAGAATTGCTCGAAATTTGATGCAAAGATAAAATGAAGAAAAATACACTAGAATAATGTTCAATGTGTCCACAAGGGTCTAAGAGTCTCAATGTAAAAATGCAAAAAATACAAGTAAAAGAAAATCTCCTTTTTCAATTAAGCCCCTGGACAGGGGCCTAATTGCAAGAAAAAATGTCTGAACCTTTACACTTAGGTCCCTGGATAGGGACCTAAATGTAATAAAAGCTTCTTCTGGATCCACGTTGAAATTTGGTGGAGTTGCATGGGTTCTTTAAGAAAATTTCCACCCCTTCCGAAATTAACGGCTAGGATTAGATGTCTTCGCATGATCTGGATCGTTTGATTGCGCCACATATCGCTAGCCTACTTCTTCTGTTCATGCTGGTGTTCTTTCCCAAATCCTAAGGCGGCGACGATTTTGATAACACGATGAAGCAGCAATGGTTGGACGGTGGCTGAGCTCCTACAGAGCCAGGAGGGAGTCGCCTACTCCCTCTGAGCTCTCATGCAGTAGGGGCGAGGTTGACAATAAAAGGCAATGTGGAATGGCGACGAAGCTTCCTGCTTGGGTTTAGGCTCTAGACTGTTGTAGAAAGATTGATGAAGCTCTTCATCTTGAATTTGTGGATGAATACACAACTCTAGATGATGCTAGATTGCTCCAGAAGATACCTTTAACCTGCAAAGTTAGATACAAAACTCCATTCTCTAGGAATCGATCAAGATCGTTAGATGAAAGCAAGTCAAATAATGGATTCCAGGGAGTGAATATACCATATGGAAATTGGATGAAATTGAGTTGCAATGGAGATTGGACTTAGTGTGAGAATCAAGTAAGATGCTTAGGCTTCCTAATTACAAAATTTGACAACCTAATTAGGATGAGAGGATAGATAAATTCAATGAGGGATGAAGGAGTACCTAGGAATTTGAAGGTGTCATACCTTTAAGGAGTTGCTCGACATTCGACACTTGACGGAGCTGGACACCCAGCACAGCGGTGATGCAAGACCATCTAAGGGTCTTGGAACTTCCTCTGATCACCAAGCTTCCACGCAGCGTGGCCAGGGGATGTTGTCTCCTCCTTGGTTGGCCAGAGTCGGGGAAGAAGATAGGTGCTTAGCAGTTGTGTTCTAGAAAATGGAGAGTTAGTTCTGAATGTGGATATTTGGGGAGTTATATAGAAATGATGGGAGGATATTAGGGATGATCGGAGAGCCAGCGAGTGCTAGGGTAGTTAAGAGATGAAGATCAAGGGTTTGGATTCGATTTAGGATGTTAGGTGTGATGGGAATAATTCAGAGAAAAGAGGCTAGTGGTAACAAGATGCAACCAACAGCTTCTTGGAGAAGAAGCTCCTGGTGCTGACACATGTTAGCACCTGGTAGGCTGAAATTTATAAATAATATATAAATGTGTTAATAAATATTAATCAATGTTATTTTAAAAAGGTATAAAAATAATAAGTGTATAATTAAATTACCTAAATTATTATATAATCTATTTTTATAAATATTTAATATTTAATGAATTATAAATATAATATTAATAAATATGTATATAGTATACTTAATAATTACGATTTTGATTTTTAATTTAATAAATTATTAATAACATAACATTTTTATATTTTATTAATTATTAGGATAATAAATAAGATATGTGTGAATTTTTATGAATTTTAATAACTTAATTTTAATATATAAATGAATACATGTATAAGTTACATAGTTCAAATTCATCTATAATTTAGAGTTTCGATTTATTTGAAATATGAAATAGTGTCCAAAATTATGGAATAATTTGTGGATAAAATACAAGATCAAGAAAATAATTAAAAATTATAAAACCTCTAACCTATAAACAATAAGTTCTGAATAAAACAGATAGCCCAGAAACCCAATTATCATTAGGTCCCAAAACCGAATTTTTGCAAACGGACTTCGATTTTAGTGAAATCACCTTCATTAGTTAGAGAAATTATTTTATGAACTTTAAAGGTGAGTATAGTTCAAATGGATTTCGTATGAAGAAGTTACGATGTTTGGAGGGTTGAGAAATTTATAATTTAAAAGCTGGATTTCTTGACATTTATACATGTTGGTATTTTTTAGGATTTTTATATTTTTATATACATTTAAAATATAGATAGGAGAATAATTTGGTGAAAAATATATACAAATGAAGTAATTAAAAATCATTGAAGTTTGATATTATTGGATAAATAATGAATAATGTGTAAAGTAAACAATTAATTCTTTTTGAGGTTTTCTTCCTATTGATGAATCTCCATTTCATCACCTTTATTCTATCATTTTGGCCTTAAAAACCTTAGCTAATACATGTAAATAACATGAATTTGTACAAAATAACAATAATTATTTATTGCATTTATTATGTAAATAATATTATTTTAATGCCAAAATTATAGAATAAAGGAGAGAAAAGAAAAAGAATAAAATACCAAAGGTATTTTATGACCCTAAACCCCGAGACCAAGTCAAGAATTGAGCTGGTCAACAAGGAATAAAGTAGGGGGAGATAAGTGCCAAGAATACAATAAAAGCCCAATTCTTTTATTCATTCAATAAAACATTTTTGGGACTTTTTTTATTCTTTATTATTTATTCATCAAATAAAGAAACCTTGTGCATAAAATTTGTATATAATAATGTATAGAAAAATACAAAATTGAGTTTGTACAAAAATAACATACAGTGCACTTTCTATACATAGAATAAAAAAATAAAACCCAAATTTCCTAGACCCATATCTCTCAAATAAAGACTCAAAATATATCAAAATCATTTTTAATTGTATATAACTTCTAATAAGCTATTTAATGCAGGTGGTTTCATATTTTTTTAGAGTTAAGGTGTGAAAGTTAGGTTTTGGACTTCTATTGTAGAGTATAATCGAATAAAATATTTATTTAAGTTATTCTTTATTATTTTTATGATTTTATATTTTTATAATTTTTAAATATTATTTATAACTTATGTACATATTAAAACCAATATAAAACCTCAAAAACATAAAATAAAATAAGTCCATATAAATATATAGGTAAAATACCTATGCTAATTCGTGTAAATAAAAAAAAGTAAAGCTCATTCTTTCATTATTTATTATTTTATATTTTTATACTATTGTAAATATTATTTATATTATATTAAAAATATAAATATAAAAAACCAAATAAAATACATTAAAATAAAGTAATGTACAAAATACGTAGAAGAATATACACTAACTATACATATACAATTTATACCCCTATTTATTTAAGCACGCAAATAACATCCAAAAAATATAATAAAAATATATTTATATACCTAAAAATAATTTATAAATATTTTACAAATGAGAATAAAATAATAAAATCAAAAATACAAAATAAAATTAAAATAACCAAAACATTGATGAATATACCTATAAATATACCCTAAAAATTAACTTGTAATAAATAACACCAAAAAATAAATTAAAATCATATGAAAATGCTACATAAAGTACTAAACATTTTTTATTCTATAATAAAAATTAATAAAACAAATTACTATTTTTAATTATTTTTTTCAAATAAATGGACCTATTTTGTCCTGTAGCAGCCTGCGTGGACCAATTAGAGCCCAGGGATTGTTGACCCCCGGTCAACTGCCCCTGGCGCCTTTGACTCCCTCCAGACCCGTTGAGTCCTACGATTTCTGCCCTTTTTTCCTGGGCTTCTCATCCATCCTTTTCATCAATTAATCATGCAAAGATCACCCTCAAACATCATTGATCTACACCAAAGCCCTAAATCTCTTGTACATATCTTGGATTCATGCCTAAGCACAGATCAATAAGGGTCCTTAGCTTTGTACATAAATAAGTCCCTCTATGTCCTCACTCGATTTTGATCCTTCTCTAAGCCTGGAAGTCCACCATAGTGCATGCGAGTGTGCTCCTGGTGATAGCAGGAATATCCCCGAGCTTTGGACAAGTTGTTTGGGCGAGGCGGATTGATCCACGACGGCCCTACGACCGCCTTTGCTCCCTAAGCAATCCTTAGGTACGAGCTACGTTCTTTTGATCAATAGTTAGCAGTAGCTTGTAGGATTCCATTTTCACCTTTATTTTGGTCTTTAATAGCCCATGTAGGATAGATTAGAGATAATCTTCTCGTCGGAGTTTCCTGAGCTCCGACCATGTCCTCACTGTGATTCACCGTATCTCCGACCCACCTTTCCATCTCATCACCTCGCCCTTTTGCTTCTACATTGATTCTTACTCATCAGTCAAACAGTTCACCCCTGTGATATGGAAACCGATGCTCCTCCTCCGTTGTACATCGGAGCATCACCTTTCCATCCATCCCTTGCGCATCCCAGCTTCACAACCAGTCGAGGTGATTCGCCACGAGCCAGAGAACTTCCTCATGTTGGTGCCAAGGCGAATTGACTCTTGATGGATCTCAATCGTACCTGGATGAAGGTCCCTTAGTTCTTGTTCTTCCCCGACGTGTTGGGACTCCATCGTTGGGTCCTGGATCTCCTGGAGCACCTCGATCAACCCGAATGAGTCCCCTGAAGGTGTAGAGCCAAAGAAAACCGTCAGACGCCGCCGATGGAGGGAGGAATCATGATGCGAAGTTCAGGGAAGGCCACATTCTTCATGTTCTTTGATCGAAGCAGCTACCGTCCGATGTGGGGGTGGCCCCAGTTCAAATCTCAATCGTCTTCGCCTCGCTCCTCTTAACCTTTTATTCAAAGCCAAGATTATATCTTGAGCACTCAGTGGCGAAGAGGTATCGCGAGACGACAACGCGCCACGTGTCTAAGTGAATCTCATCCGGTCATCTGTCTCCACGCATATTGAGGGTAATTTGCAGATTTTACCTTATTATTTTTTTGGTTTATTTATTGAACCAGTAAATAGAAGGTCACGTGTAATGAAATGTGGACTTTTTGCATTCAGGCCCTTGCATTTATCGAGTATTGGTTTTGGGTCTAGTCCACGTCACCTTACGTGCCGTCCCACGTGAGGTGGTGAAATTGCAGGAGGACCCTTGCACTTTTTTGTATTTAATTTTAGTCCATTAAATTTTAATATACATTGTATATTTATGGGAAAATTACATGTATGTCCCTAGCCTTTATTTTATTGCAACTATACCCCTCCCAGTTTATGTATTTTAGTTCTTGAATTTCATTTGTTAAAAATGGCACCCATGCTCTGAAAATTGTGCAACTTTCGCACCCCATTTTTATTTTACATCTTTGGAATTTTCACTATTTATTAAAAATTAAATGAGCATGTTTTTATCCTCTTTTGTATTATAAAATACTAAAAAATAGGAAAATGTTTGAAAGAATTCCAAAAAAGTATATGTTGTCTATTTTAGCCTATTTTAATTCCAGACCGAAAATTCCTAAAATAGAAAAAGAAAAAGATTAAAAATAAAAAAGCTCCAAAATCCAACATAAAATATTATAAATTAATAAAAAATCAAAAAATATGTTTTTCTATTTTATATTTTTTCTTATATTATTATTTATATATATTAAAAACTATTTGAAGAATTTTGGAATTAATTTTCTATTTTTAATCTTCATTTCAATTTCAAATATTTATTTAATCCCTGATTTAGGGTATTTTTTACTTTATAAATATATAAAAATTAGCAAAAATTCACTGAAAATTTATAAAAATAGTAGAAAATATTGGAAATCCAAAAATATTTAATTATGCAATTTTTATTTATTTTTAGTTATATCTATATTATCTATTTGTAGTTTGCTTTGTACATTCCTTATTCAATGATTCATTGATGTAATTAGTGAATTATCTTTTCTTGCACATATTTATTTAATTATTCTTTGTATACAATTCATTTTGATTATATGTGCTAATATACCTCTTTGTGAATTTATTGTGAGGGCCTGCTATGCGAGGACGGTTTCCTAGAAGACCAGTGCAAGATTAATGGAGACTGGTGTCCACCTTCTGACCAATTGGAGAGGCGACAATGAAGCAAGGAAAAACTATTTAGCATAAAATTGATTTAGATTTATTTATTTATTTGTGATAGAGAGACATTCATTTATAGTTTGTAATATTACAACTTGGACACTACTCTCCACGATGAGATCCAATACCCGAATGTCTATTCACCTAGGGTTCTCGTCACAGTTTTCCGTGTTTTACCGCCTTCTTTCATTTTGTTTCCCGCTTATTTGAGTTTTCCGCCTTCTTTTTATTTGTTTTGTATGCATGGAGCCCCTAGACTTAGGTTTCTTGACTCGGTAATTAGGTCCAAACCCTAATAAGAATGCATGCACCTATCATCCCTTACATTTGGATCTAGCCAAAATTAATAAATGTTAGTTATCTAGACTTGAGATCGCATGCCGAGAGAGGTCGTATACAGCTCTTGCAGGACCCATTGGGGCGGGTACCGATCGACATCGAAGACCAGACCCTTGGTCTTATTTATAAATAATTGACATTTGGTTCTTTATGACTATTAGTAGCTACTATTTAGGGTGATTTTGTCGATTGCGCACCACCATATAGTTAGGTTTAAAAAATTCCGTTTTGCATACCGCATGGAGAGAGCTGGGAAGCACTGTAAGTCCTCTAACTCAGCATGCATCATTAGATTCGATGGTAAGATTTCCATCATCGAAACGACTTGCACTGCTTTTTCGCTATCTCCCTCTGTCTTTGAGCACCTAAGGACTTAAATGAAAATCTACAAAAATGGTGCTTGTATGCGGAAAGATCCAAAAAAGTGAAAACCCAAAAATTAAAATAAGGGGAATTCTAAATAAACTTTGACCTTAATTAAAATCTATAATAGACTATCATCGTCTTGGGTTCATAAAGCCCTCATTGTTTTTAGGTACCTTAGGATGGGACCAAAACCCCTCCCATGAGCGAGGCATGACCCACTAAGGATTAGAGCCAAAAACCCAGTCTATAACTGCCTTGTGTATTGCCTGGATTTACGAAGTAATGGCGCTTCTATCGTACGTGACCGAATAGGGTCTTGTCAGCGATGGTGTTCCCACCTTGTATTGAACATCGACATGGTCTGAAGTATTGTGCTTAGACCATGCCCTCACGGGTGTGTCTGTCTCATCGATTTGTGTCTGAGTAGGTCCTTGCATGCTCACGGGTGATTCCGTTGCGTGCAAGGACCGAAGTAGTGGTTTCTCCTATCGACTTCCTCTCTCTATTTCTTTGGCTGAGTAGGGATTCGGGAAGGGTTACAAGGACCTCAAAAAGTGCAGACTACGTGTTACAAAGGAGGAGGACATGTACTGGATACTTTTCTGGCAGTACACTCTCTCCTATAGAGTTAGCGTGCTAAGGACTTGTTAAAAGATTATGCCAGAAATAACAACTCTAAAAATGAAAAGATAATAAACAACCGATCCTTCACGGCTTCACATGGTGTGAGTTGGTGAAACCAAATTTGTATTGTGTTAGTATGGATCCAGATTAAGGTTCAAAAATATAGTCCCACGCAATTGCGTAAATTTTGTTCATGTGTGTCTTCCTCTTTGGCCCCCGCTCAGTTCGAGCCTTTCTACTATTTTACACTTCTTTTTATTCCTTGTTAATCACCATATCTTTCCTCCTGATGGGATCTCTTTTTACTCCACGATGGCGATCCATGGATGGTTTAATCAGGACTCCGCTGAGACCCACATCGATTCCATAAACTCGACATTGTTAATAATTCGAGGTGATTCCCAAGAACCCGGCCTGGACCTTGTGGGGCGATCTCTAAACTCCTCATCTTCTTTTCATCTCCTTTAACTACCCAATAAACCAGGACCACTCTTGTTCCATATCCGTTATTGTGAATGGGAGTCGATTTCAGTCTACATCTTGTCACCGTTCACAACACTCTGGGATTGACCCCAATTCCAGATTCATCTTAGCAATTGGGATTCAATTTCAAATGATCTCATTGGGATTCTTTCACATTTCAGATACAAACCAGCCCAACCCTAGATCCAAACACATAATTCATCTCTTAAGACATAGACCTAGAGATGGCACCTCAGGGAAAAGGGAAAGGACAACAACCTCCACAAATGGAGCCCGGTCAGGGACCTGACCAGAACCAAGTCAATGCTCAGTTGCTGGCTTCCATACAGGCCATTCAGCAGCAGCTGATCGAGTAGGCTCTTGTTCAGACTGCATTTGAAGACATGCTGAACGATCTCAAGAACAGACTAGAGGAGGAGGAGGAGGAGACATGCCCCGTGATGACCCTAACAAAGAAGAACCTGAACCTGGGAGGCAGAAACCAACATTAAAGGAGACATACAATCCTGGAGACAACCAGATGACCGAGTGGATCCTCATTCCAATTGTGCATGCACACTTTGAGCTCAAGCCCCAGTTTCTTGCTCTTCTACCATCATTTCACAGGAAAACCAATGAGGAGTCGTACATTCATATGCAACGGTTCTCATGCATCTGCCTAACTACCCACTACCCCAACATTCCCATTGGATGTGGTGAAGATGATGGCGTTTCCCTTCAGCTTGCAAGACAAGGCCCCGTACTGGGTCAATCATTTGGGGAAGGTTGGGACGATTTGGGACGAATTTAAATCATTGTTCCTCCACAAATTATGCCCTCTCGTTCGGCTCAACCAGATGCAAGCCAGGATTAGCAACTTCTCCCAGGCTGCTCACAAAACTATCCATTAAGCCTAGGAGCGATTCACAGACCTGTAGAAGAATTTCCCCCATCATGAGATACCGAAGACCAGCCAGGTCCAACACTTTTTCGAGGGCCTGAATGTCGAGAGCCAAAGGCTAGTAGATGCCGCATATGGAGGATCTAACTTCAACAAGGATGAAGATATGGTATGGCAAATTTTCAAGAAATGGTCGAAGGACATACCACCCTATCTTCATCACGATCATATCAGAGACAACCACAAGTTCTTTAAAAGACAGTGCACATGGAAACAACCAGAGAGACAGAGAAAGATGAGAGCTCCAACCTCAGTATCATCGAGGGCCATCTTTTAAAGGTTTATATCATCGAGAAACGCTCACAGGATCTTGAGAAGCTTGTTGTGATCGAATAAAGGACTCAAAGCTTGGTTAAGCTGGTCCTGATCACCAAGTAGTTGGAGCTGCTGGTGAGCACCATCAACGTTGTTCAGTCGGCAATACCATCGTCAAAGACTCCCGCCAAGAAGAAAGATGAGCCATCACCACCTCATCAACCTCAACCGAGTCATTATCCACAGACCATCCAATAATATATACCACGTGCAAGCGCTCAAGTAGGGCCCATCGCAGCAACATATGGTGTTTTACCAGCCAGACTTCCTCCCCCTTTGGATCCAGCATTTATACCTCCAACACTAATGCAGGAAGTCAATGGTGTATGGACCAATGATGCACAGCTGACCCGTCTTATGGGGCAATACCAGGGTCAGCCACAGGTCAATCGGCCTTCCCACCGACCTTAGGGTGGTCATTTTGGACAGTCCTTCCAACCTCAGCCTCAATACCAACATCACTAGTCTCCGCAGTATCCATGTAACTGGAGGCATTCCTTTTAGCCCCAGCTGCAGTACTGCCATCAGCAGTTGTATCATCAGTACGTGGTTGGTCTACAATAGTACCCCCTCCTCCACATCAATAATATCAGCTTTTTCCTCCACAACAACACCATCAGTTGTCTCAGCCTGAACCCCACAATAGTCAGCAACATCATGGTCCGAATGCTGAAACTTCCAAGGCAACTCCAGTGAACCCGACCCTAGACTGCTTGGCCCAACTTGTGAAGGGTCTAGCAGAAATGACAAAGAAACTTGACGACCTAACCACCACCAAAACTCCCATTCCGGCACAGGTCGAAGCAAACCTAATAATTTAAAAGAAAAGAGCAGGTAGAATGTGATGCCTCGTCTGTGCCTGTCGAGTTAGATAGCCATGATTTTATTTTATCTAATGTTGTTACTCTCAGGAGCGGTAGGACTTTGCCTCCATCTGCAACAAACCAAGGGAAGAATAAGCTTTGATAGGTGAATCTTCATCTTCTACATTAGTCGCCCAGCTACCGGTTCGGGTGAGGAAGAAAAAGGAAAAGCCATACCAGCCGCCATCAATCTCCACCGCCACCAATAAAAACAACAAAAAATCAGAAAATTCAAAAAGACCAAAAAGATGTTTACAGTCGATGTGAAGTCGCACCAACCACGGAGGAGCTACCATCAATAATTGATCCTACGCTAGCCGACGAAGCCGAGATAATACCTTTTGTTTGTCCACCATTAGCAGAATCGTCAATTCAGCTTATACACCTTTTGTGATCCAGATACACTGAATTTTATGGACAAGGTTATTTTTGTAAAGGAGAACTCTGCCTTTAATTTCTGTATTATACATATTCCTTTTCCTGAAGCATTGGAAAAATCCAAAAAAAATATAAATAGAAAAAGTGCATTATCTAATCTTGGAGTTGTGGATATTCTGAATAATTTGACTGTTGAGATGTCATTAATGAAGGCCATGGAATACATGCCCGTTGTGAAGAAAGGGTTAAAGGAGGCATGTACAAACAAGCATCACTCAACACGCAACAACAGATGTTGGCTGGTAGAGAAGCATGTCCTCACCATGGCCACAGTTGCAACCATCAACAATTACTCACAGAAGAAGGTAGACAAAGGAGCACCTTTAATCAGATGCGAGATATTTGACCAAGTCTTCGACCGAACTCTCCTTGACAACGTTTCTTCCGTCAACCTCTTGCCCTCATCACTACTACAATAATTCGGGCTGGGTCCATTAAAGCAAACACGCATGATCCTGCAGTTCGCAGATCTATCTGTCAAAAGACCCTGAGGTTTGTTGGAAGATGTTGTGGTAAAGGTGCATGATATGCAGTTTTCCGTCGATTTTGTGGTCCTTGACATGGACTCTCCAGCACCCACACTCTAGACCCCCATTATCCTTGGGCAACCATTCCTACATACTGTAGAAGCCGTAGTGGACTACGGGTCTAGCAATATCACATTCAGCTCGAGCAATCATAGAATTACAATAGACATGGTCAATGAGCCTAAAGTCGTATCTAATGAAAGCCATGCAGCACCGCCTGAAGCAGACTGTGATTTCATTATAGAACTATGAGATACACACCTCTCTTTGAATGACACTTGAACCTTGTAAATCCTCACTTCTGAGGAGGATTGGGAAAGCACAGTCGACACAATTGCACCTAGGAGACAAAATAAAATTTGCTGATGTATCTCTTTGACATAGGTGATTTCTTCCAGCCCGAACATGATGAATTCATTGCAGATCTGTTTGGCACATTGTCAGTTGAGTAACAAGTCACTGAGGCGAGCATCACTACCTCTAAGACAATGGCAGATCATACCCCGACCAGTATGGTTTTCGAAATGACTGAGAAACATGCCAGATTAGAACCTGAATTGAAGCCACTTTCGGCAGGCCTTAAGTATTCTTTCCTTGCAGGTGTATAAAATATGTATCCGATCATTATCAGTAGTAGGCTGACCCAGGATCAAGAATCTCAACTTCTCAAGGTTCTAGAGAAAAACCGCAAGGCACTTGGTTGGCACATCTCAGACCTCCGCAGGATAAATCATGCCCTGTGCTCACACCACATTTATTTGGAAGAAGTTGCCAAGCTGTCTCGAGAGTTTCAATGAAGACTGAACCCAAATCTATAGGACATCGTCGTGAAAGAAATCACGAAATGGTGTGATAAATGCTTTATTTATCCCATTTCTGATTCAAAATGGGTAAGCCCAATACATGTTGTTCTGAAGAAATCAGGACTCACCATGGTTAAAAATGACAGAGGAGAGGAGATATCTACTCGGGTATCAACATCTTGTCATGTATGTGTCGACTACCATTGACTTAATGTGGCAAACAAGAAGGAACACTTCCCCTTGTCATTCATTGATCAAGTATTGAAAAGACTAGCTGGCAAGGAGTTCTTCTACTTTCTGGATGGGTACTTCGGGTAAAACCAAGTGGCAATAGCCCTTGAGGATCAAGAGAAAACTACATTCACTTACTCATTCGACACCTATGCTTCCAGAAGAATTCCCTTTGGACTATGCAACACACCAATGACATTCCAAAGATGCATGCTTGCGGTTTTTGCTGAGATGGCAGGCAGTTTTCTCGAGGTGTTTGTGGATGATTCCTCCATCTATGGTGGCAGCTTCAATTCTTGTCTTGAGAGCCTGGACACTCCGTCTATGGTGGCAGCTTCAATTCTTGTCTTGAGAACCTGGACAAAGTACTTCAGAAATGTCGTGAAGTCAATCTGGTGTTATCATGGGAAAAGAGCCTCTTCATGGTCACAGAAGGGATCTTGCTGGGTCACATAGTTTCCAAACGTGGCATGGAAGTCGATCTAACAAAGGTGGATGTGATTGCCAATCTAGAACCACCTCACACAATAAAAAATGTAAGGTCATTTCTGGGGCATGTGGGATTCTACAGACGATTCATTCGTGACTTCAGCCGAATTGCCTAATCTCTTACATAATTACTGTGCAAGGAGACTTAATTCAATGTTAATCAACAGGTTCTCCTGTCATTTAATCAGTTAAAGGAGTTAATCACTCAATCTCTGATCCTACATCCGCCAGATTGGTCTCTTCCTTTTGAGATCATGATGGATGTGTCAGATTTTGCAGTTGGGGCTGTTTAGTATAAAGGAAAGACAAGGTACCCTATGCCATTCATTATGCCAGCAAGACATTAGAGGAAGCTCAAAGAAACTACAGTGTGACAGGGAAAGAACTGCTGGTTGTGGTTTTTGCCCTAGAGAAGTTCCGGTCCTAACTTCTTTGATCAAAAGTCACTATCTATACTGACCACTCTGCTATCAGATATTTACAGCAGAAGAAGGATGCCGAGTCTAGACTGATCATATGGATTCTTCTCCTCCAGGAGTTTGAATTGGTGATCAAAGACAAGCTCGGTGTTCAGAATGTGGTATAAGATCACCTCTCCAGAATCGAACAACAAGAGCCTCTGCTAAGTAGTGCACCCATTACAGACACCTTTTCTGATGAGTCAATTCTGGCCATGGATTCACTCCCTTGGTATGCCAATATTGTCAACTATCTTATCTCTGGCGTAGTTCCACAAGTTTGGACAAAGATTCAGAAGGATGCATTCTTGTCGACTATCCATTTCTACAAATGGGAAGGTACTCTCTTATTTAGGGAAGGAGCATATTGTATTTAACGTAGGTGCATTCCCCAGGAGGAGGATCATAGTATCCTCTAGCATTGTCATTCACTCGAATCTTGTGGGCGTCACTCTGGAGATAGAACGACAGCGAAAAAATTGCAGCATGGCCTCTGGTGGCCTACATTATTTAAGGATGTCACAGCATATATCAAACACTGCACTGACTGTCAGAGACTGAAAGGTACCCTTAGATATAAAGATCTGATGCCCTTGAAGATCATTCAAATTACAGATGTATTCGATGCTTGGGGCATCAACTTCATGGGACCCTTCCCTAACAGTCAGGGATACGAGCACATCCTTCTTTCCATTGACTATATGAGTCGCTAGGTTGAAGCTATTCCCGCTCGAGCCGCTAGTAGCCTAATAGTGTGTTGCTTTTTGAAAGAGAACATCATATCATGGTTCGAGATTCTGAAGATACAAAGTTCAGACGGGAGTAGTCAATTCAATTCAAGAGATTAACGAAGGAATACTGCATCAAGCACCAAGCCACCTCTCCTTATCATCCCCAGACCAACAACATGGTCGAAATATCAAATAGAGAAATCAAGATGATCCTCCATACATTGTCAAGCTAGATAGAAAAATTAGTCCCAACTCTTGGACACAGTCATTTGAGCATACAAAACTGCTTACAAGTCTCCATTGGGTATGTCACCCTACCATGTTGTATACAGAAAGCCATACCATCTTCCAGTGGAATTGATTCATAATCATTGTGGGCAATCAACATTTGTAATGGTCAGAAATGAAAAGAGGATCTGAACAGGCTCCTGGAATTCCGAGACTATGCCTACGATAACACATTAATTTACAAAGGATAAGGTTAAATGTTGGCATGACCGATACATCATACGAAAAACCTTCCATACCGTACAGAAAGTGTGGTTATTTGATGCAAAGTTGAAGATCTTTCCAAGCAAATTGAATAATAAATGGATAGGGTCATTCAGAGTTCAAGAAGTGCGTGACAACGAAAGTATTGTGATATCAGAATTGTCTCCTAATGCATAACCATTTGTTGTCAATGGTCAGCTATTGAAGCCCTACCTCGAGCATGACACTTATCACTCAAAAAAATTTCCTATAAGCTTTGATATTTTCTTCTCTTCTTCTTTTCATTTTCATCTTTTGTTATCTAACAAAACAAAATATTATTTTTGTATCACCTCTTTTTGTCAGACTTCTATACTTAGGGCGTACTTTGTCCTAAGTATAGGGGGTGTGCACTCGGAGTTCGTTCGTTCTTTGATCCCCTCCACTATCTCCTCTTCTTGTCTATACTTAGGGATATCTTATCCTAAGTATAGGGGGAGACAATCAGAATTGTGATTTGTTCATTCTCACCCTTGACCCTCCCTGTCTTATGTATAGTCTGTTATACTTAGGATTACTTGATTCTAAGTATAGGGGGGATGGTCGACTTCTCATTCATTTATTTCTTCGTTCATTTGTTTATTCTTTAGGCTTTTCTATACTCAATACGATTTATACCTTCTCTTTATCTTTCTGATCTATGAGGGCATAGATCAAGCTCAGTATAGGGGGGTTGTATATACTATGTATATATTTTAGCCAAAACTCGTACTTTCGTATTTTTAAATAAGTCTAAATCACTATTCATATATAAACATATACAACCTGATCAAATCACTTAATAAAAAGATGTGTATTATTCCTCAAACTGTTTTATGCATATTAATTAATAAATTAGGTAAAAATATTTTGTAAAATGTTTAAAAAATAGCTTGAAAATCTGTTGGAAAAATCTTTTGAAAACTATTTGAAAATTATTGTGTAAAATATCTTCAACCTTTGTAAAAATATTTTGCTTGTAGAAAAATCTTTTCTTTGTGTGCATAAAAATGTTGTGAAAAACTATTTGCAAATGGTTTTGAAAATGGGTGTTAAAATATTTGAAAAATCTCTATATACTGTTTGAAAAACCATTGCAAAATGATTTCCAAATGCTTGTAAATGTTTGCAAAAATTATTTGCAAAAACTATTTTGGACTATAGTTTTCGAAGTTGTTTGTAAATTCAATTTCAAATAAGTTTGAGTGTTATATACATCACAAAAAATTCTTTACTAACTATACATATGTGTATCTATAAGAATGGTCACACATCCCTGGTAAATTCTTCAGAAACCCACCCTTGTAAATACCAGATGCATCATCATGTAAATACTTGTACCTATTTTTATCCAAAATCTTCTGCTTTCGAATGTCACAAAAACATGTGCAAAATCTTTTTGAAAAATCCAAAAAAAATTGCAAAATCTTTTTCAAAAATCCATAAAATTTCAACATATTGAAAATGGCATCACAAAGATATTTTTCTGCATTATACATAGCATTTGCAGAGCATTCACACTTTTGGATTGAGTTTGATAATCGAATGAGTATAAGTGAAATCCAAAGATTGGATCTTGGTTGGACCTTAAATCTGCCTAAACACAGGAACCTTATAGGAACTGGAATTGAGGTACTTTAGGTTTAGTTGACTTAATTCTTTAAGAATAGTGGGACTTTGTTCAATGGATTCTTGACTGCCTAAGTAGAGTATTTCGGAGCACACACACGACTCTTGTTGATAATGACCTATCTTGGACAACTGCACCTTTCACTTGGCTCAACTCAGTTGGAGTGGTGAGGAAATTAGATTTTCCAGTATGAGACGCACATAAGTGGAAACATTTATCCTTGTCTAGGGAGGGAAGTGCACCGCAACCCATCCAGTGGTGTCGACGTCTAAAGACAAGAGAGTGTGGGTTGCAATAATGCTTCAAAAGAGGGATAGTCTACTGGCTCAAGAAGAAAAACTCCTTATGTAAATGCTGGTGTATATAGTATTTCGAGAAAAAAACTCTCCAAAAAAGTGGACAAGCCTGATAGAAAATAAAATGCCTGCCGGAGTGTACTTATTTGTATAGTCAATAAGCAAGCTTGGGCTTCAAAGGCATACCTTGTGAGCCTACAGCTACATGACATAGACTACACTGGTCATGCATCCTAGGATAGGTATCTACACTGGCTACCGTCCATTCTTCTCTTCATCCCCTTCTCTTGAGTTGGTTGTCACTTGAACTTAGAAGGGAATACCTTGCTCTTCGAAGAAAGAGTTGCTGGATTGGGGAATCATTGGGTTGTCATGCTGGAGAAGTCAGTCTCTTTATCATTTTAGTTGAGGATAGCCACCATCACATACACTGTACAAGTGAGACTCATAGTCATAAGGGTTTGCATATGAGTTGAAGTATTCTGACCTGGCTATTGAGGAGACTTGAGTAGAGTATTGGGATTTTCGAAGGTTGTTTTATTTCAAATCCAATTCCCCATAAGGTTTCGACCACACTAAAATTCCAAAGGTCTGATTTAAGCTCCAAACTTTGATTTTGTGAAGATAAGTTTGAAATAAACTTAATCCACTTTCTTTGTTTTTCTTTTCTTTGTTTTTCATTTTCTGCACTTATTGCATAAGTGTTTGCTAGGGACTAGTAAAGGCAAGTATGGGGGGGGTGATGAATCTCCATTTTATCACCTTTATTCTATCATTTTAGCCTTAAAAACCCTATCTAATACATGCAAATAACATGAATTTGTACAAAATAACATTCATTATTTATTGCATTCATTATGTAAATAATAATGTTTTTAATGCCAAAATTATAGAGTAAAGGAAAGAAAATAAAAGGCATAAAATACCAAAGGTATTTTATGACCCTAAACCCTGAGACTAAGTCAAGAATTGAGTTGGTCGATAACGAATAAAGTAGGGGGAGATAAGGGCCAAGAATACAATAAAAACCCAATTCTTTTATTCATTCAATAAAACATTTTTGGGACCTATTTTATTCTTTATTATTTACTCATCAAACAAAGAAATGTTTTACATAAAATTGTAGATAATAATGTATAGAAAAATACAAAATTGAGAACGTACAAAAATAACATACAATGCACTTTCTATACATAGAATAAAAAATCAAAATCCAAACTTCCCGGACCCATATCTCTGAAATAAACTCAAAATATATAAAAATAACTTTAATTATATATAACTTCTAATAAGCTATTTATTGAAAGTGGTTTCATATTTTTTGGAGTTAAGATGTGAAAGTTAGATTTTGGACCCCTATTGTGCAATATAACAGAATAACATATAATTTTGTTTATTCTTCAATATTTTTATGATTGTATATTTTTATTATTTTGTAAATATTATTTATAACTCATGTACATAGTAAAACCAAAATAAAATCACAATAAAATACAAAATAAAATAAGTCCAAGTAAATATATAGGTAAAATACATATGCTAATACCTGTAAATAAATAAAAGTGAAATTCATTCTTTCATTATTTATTCTTTTATATTTTTATACTATTGTAAATATTATTTATATTCTACTAAAAATATAAAGAGAAAACAAAACCAAAGAAAATATGTTAAAATAAAACAATGTACAAAATACATAGATGAATATACACTAACTATACCTATACAATTTATACCCCTATTTATTTAAGTGTGCAAATAATATCACAAAAATATAATAAAAATATATTTGTACACCTAAAAATAAGTTATAAATAAATAAAATAAGAGAATGAAATAATAAAATAAAAATTACAAAATAAAATTAAACTAACCAAAACATAGATGAATATACCTATAAATACACCCCTAAAAATTAACTTGTAATAAATAACACCCAAAAAAATAAAAAAATCATATTAAAATACTATATAAAAAACTAAACATTTTATTCAATAATAAAAAATAATAAAATCAATTACTATTTTTAGTTATTTATTTTCAAATAAATGAACCTATTTTGTCCTGTAGCGGTCTGCATGGACCAATCAGAGCCCAGGAATTGTTGACCCTGGTCAACTGCCCTTGATGCCTCTGACTCCCGCCAAACCCATCAAATCCCACGATTTATGCCCTTTTACTAGGCTTCTCATCCATCCTTTTCGTCGATTAATCACGCAAAGAACACCCTCAAACATCATTGATCCACGCCAAAGCCCTAAATCTCTTGTACATATATTTGATTCATCCCTAAGCACCAGTCAATAAGGGTACTTAGCTTTGTCCACTAATAAGTCCCTCTGCCTCCTCACTCGATTGTGATCCTTCTCCGAGCCTGGAAGTCCACCATAGTGCGGGTGAGTGTGCTCCTAGTGACAACAGGAGTACCCCCGAGCTTTGGACGAGTTGTTTGGGCGAGGCAGAGTGATCCATGACGGCCCTCCCACCACCTCTGCTCCCTAAGAAATCCTCATGTATGAGTTGCATTCTTTGGCATCAATAGTTAGTTGTAGTTTGTAGGTTTCCATTTTCTCCTTTTATTTCGGTCTTTAATAGATCACGTAGGATAGATTAGAGTTGATTTTCTCACCGGAGCTCCCGAGATACGGCCATGTCCTCACTGTGATTCATTGTATCTCCGATCCGCCTTTCCATCTCATCACCTCGCCCTTTTGCTTCTACGTTGATTCCTACGCATCAGTCAACCAGATCACCCATGCGATGTGTAAACCGATTCTCCTCCTCCGCCGTACACCAGAACATCACCATTCCATCCATCTTGTGTGCATCCCTTCTTCACAACCGGACGATGCGATTTGCCCCGAGCCAGAGTACTTCCTCGTGCAGGTACGAAGGTGAATTGACTCTTGCTGGAGCTCAATCGCACCTAGATGAGGGTCCCCAGGTGATTATTCTTCCACGATGTGCTGGAACTCCATCGTTGGGTTCTGGACCTCCTGGAGCACCTCGATCGACGTGAATAAGTCCTCCAGAGGTGTAGAGCCAAAGAAAACCATCAGACACCGCCGGTGGAGGGAGGAATCACGACGTGGAGTTCGGGGAAGGCCACCTTTCTTGTTCTTCACACGAAGCAGCTACCGTTTTATAAGGGGATGACCCCAGTTCTAATCTCAGTCATCCATACCTCAATCCCCTCGACCATTGATGCAGAGCCAAGATCAGATCCTGAGCGCTCATCGGCGAAGGGGTATCGCGAGACGATTTGGTTTTCCGTCACCGTGCATATTGAGGATAATTTGCACATTTTACCTTGTCATTTATTTATTTATTAACCCTGCAAATAAAAGGTCACATGTAATTAAATGTGGACTTTTTGCATTAAGTCCCTTACATTTATCGAGTATTGCTTTTGGGTCCAGTCCACGTCACCTCACGTGTTATCCCACGTAAGGTGGTGAAATTACAGGAGGACCCTTGTAGTTTTTTGTATTTAATTTTAGCCCATTAAATTTTAATATACATTGCATATTTCTGAGAAATTACATGTATGTCCCTGACCATTATTTTATTTGCAACTATACCTCTCCTAGTTTATGTATTTCAGTGCTTCAATTTCATTTGTTAAAAATGGCACCCATGCTCTAACAATTGTGAAAAAATAGGGTTAGATGCATGTTAGCATGAAATTTCACTCCCCATTTTGTTTTATCATTTTTGGCATTTTCACTATTTATTAAAAATGAAATGAGCATGTTTTTGTCCTTGTTTATATTACAAAATACCAAAAAATAGGAAAACACTTTGAAAAATTCTAAAAAAGTATATGCTGTCTATTTTATCCTATTTTAATTCCAGACCAAAAATCCCTAAAAATAGAAAAATACTAAAAATCAAAAGGCTCCAAAATCCAACAAAAATATTAAAAATTAATAAAAAAATCCAAAAATATGTTTTTCTATTTTAAGATTTTATTATATTATTATTTATATATTAAAATTTATTTGAAGATTTTTGAATTAATTTGTTATTTTTAATCTTCATTTCAACTTCAAATATTTATTTAATCCCTGATTTAGGGTATTTTTGACTTTAAAAATATATATAAAAATTAACAAAATTCACTAAAAAATTATAAAAAGCATTAAAAATATTGAAAATACAAAATATTTAATTGTGTGATTTTTTGTTATTTTTAGTTATATATTTATTATCTATATTGTATATATAGTCTTATATATCCTATATTATATACTTAAAAGAAAAAGAAATTAGAAATCTAAAAATATAAAATGAAAATACAAAAATATGAAATCAAAAACAACAATATACATATATATATATATATTAAAAAACCAAAAAATGTACAAAAATTAAAAAAACCCACAAAAAGTGTATATAGATATATATCTGTATAAAGGACATGTTTGTACATAACACTTGGATTAGTAGTTATCTTAGGCTACCACTTTTGCTCTCTGCGGTTCAACCTCTATACGCTTACTTGCTACACCAAAAGCGTTACTGAAGCTGCAGCCGCAGGGGATGAATGGAATGGGAGTAGCTCCAGTGAAGGTGGTGGAGGTTACTCTGACGAAGTGATTTCGTACAGGAATCAAATGGGAAACAGAGGGCTTCGATGGAGAAACGGGAGGCGAAGATGACAGAGGTGAAAGGGAGTCGGCACAAGGTTGAGATACAAAGGATTTGGAGCCAGAGATGGAGCTCCGACAATTTTGATTTTTCAAAATTAAGCTAAGAGTACGATTAAAAGACAAAATTAAAGTCTATTCTACACTACTGGAGCAAAATTTAAGCTATGGGGCGTACCTATATGCTCAATGAGCATGGGAAGCTCGGAGTAGAAGAGGCCACCAGAGATGAAGGTCGGAGGGCCTTGATGTTCCTCTACAACTCCTTATCCATGCCACAAAGGGCCGGAGATCTTCCTACTGTCACTAGGGACTCGATGGAGGTATCCATGGGGGTTACGAAGGCTAAAGAGATATAAAAATGAAACGAAGGCCAGAGGGGGTATTTTATAGGAGTTGGTTCCGACAAGAAGGTCGTGAAATGGTGGGTAGATCGAGGGTGGTAGGTGATGATTCCAACATGGGCGATGGAGAAGGACGAAGGGCCTACAGTTTAGTGGAGGTCTTGATGGATATGGAGGAAGGGTGGAGGCATGAAAAGTGAGCGAAGATGGGGGTGTTAGAGATTCTAACATGACGGCTGGAGGAGGTAGAACAGTTGACCAAGGTCAACAATCGTTGCCCTCTTGTTGGTCTACATGGACCAACCAGGAAAAAGGGAATCGAAAATTATTTATAAATTCGTAAATGAATTAATTAATTTTAGGTTATAAAATAAAAATATGTATAATTTTATGTAGTATTTAATGCATATTTTTATTTATTTTTTCGAGGTGGTTTATTATAAGTTTCTTTTTTACATGTATAATTATAGGTAAATATACATGTATTGTGTGTATTTTATTTTTAATTTGGTTTGTATATTTTATTAATATTTATAATTATTTTACATTTTTAAATGTATTAATTACATGTTTGTATTTTTGTTATATTTTTATGAATTTATTTGTACACTTAATTATTTATGTATATATTCTTTATACGTATTAATAGGTATACTTCATATTTGTATAAAGGTAATTGATTTATTTTAATTTTATTTTAATGGTTTATTTTATTATAATTATGGACATATGTTTCAAGCAATTTTATAATTTTATATAAAAAACTTTGAAAAATATAAATAATAAATATATTGGATATAATATACATGTATATTGCACAATGAGGGCCCAAAACCTAACTTGTGCATCTTAACTCCAAATTGGAGGAAACCACCTTCATTAAATAGCTTATTAAAAGTTAAATACAATTAAAGGTGATTTCAATCAATTTTGATACAGTATGGAGAAGATACATGTTTGTGAAGTTTTTATTCTAGCTTTTTATTTTGTGTCTCTGGCGCACTATGCGTAGTTTTTCTGTGAAATCAATTTTATATTTTTCCTTTTATTTTATCTTTATATAGAGGGTTTTATTATTTGAGGTGTAAAATTAATAAAATAAAATAGGTCCTAAAAAGTAATATTTGGGCCATTAAATTAGGATTTTGTGAATGGCTTTTTGTGTATTTTCTGTGCAGTTTCTCTGCCCTATCTCCCCATACTTTGTTCCTTGTCGACCAAGTTATCATGATGACTGTGTCTTGGGGTCTATGATCACTTAGTGTCTTTGACGCGTCATTTCGTTTTCTTTTCTTCCTTTATTCTTTTATTTTGAAGTTAAATACAATAATTGTACATTATTTTATATTATATTTTATACTTGACGAGTCTGAAATCACCCTATGCAAATTCTCACGAATTAAATGTGTCAATTCATTGTAGTAGAGCAAATAGAGATCAATAAAAAATAACCGCAAAATTCGATAAATTAATCAATTAATCTAGATGATTTTTTATATTTATTTAATCTGGGTAAGTCCCAGCGTTCATTCAAGGAGGCAAAGGAACATCCTACGTTAATGCCTATCAAGATGTATTTTTTTGATATTTTTTATGAAATTAATGGATGCACATGCAAATATGTGCATATGGCCAATTTTAGGGACTAAAATGAGATTTTCAAATAAAAGGTATCCACAATTAATAAACTTGGTCGGAATGTGAAATATGATAAAATAAATGCACTATGATGTTTTTGGAATTTTCTGATGCAATATGAATACTTAATAAATAAACTAATGTAGTCGATGTGATTCTTAATGATTATTATAATAAATATTAAACCAATGTATTTTCAGGGAATAAAATTATCTAAGATATATCACTATATGACCTTCCCAAAAAATCCTAAACCCTAAAAATGTAAAGTTTTCAACCTATTAAAAAGTAATTACTTAGATCAAAAAATGAATTATGCAAGACAAATTATGAAATAAGATGATTTGGGGTATAAATTAGAATATAATGAAATCTCTTAAATGAGAATTGTTGCAATTTTCAGAGCAGTGATTAATTAATGGTGAATTTAAGAACACATAGTGGGTTAATTACGCAAGATTTCACAGAAATAATTATCATTAAATAACCATGTACCCCAAAATATGAATCGATAACCACACAATACAGAAATAGTTGTTTCACAAAATACCAATTTTAGAATAAATTAATGTTGCAGAAGTGAGGTTCAAATTATAGTAAAAGTCAGGGGTCTAGATGCAAAATAGAAATTAAAATAAAGAACAAAATGCAAACATGGACTAAAAGTAAATTACCAAGATCCAGTTGAGTCTGTCTGCAAAATGCCTAGTGGTCCTGTATGTGGCACGCGACCTTGGTCGGCGGGGGGTGCTGGTGGACTTGGCGAATCTCCATGGGTTGGTCTGCAAAATTCCCCCACGCACGTGTAGATCACATGGAGGGTTCTATTCTCGGGCTTCATGTCCACAACGGAGGAAGGTTGCTCGAGTGGAGGTCTAAAGTAGGATATCGGCAAGCTCGGAGATGAGGCGATGGCCGATGTAGACCTCGACCGACACACGACTGAGGATGTAATGGTGGGCAAAGTTGTAGATGTCAAAGACAGTGGCAACAACGACATATGGTAGGCGGAGCGGCTAGCAAAGGAGGCTAGGGCGGAGACCTGCGGAGGCGTAGTTGGTGGTCGACGACGTATAACCCGACGTCGAGGCGGTTGTTGTGCTTGACATGGGCGGTGCAAGTGAAGCCATTGACGGTGGATGAAGGCTCGAACCTCCGAGTTGATGATGCAATGGAGCCTCTTGCTGGTGCTTGAGGTAGAGAGCTGAGGATGGCCGGGCGATATGGAAGAGGTGGTGATTGGAGAGGATGTGGTTGTGTGGTGTGATCGAGGTGGAGATGGTAGCACGTGGGGATCAGAGAGGAAGGCAGAGAGAAGAGTGACAGAGGAGAAGAAGGGGTGCTTGGTGTTGAAGCTCGATGGCATGTGGCCAGAGCAGGGGCGAGCCTCGGAGGAGGAGGTTGTGACAAGTCCTAGCGGTCTGAGAACATGCCAAGGAGGAGGGCAGAGGACGGGGTTGTCACCCTGGAGGCAATCCTCTTGCTGAAGCTTGTTGGCGGCAGACGTTGTCTTTGAGCGCGGTGGAGGTGTTTTTATAGGGCGAGGGTGCGGTCGGAAATGGAAAGGGGCTAATGAGGGAGGGGGCGGTGATGGATTCGATGATGCTCGGATAGGGGTGGTGATATGATTGATCGGAGATGGAGATCGAGGGAGGATTCAACGAAGCGGTGACAAAAATTAAGGGTAGATGGAGATCTGATTGGAGATTTTATTAGCCAGATCGGAGATGGAGGAAATGATCGGGCGGTGACGCGACAGAAAAGGAAAGGTGGCGACTGATCATAGGAAGGAGATGAGGAGCAGTGGCCGTCCGATCGGCTGAGATCGAACAACCTAGATCGTGACACATGGCGGCAGTTTTAAAAGAAAAAAAGAAAATAAAAGAATAAAAAGGATTAACAAGGGTCATTGAATGAATGCCCCATCATCCAATAGTCTAGAAAAGAGGGAGTAATTAGGGAGGAGCCGGCGACGCATGGAGGCTCCAGGAGCTGCCACATGTCATGCTTAGAAAAATTCAAGAATAAATATAAAGAAAATAAAAAAGAAATAGAAACAACCTCAGACCGAAAAATTTTCTTCACAAAAGTTGTTCGTTTCGATGAGATCTACAACTTTTATGAAGAAGCCAAAATCAAAATAGGTAATTTACACAAATTGGTATTTTTGGTGGTACTCTATGTTCCTAGATTACCTGATTTTGGGGGGTTTGTAAGAAAAATGGTTATTATGTTCATAAAGTAATAGGTCAAAATGTGAAAATACACAATGTACAAAAGAGGCCCAACACCCAACTTTCACATATGAAGTCTGATTCTTTTGAACTTGGTCTTCTTTTAAAGGTAATTGAACACATATTAGTTCAAATGTGGGTAGGATTAAATCAGACATTGTATGAGAGAGATATCATTGTTTAATTCTGACTGTCCTGAAATTAGGATTTTGTTTTGTAAGCCACTTACTTTGTTAATGATTTTTTTGTATTTTTGTTTTATTCTTGTTAGTGATATGTACACATCGCTCAACTATTGAAGCCATCCATTTGCTGAGGAGAACAATGGAGATTTATATATCTAAAAGGAAGAACCTCCATATGATCTTTATTGATTTGGAGAAGGCTTATGATTCTGTCCACGAGAGATATTGTGGAGAGTTTTGGAGAAGAGACAAGTACCTATACTATACATTAACCTCATAAAGGACATGTATGATAGGGCTTTATCTTGTGTAAGGACCCCGTCTAGGAAGACTGACTATTTTGACATCAACATTGGTTTACATCAAGGTTCAGCTTTGAGTCCATTTCTTTTTACTTTGATTATGGACGAGTTGACAAGTCACATTCAGGATGAGTTACCTTGGTGTATGTTATTTGCCGATGATATTGTGTTGATTGACGAGACTAGAGATGGAGTAAATAAGAAGCTTGAGGTCTGGAGACATGCATTGGAGACTAACGGATTCCCTATAAGTAAGGCTAATATAGAATATATGGAGTGCACCTTTGATGGAAGCAACAATTAATGAATTGAGGTGAAAATTGGTGACAATAACATTCAGAAGAGAGATTCTTTTAGATACCAGGGATCTATTTTGCAACAGAATGGGGAAATTGATGGAGATGTTACTAATAGAATAAATGCAGGTTGGCTAAAGTGGAGAGGAGCCTCTGATGTTCTCTGTGATAAGAAAATTCCTTTAAAAATTAAAGGAAAGTTTTACAAAATAGCTATGAGACCTGCTATGCTTTATGGATCTGATTGTTGGCCTGTGAACCATAGACATGAGAAGAGAATGGTTGTAGCATAAATGAAAATGCTAAGGTGGATGTGTAGACACACACGTAAAGATCGGATTCGGAATGATGCAATCAGAAAGAAAGTTGGTGTAGCTCTGATCGAGGATAAGATGCGAGAAAACCGCTTAAAATGGTTTGGTCATTTGCAAAGAAGATCAACAGATGCACCGATTAGGAGATGCGAGTGTTGGGATAATGAGCCAGCTAAGAGAGGGCGAGGATGACCCAAGAAGTGTTGGAAAGTGACTATACGAAGGGATAGTTTTTTGGATATAAGCCCGGAATTGACCCAAGATAGATCTGAATGGAGGCGAAGAATCCATGTAGCCAACCCTACTTAATTGTGGGAAAAGGCTTTGTTGTTGTTGTTGTAGTGATATGTATACAACGGAGGTGGTTTCAAGTGTTTCGTAATTAACATGAATTAATTGAAATCGGGGAGATTAGCTATTTTATAGGTCCATTTTCCTATGGAATTTTGGCTCCTCATTTGATGTAATGATGAATGGTAAAATGCAAATATTATTTACACATACATGGATGATAATTATGAAATTTAGATGATTAAATACCAATGAATTTTGGGGATCTGAGCTTAATTAGTCTCTTTTAGTGTGATGATTTGCAGATTCATCAACCCCCTATACTTAAACCATGCTCGTCCCCGAGCACTTAGAGAATGAATGATTTAGTCGGATTAATCCATGACTGTGCATGTCGAACACAAGACTCGATCTGTCGAAGAATTATCGATTTTAGTGATCCCAAAATTCTGACTTGAACCAAATGCTAGTTAAAAGGTATCAAACTTCTCTAGCCCTGAGACTCTCTTTGTATAGGTATATAGTAAGGATATGACATTATAGGGTGGACTGCAGTCACAAGAGTAGAGTCAAGACGTCACCCAAGGTTTCAGTCCAAGAGACTCTTCTAAGAACCCAATCCTCAACATATAGGGAATAAATCAGGTATTGCATACAATCCACTATCTATTTAGTTGTCAATCTTAAAAGTGTAGATGGAAGGCTAGTTGATGGAGAACATAGGTTTGTGTAATTTTCTTCTCTTCCTCTCAGTGGAACAAGGATCCTCTTGAATGCCTTATTAACTCAATGCATGTGTTTTATGTTGTTGACCAGTGCATACGTCAAGAGAGTTCGGAGTCGTCTGCACTTATTTTCCTGGGTGTAAACCAGGGGGTGTCTCTTTTGAGTATCTATCGTACCTTCGACACCCAGACTTGTATCACTATACGATGCAAAGCCTTTTTTGGGTGTCAGCCCGACTCTAGGTCCTAATAGCTTTGGTACAAGTGGACACTTTGAAAAGGTTGGGAGCTCTCTCCTTTGGTGGAAGGTCTTTGATTTTGTATTTGTAATTAGAGAGATTTTCTTTGTATGAGAGAACTTCTCCTGAAATGTATTTCATTGATGGTTGGATAGCTCCACAACTTTTACCAAGTTGGTGCATACTGATGAACAATTAATTAAGTTTCATCACACCTTGGCACATAGGTTTTATATCAAGAGATTAGTACAATAACCTTGTTCTCATACTGGCTTAAAGTGTTGACACTCAGGTTTCATGAAGTCGTCATCAATTTTATCCCATCCTGAAGCATCATAAAATCAGGTCCAAACTCAAATCCCTCATCCTAGTTGCTCAAGTGAAACCCCAACTTATCTCATCATAACTATAGTCATGCAAGTGAGGTGTTGCTTATATCCTTTTAGAGACTAAGTATGCAATATAGCATACACATCTTTCATATTAGGGAAGTGTGAATAATTAATTCATAGACCTTAATGACTAAGGCTGGATAACTCTGAATCTTAGAACATCATAAACCAAGTGTCCTTAAACTTTACAAGTCTCCTGTGAAAGTGTAAGTGTCAGGGATACTTCCAACTAAAGAATGCATGGATGTCTATAAATGAAATGCAAAATCATGATGTGCAAAATGTTTTTTTTATGTGGAAATGCATAAGAAGCCGGCTTTCAAAAACTTTTTGTTACACACACAATTTTTCAGCCACAAAATTTTTTATAAATTGTCCAGATTTTATAGATTTTACAAGTTAGTTACTGATCCCGTAAATAAGATATAGACTTATGCAATAGTGCGAGCTATGGGTAAAATATATACAAAGTATACACCCCCTATACTTAGCGAGGGTTATATCCTTAGAGAACAAGGAGCGTAGAGAAGACATAGCTCGAGATAAGCGTAAGAGAGCATAAAAGAAAAGAAAATAAAGTTGACTCGCCATCTATACTTAGGTTGTGGACAATCTAAGTATAGAAGAGAAGCAAGAATTGGGGCGGACAAGAGAAGAAGTTGGTGAGAAGGGTATATGCAAAAGGTATTGGGCCCCCCTATACTAAGGTTCTGGTCAGCCTAAGTACTGGAATAAGGGTCAGGGGTCCGATAAGATTTGTAGAATGTACAAGTGAATGTGTGAAGAATTAAGATGAATCTATACAACTTGGGTCTGACTGCTTCTCTTCATGAAGAATGTTCTGATGTGTCTCTACTGTGCTTGCTCTTTATGAAGTTGATGACCTCGACTTGGACCAACTGCTTTTTAGAATCGACATAATGGTTCATCAGCTGCCCATTAACTGAAAATGTGTGTGTGTGTGTGTGTGTTATCTCTGAGATCAGCAATGTCAATAGTACCATTTTTGTGTACATCTATGACAATGTAGGGACCCGTCCATTTAGATTTGAGTTTCCTGTGAAACATCTTCAACTTGGCGTTAAACAACCATACCTTCTACCCAGAGACAAAGGTCTTATGCCTTATGTGTCGATCATGCCATCTCTTGACCTTGTCCTTATAGATCACACTATTGTCATACGCTTGCTTTTGGATTTCCACTAGCTTATTCAAATTCAAGTCACAACATAGCTTCCCCAGGTGGCAACTCCAATTAATCTTCTTGATTGCCCATTCTGATTTGTGAATTAATTTCGCAGGCAAATGACATGGATTGCCATAGATCATACCAAGTGGAGTCTTGGTTGTCCTATAGGCCCACAGAACTTGGTCTAAATGCTGAGACTAGTTCTTCCTATCGGGACAAACCAACTTCTGATGAATACTCTTCACCTCTCTATTAGAAACCTCTGCCATTAGACTGTGGGTGGTAAGGATTGGCTACTTCAAATTTATAGTCCTTAGCTAATGATCGCATTTCTTTATTCACAAAGTGGCTACCTCCATCAGAAATCAAAACCCTTGGAACCCTGAACCTTGCAATGATATGATTTTTGATAAACTTACGGATAGTCTTATTTTCTGCAGTTCGGGTTAGGATAGCATCCACCCACCTTGACAAATAATCAACAGCCACCAAGATGTACGCATGTCCATTGTTGTTTTATGCGTCAAAAACATCACAAAAATTCATCGGTTGCATGGGAATCTCATCTCTATATCCAACAGTCCCTCCCATTCTCTGACAAATCATGCACGACCGTACAAAATCAATGGCATCTCTAACTAAGGTTGGCCAGTAAAATTCACATTGGAGTACCTTGTGCATGGTTCTCTTTCCCTAGTGGTGTCCTCCAACCTCAAGTGTATGGCAATGTGTGAGGACAATCTGGTGTTCCTCTGAGGAATACACCTTCTCCAAATGCAATCCGACCCTTCAAAGAATAGGAATGGATCACCCCAGTGGTATCTCCTCAAATCCGACTTCAGTCGGTCAATACTGCTTCTAGTCCGACCCCGAGGAACTTGCTTGGAGACAAGATAGTTCACCATGTTGGCATACGACACGGGTGAGTCATTAGCACAAACTGACTCGTCTGGGTAGGTCTCTTGAATTTGTTCAATATCAAGATTATCATTCTGCTCAATACGAGAAAGTTGATCAGCCCAATCCATGGCTACCTTGTTATCGCCTAAGACTGTGAATTAATAACACATCTATTGGTATGTGGGCAAGTAGGGCTAGGTCTACTTGCAGACTTAGTATGAATTACTTGAGCATAGGGGAACTACGATGGTGGGTCCCTGTCTCATCATTCCATGTCCGAGTACCTGCAAGGGGAAGTATTTGATCTGCTACACCAACTTCCTCTCTCTATTTCATTGTCTGAGTAGCAAGCCCAGATCTAATATTAAGGACTTCCAAAAAGTGCAGACTACTGGTTACAAAGGAAGTGCGAAGTACATGACACATGTATGGAAATACTCACTTGCCTATAGGGGTAGTGCTAAGAACTAATCTTGATAAATTTTCCCGATAACAATAAATAAAATTGACAAGATAAAAAGTCAAACTTTCACAGCTTCACCTATATTGAGTTGGTAAACCCAATTGCATTGGTGTTTCATTAAGATCTAGATTAGGTCAAAGATCATGGTCCCGTGCACTTGTGCCTTTTTTATTTCTTTCATACTTCTTTTTACTTTAATCATTTGAGTTTTGTTTTCTCATTTTCTTCTTTTTATTCCTTATGAATCTCTGTTCTCACTATTCTTAATCTCTACTCCTTTTGTTTCTCAAGATGTCGGGTATTAGATGGTTTAGTCTGGACTCTATAGATGACAACATCGATTCCACGACTCCAACATCTCCAATAATTCTAGGTGATTCCAGAGAGACCTATTCGAACTTTGCAAACCACTCCCAAGACTCCCCATCTTCTTTATCTCAAATAAATTCGGAACACTCTTGTCCTGAAATTCATTCCTTGTTGATGGAGATCGATCTATATCCATATACATTGCCTGAATCAATAAAGTTCAGAATTGACCCTAATTCCAAACACTTCTCCACATCTGGTGTACAATTCCAAACTGATTAGGTTTCATTTCATCATGTAGATCTACAGACCGATCAGGGCTTGATTTCCTCTGAGTCTGATTCAGAGATGGTTCCTAAAGAGAAGGCACACCAAGTTAAGCAAAATGATGTGAATGCTCATATGCTCGCCTGCATAGGCTGAAGTGTTGGCCACCTTCTAGGAGATAATATTATAACTAGGGAGAGATAGAGAGAACAAAGGAGAAGGAGAGGAGAAGAAGAAGTACATGAAGATGGACCTCGTGGAGGGGAAGAAGAGGAAATAAGAGAGGCTCCAAAGCCTACATAGAAAGAAACTTATAATCCTGATGCTGGCCAGCTGATTGAGTGGATCCATATTCCACCGATCCACAGACACTTAGAGCTAAAGCCACAGCTCCGATCTCTTCTTCCATCGTTTCATGGGAACACGAATAATGAACCATACATCCATCTACAATAGTTCGAACGTATCTGCAGCACTACTTACTATTCTAACATCCCATTAGGTGTAGTCAAGATGATTGCCTTTCCCTTTAGCCTTCGGGACAAGGCTCTATACTGGATTAGTCGTTTGGGAAAAGTAGTGACGACCTAGGAGGAACTCAAGTCAACATTCCTACACAAATTCTATTTGAATTTCTCCTAAGTACCCTACGAGTCCATTCATGAAGCTTGGGAGAGATTCAAGGATTTGCAAGAGAAGTGCCCCCACCATGACATCTCGAGGACCAACCTTGTCCAACACTTCTTTGGGGGCCTGACTCAAGAAACTCAGAGGTTGATTGATGTCGTATGCGGTGGCTCTCATTTCAACAAAGATGAAGATATTGTATGGCAGATCTTTGAAGAAATGGTTGAATGAGAGGCTGCCTTATCTTCATCTCAAGCATATCAAAAGCATCCCCAAATCCACCACAAGACTGTCAATATGGTGGCTTCATATGATGAGGATAGGGATAAGAGCTTCAACCTCAGCATTATTAGGAGTCACCTATCCAAAGTGGATATTATTAAGAAACGATTGTGAGGCCTTAAAAAATTGATTGTGATCAAACAAAGAACCAAGAATATGAACAAAATGGACCAGATCACCAAGCATCTGAAGCTCTTGGTTAGCACGATCAGTACTTGCTAGTATGTGAGCTCATCATCCATGACTCCTGTCAAGCCAAAAGAATTACCACCATTGTAGAGTCCAAGGTAGACATCATATGTCCAGCATGTGTATTACATGCAAGCACTTGATTAGGCACCACTGTCACCGCAACCACAACATCGGATGATTGTAAACCAAATTGATCCCCAGTCTTTGGTCGAGTTGTTGTTCCCACCTCCACCCTAAATTCATGAGGTGAACGGTGTTTAGAGTAATGAATAGCAACTGACCTCTCCTAATGGGCATCAGTAGGGTCAGCCAATGCCACTCGGTTGTACCACCAATCTCTGGTGGGAAGTTTATCCAGAGTAAGCCTCATTCACACCAGTCTCCACCCCAAGCATACACTTAAAGACAATCATATCTGCAGCTGGAATGCCACCAGCAGTAGCCATATCATCATTACCCGATTGCTTCATATCAAAACCAATATCCCCATCCTCCATATTATCAACACCAATATCCTACTCAACATTTTCCTAGAATAATCAGTCACAGTGTCCGCAGCATCACTATCAGCCTCAGTGTGGTCATCATGCTAAATCATTAGAGGTAGCACCCATTAGTGTAGCTCTTGATTGTTTGGCTCAGTTCGTGAAGAGCCTAACAAAAATGAGTCAGAAACTCAATGACCTCTTTGCCACCAAGACTTTGAGGCCAACCCTAATAATTTCAACTGAAAAAAGCAGGTATCTCGTAGTGTATCCTTCAATCACAATGAGTCAGGTAGAAATGATTCAGTTATGTTATCTAACATTTTAACTCTCAGGAGCTGCAGGAACTTGCAGCCATCTACAACTGTCAAGGGGAAGAATAAAGTGCCAACTAGCAAATCATCATCTTCTTCATCAATTGATCAAGCAGTAGGGTCAGGTGAAGAAGGAGGAGGAGGAGCCACACCAGATCATGCAAATATCCAAAAAATGAACAAAATGAAAAACCAAAAATATTATAAAAGCTGAGGCAAAGTCAATTTAGCCAAGGAGAAAGTTGCAGCAGCAACAGTCGTCTGTGCCAACCGACGAAGTCGAGTTTACAGCTTCTCTCACATCTCATGTTTTGAATGATTTTACTCGTTCTAGTCAGTCATTTGTAAATAATGATTCTGATGTATATAAGAACAATGCTTTTCCGTCTATAAATATTCCTTTTCAGATGCTATGAAAATTTTCAAAAAATCACAAAATTAGAAACAACATTGTTTGATCCTGCCATTGTTTGATCTTACAGAATATTTTTCTTGAGTTTCCTTTGTTGAAATCCATGGAATACATGCCTTATATGAAGAAAGGACTGAAAGAGGCATGCACATCAAAGCGCCAGTCCTGCAAAGACAGACATAGTCGTTAAGAGAAACAAATACTCACCAAGCTATTGTTAATGTGATCATCGATCTCCCAACTAAGAAGAAAGATAAGGGAGCACCTTTAATAAAATATGAGATATTTGATAAAAAATTTTGAGCAAACTTTGCTTGATAACGGTTCCTCATTTAATCTCATGCCTTCATCATTTCTTAGGGAATTTGAGATGGGTCCACTTAAACCCACATGCCTGATTCTTCAATTTGCTGATGGATCCTTTAAGCGGCCTAGAGGTTTATTGGAAGATGTTATCATAACCGTACATGATGTGAAATTCTTAGCGGACTTTGTTGTCTTGGACATGGATTCCCCTGCAACATTACTCCAGACCTCGATTATTCTTGGTCAGTTGTTCCTTCGAACAGCTGAAGCGGTAGTTCATTATGGCATTGGAAATATCATGTTCTACTCCTGTAATGACAAGGTCATAATGGATATGATCACCAAGCATCAATCTATAGAGAGCAAATGTGAAAGAAGAGACCAGAGCCATTTGTAGAAGAATGTGACATTATTAAGTAGATTAGAGAATTGGGCATTTTATTGAATGATACTTTGACATAGGAAATCCTCTTCCCAGAGGAGGACCTAGACAATTTTGTCTATTCTTGCTCCTTTTCCAAAAGGGAGATGGATTTTGAAGAACTGATCGATTTATTTGAAGAATATTCATGTCGAACTAAACAAGAAGAAATCATTGCAGATATGTGCGATACATTAATGTGTGAGCCAAGAGTGATAGAGGTGAGCAACACCTTATTATCCGTAGATCATACACCAACCAGTTCAGTATAGAAGTGTCCGAGAAGCTGACTCAAAATGCACCATAATTAAAGTTGCTTCAGGTAGATCTTAAGTATGCTTTCCTTGCATGTGAGATGAATATCTGGCCATCATCAGTAGCAGATTCACCATGGATCAAGAATCTCGCTTGCTAGAGATTCTAAAGAAAAATAACAAGGCTCTTGGTTGGAATGTTTCAGGTCTCCAAGGGATAAATCTTGCCTTGTGTTCACACCATATCTACTAACAGGATGATTATAAACCATCATACAGAGAAGGTTAAACATGAAAGATATAACGAAGTGATGTGAGTTTGGATTTATTTATCCCATCTTCGAATCGAAATGGGTTATCCCATTGTACGCAGTTTCGAAGAAATCTAGAATTACAGTGGTTACTAATGACCAAGGAGAGGAGATCTCTACTTGAGTACCTACTTCATGGCACGTCTATGTTGATTACAGGTACCTGAATTCATTGACAAATAAGGATCACACTCCTATGCCTTTTTTGACTAAGCACTTGAAAGGTTGGCAAGGAGAGAGTTCTTTTACTTCTTGGATGGGTACTCCAGGTACAATCAAGTGACAATCGCTCTTGAAGATCAAGAGAAAACTGCTTTCACTAGTCCATTCGTCATATGTGCTTTCAAGTGGATGCCCTTTAGATTATGTAATGTGCCCGCTACATTTCAGAGGTGCATGTTGGATATTTTTGCCAACTTGGTGGGTAGCTTTTTCGAGGTTTTCATAGATGGTTTCTCTATCTATGGTGATAGTTTTGACACTTGTCTTGTGCAAATAGACTGAGTACTTACGAGATGCCATGAAGTCAATATGGTTCTATCATGGGAAAAGAGTTACTTCGTGGTAACAAAAGGAATTGTGATGGACCATGTCCAAACAAGGTATGGAGGTCGACCCGACGAAGGTGGGTGTCATTACAAAACTTGAGCCACCTCGAACAGTTAAGAATGTGAGGTCATTTCTAGGGCGTGTCGGTTTCTATAGAAGATTCATCAAGGACTTCAGTAAGATTGTCCGACCTCTAACATAATTATTAGGCTAGGAGATCGAATTCATTATTGATTAGAAGGTTCCTCAAGCCTTTACTCAGTTGAAAGAACTTATCACTCAGGTACAAGTCCTACAGCCACCCGATTGGTCTCTCCCATTCGAGATCATGACAGATGCATCATATTTCACCATTGGGCCTATGTTAGGATAAAGAAGATATGGTTTTCCCTATTCCATCCAATATGCCATCAAAACACTTGTTGATGCATAGAAGAATTCTATAGTTACAGAGAAAGAGTTGCTGGCGGTTATTTTCGCCCTGGAAAAGTTCAGATCCCATCTCCTCAATTCCAAGGTAATTGATTTTAGATGAGGGCAGTCATTTTGTTAATAAATAAGTCAAAACTCTTGTGAAGGAGTACGACATCGATCATCATGTCATATCTCATTTCCACTCACAATTGAATGGTTTGGCCGAGTTATCTAATAGGGAGATCAAGACAATCTTGCAAAAACTTGTTAGGCCAAATATGAAGAACTGGTCTCAGTTGTTGGAATCAGATCTATGGTTTTATCGGGCCTCCTACAAGTCTCCATTGGGTATATCTCCCTTTCGTCTTGTCTATAGAAAGCCATATTGTGGAACTCATTCACAAATATTTATGGGTAGTAAACATCTGTAATTTGGACTCCCAACAAGGTGGTCAGAATCGAAAGATAGATTTGAATAGACTCTTGGAATTCTGAGACTCCGCATACAATAACAACCTTATAAGTAGAAAGTTAAACGTTTGCATGACAAGCACATCGGACGAAAAACATTAGAGCCTAGATAGAAGGTGTGTTTATTTGATTTGAAGTTGAGGATATTCCCGGGCAAACTTAAGAGCAAATGGATATGTCCCTTCATTGTGAAAATTGTGTGTGACAATGGTAGTATACTGTAATCTGAATTGTCATCTGACGCACAACCATGTGTGGTCAATGGATAGTTGCTGAAGACATATTTAGAGTACAATACATTCCTTTCTGTTGTTGATTCGATCAATGTGATATTTGATGAAGACCTCCTAGACGCAACATCATATGATTTAGACCATGCCTCAAAAAACATTTTTGATTAGTTCTTTCTCTTTTCATTCTTTTTATCCCATTCATTTTCTCTATACTTAGAATGACCAAATCCTAAGTATAGAGGGGATGAGTGCATTTAAGTGTTCTTCATTATTCTCTCTCTTGTCTACTAACTTGTTAATACTATGTTCTATACTTAGAGATACTTTACCCTAAGTATATAGAGAGACAAGCCGGGTCATTAATTTGTGTAAATTCTAATACTTGGTCATCCCCACTTTATGTACAAACTTCTATATTATGATTAGTTTATCCAAAGTATAGTGAGACGATCGACTTCTAATCATTCATTATAATACAGACTTTTCTATACATAGTATGAGTTACGTCATCCTTATTGCTCTTTGGTCACTATGAGGATGTAGTTCGTGCTAAGTATAGAGAGGTCATATATATGTTATATATACGTTAGCCACAACTCGTACTTTCGTATTTTTCAATAATATGGGTAATATACTTCATTGGGTAACAATATACAAATAAATCAACTGTAAAGAATAACTCTTGTAAATATGTATGAAATTTTTTTTTGAGAAACTGGTTTGAAACTATTTTGTAAAATGATTTGGAAATGGTTGTAAAATTTCTTGAAAAGTCTTTCGAAAATCTTTAAAAAATCTTTGTAAAATATTTTTAAACCATTCATAAAGTAATATCTTTGTAATGTTTGTAAAATTTGCTTGTAAAAAAGTTTTTGAATTTTTTTTTCAAAATTATTTGCAAAAAAAACTTTTCAAAATGTTTGACAAATGTTTGAAAATATATTTTCAAATTATTTTGAAAACCCTGTAGATAATATCCTCACAAAACTTTTTCAAATAAAACATATACGTACTATATAAAATTTTGTATAAATTGGTATAAAAACTATTGAACACATTTTTGCCTCTATTAATAATGATATATTGTCGTAGTACAAGAGGCGACAACGATCCAATGAGAATATGATACTTTTGAACGTGTGGAATAGTTTAACTTGGCAAGTCTACCAAGGTCGAACACAGGGATACAAGCATCTCGATAATTAATCAGATTTCAATATTCAGATTAAGCAATTAATTCTCAACCTTGGTTAGCATGCAAACTATGCATAAAATAATGCACAAATGAAGCAATGCATGTGATGTGATGCATGATGCATGGTTGAAAAGAATGCATTTTTATATGATTTTTATGTAGGTTAAAATGTAGATGACATGCTACACAACTTTTCCTTTGAGTCTTTTCATGAGGGTTAATTTCTTGGTGATCAGCATGTCCGGTGAATGAGGTCTCGTTGGGTTTGTATCGAAAGCGAGGAGAGGACAGACAAGAGGGCGTTCTGAAAGAGGTCTAATTTCCCTAGTAGCAGAATCATACATGAGAATTGACAGCGTAGTAGGAATCAATCTTGTGAGGGTCTGTTGTTCCTCTTTGATCTTCATGGACATAACCAAAGCCCGAATGAATTAGTTAGTACTAGAAATGCTTGAGTCAGAGAATGAAAGTGTACAGTCGTAAATGACCGCGCTAAGTCAGTGTATTTGAGATGTTCTGATGTAAGAATGAGAGTTTCAATATGATATCTCATGAGATGCAAACATATAATAATGCGCAACAGGCAAACAATGCATAAGTGATGCAGAACAAGATGCAATTTTTATTTTATTTTATGCAAGTCAAAATGAGGAATAAAATGCCACAACATGTAATGCCATGCATAGTTATACCCTTAAATTAATTATATAATTGAACAAGAGAGATATGGTCATTTTCATGATTCATTTATTGCATCAAAATAATCGTGTAGCTCAACAACAATATTTAAATGACCATAATATAACACATTATATCTTAAATTAACCATGATATTATGAGTGTCAAATCATGAATCTAAGCATGCCATTTAATAAAGAAATGAATAAGAAACAAAATGAAACTAAAATCAATTAAAACAGAGTTTAGATGCTCAAGATATTTAAAAAAATGTCCTGGGGCATAAATGAAAGAAAACCATGAGCAATAAATGCAAACATATATCAAAAAGGTTCGGTGAGGGGTATCTATGTAAATAAGAAAATTACTTAGGATTCCATGCAATTTAACCAAGTACGCATGTGCATTTTTGTAATTTCAGAAAGCCGACAAGGCCCCTGCTAATAGAGCGTGAAAATCGAGAGGTGCTAATGTATCTGGCAAACAAAATACATTGTCGCTGAGATGACTGCTCAAGTCCCGGTTATATCAACAATCAACCCACACAATCAAATAACAATCAAAATTAGGGGCCAAAATTTATTATAACCAGATATATAGTTGTATAGTGGAAGTACGGATAGGGTATCGAACAAAGGGAGCAAGGGGAAAATACAACAAAAACTGGCAGAAGACCATGTTTGTTTTGGTATTTTTATGAAGATTTTTTATTTTTAATGGAATTTTAATATTTCATTTTCCTGAAATTTTCAATTTTATGATTTTGTATGCTTTTAATTTATAATTTTTATCTTCTTTCTATATTTTTCATATTTTTAATTTTCTTTTTATAGAAAGATGTAATATATATACTATATAGAGAAGACAATAGATAATAGATATATAGAGAGAGAAAATCAGAAAAATACTGTAGGTACAGTCCTTTTTTATTTTTTTAAAGTTAATAAAAATATTTTAGGTATTTTTTATAGTTGCAACAATATTGTTAATAATATAAATAAATAAAGCTATATAAATAGATCTGGCTTTTTATATTTATACAATAGCTATATATACTTCAAAAATGGGGAAATAAAGTGTTTTTATCTTTTTTATATTTTTCTCTAATTTTGGTATTTTCCTCAGAATATTTGCTATTTTTAGTATTTTTAATCAAAAAATAGGAAAACAACGACTTAAGTTATTATGTTAATTTTTTTTTCAAAAATAGCTACAAAGCTAAGAATTTTCCAAAACTAATTTTGATATACAAGAAATATGATAAAGAAAATACAGATCCAAAACATGATATTTTTGGGGTTTTTCAATATTTTTGTAATTTCTTTAGTATTAGAGAGGGTTTGAAATTTTTATGATTTTTCTTTGGAATTATTTAGTGATTTTTGGTTTTGTAGGTGTAAAATAGAATAACAAATAGCACCTATTTTTTAGAAATTTTCAAGATATTTTTCTAATTTTTCTGGATTTTTATTGCAAATAAGGAATAAATTCAATGTTTTTGAATTTCTAAATATAGGAAAATGTTTTATATGGCCTAGCTAAATCTATATGTGATTTAATAATATAGCATGCACTTAAAATAAAATTTCTACGATTTTTAGATGCAAAATGGTATTTTTAATGCAAGAAATGAGTAAAATAAAAATATAGCACTAGCAGGGACTGATAAGCAAATAAAAATAAATAAAAATGTAATTGGGAGCAAAAATATAAAGTCTATGGGCTTTTACGTAATATTTCCATAGATATTTAATTCATTCAATACCGTCAGGTGTAGAAATGTAATTTACATAACACGGTAGAGCATACATGCAAATATTCCAAAAAGTTTTGAATTGATTTGCCAAATTAGTGGACTAAACAATAACACACAACTACAATGGGGTCTCTGCAAAAACCCACCACTTCAAGTGTATGGGTGTGTGAGGAGATGCAGCAATGGACCGGATTACAAATAAAAGAAGTACATGGGTATACTTGCAAAATAACCAGAAGTTTTTACACTACAGAGAAAGATTGTGGATTAAAAATAAAATACAAAAGAACATGGATATGGGGCAAAATTACCCTAAAGCAGTGGCAGACGGCGTATCTTGTGCCACTGATACAGGTATCAACCTTTAGGGGATAGATGGTGGTTCAACGATGGTCTGTTGGGCAAGAACATTGCAGATGATCAGGAAGACGAAGCAGGGCATGATCCGAGGACTATGGCTTGATCTGGAGAGAGTAGGCGATCCAACAGTCACTACTGCTCATGAAGAATAGGGAAGAATGCTCTAAGCAACGAACTTTGATCTGTCCTTCCGAATAGCTCCGACATTCACTAGCACTCCTCTAGGTCTCAAAATAATCCCAACGACGTCCTTCAGCAGTTGAATGCGTCAAGAGGTCCGAGGAGCTCCGGCGTGGTCCAGCGAGGTCGGTGAAGAGTTGAAGCTCAGCTGCCATGACTTGGACAAAACTAGACCCAAAACAGGTCTTCGACCTCCAATGCCTGTAGAGTTAGCTCAAGCAAAGAAAAATCAAGGCACGGTAGGTTTTATTCATGTTGAGATGAATGAAAATGGAGACAGACGGAGGCTCTCCGATGTAAGGCAGCGGAGGAGAGCTGCTTTCCTGATCCAGCAGGGATCACGTTGAATGGTGGTGCCTGGGGTGTTCATAACTCAGAGGGGAACGAGATGAGGATGTTAGGTGGGTCGAGTAATGATCGACACACAACGAAGATGGCCGTCGGATCTCATCTCTGGCAAACTTCAAATTTTAATTTTTAGGAAATAAAATGCAATAATCAACTACAAATAAAAGCTAAACTACTCTATTATAGGTTCTAAGAATAAAAGGAAATGCAAAACTATGGATCTACCTGCCTGAGCTGGGAGCCTCGTCGGAGCTCCGTCGCAGAAGAACGACGATGCCCGGATGGTTTCCTTCATTTTTCTTCCTCCCCACCAATCGGTCCAGCAAGCTCCCTGCTGTCACTAGGAAGCCAAGGAACTAAAAGAATAAGAGATTTTGAGGGAAAACAAATATCAAAACCAAATCGAAGAGGGTGGAGGGTATATATATAGGTGTGCTTTTGATAATGGATCCCAGTCGCAACATTGATCCATCGATCGAGAAATCGAAGGGGCATGAAAGACCAAAGCTCCATGATCAAAAGTTGAGAAGGAAGCAAGTTGAAAGGATGAAAGGGAGATCAAGGAAAAATCTAGGAAATCGAGCGGTCAGTGGCTCTGACAGCCCTAGGGAACAGAGGGCTCAGTTGACCGACAGGTCAACCGAGGACTCACTCCCATTGGGCCACGTCAGCCGCAAAAGGACAAAAACTAGAATAAAAATCGAAAATAAATCAAAATAATATAAATGATTTTTATTTAATTTTTGGTTAAAACAAGAAAAATATTTATTAATTTATTTAGTATTTTAATATGTTTTTATGTATTTTTACAACTTAATTCATTATAGGTTACTTTATACAAGAATAAATATAGGTATATTTACCTATATAATATGTATTATATTTTTATTTCTATTTTATTTTTTATTATTTTATATACATAATTTATATATTTCTAACTTATTTAAATATGCATAAATATAGTTTTACTATATTTTTCTAAGTTGAGATGTACACTTAATTAATTATAGGTATTAATATTATAGGTATAAGTAAGTATATTTCATCTACGTAGTATAGTATACATATTTATTTTAAGGTATTTTTAATTGTTTTAATTTAGTTTGTTTATGTACATATGTTATAAATAATATTTAAAAAATTATAAAATTATAAAAGTATGAAAAATATGAACAACGAATAAAATGATTATTTTATTCAAGTACAATGTACAATAAGGGTCCAAAACCTAACTTTTGCATCTTAACTCCAAATTGAATGAAACCACCTTCATTAAATAGATGATTAAATGTTATATACAATCATAGGTGATTTTGTGAATTTTGAATTTATTTGGAGAAGATACAGGCTTGCGAAGTTGGGATTTTGGATTTTTATTCTGAGTGTCTAAGGCACATTATGCATTATTTTGTGTGAAATAAATTTTGCATTTTTCTATATACTTTTATCTACAACTTTCATGTACAAAGTTTATTGATTTAATGTATACATAATAAAGAATAAAATATGTCCCAAATTGGACTTATTGATGAATGGAAAAGTAGGGTTTGATTGTATTTTTGTCCCTTATCTCCCCCTAATTTATTCTTTGTCGACCCACTCATCATGATGCCTAGGTCTCAGGGTTTTGGATCATTCAATACCGATGGTATTTCAGTCTTTTTCTTTTCTTTATTCTTTTATTTTGTCTTTAACAACAATATTTTATACCATATTTACACTGTAAATAATGGTTGTTGTCTTGTACAAATTGAAGTTATTTACATGCCTTTAGCAAGGGTTTAGGACAAAATGAAAGAATAAAGGTGATGGAATGGAGATTCATCACGGCTCTATACTTGCCTTTGTTACTCCCTAGCAAACACTTATACCCTATAAGTGCAGAAAAGAAAATAAAGAAAAGAAAAAGAAAGAACTTGGAATGATTTTTTGACTCTTAAACTCGTCTTATTAAATCAAAATTTAGAGCTCAGAGAAGACTCTGGATTATTAGTGTGTTCAGAACCACACCAAAGTTAGGAAATGAGACACAACAACCCTTAGGTTCCATAATCCTATTGTCCAGTTCTCTTCATGGTCAGGTCAGAGCCATCCTCTCAATTGCAGACTCTTACAACTTTGAAATGACAAATCCATGAGTGTGAATTTTTCAGGTCTTCCCAGACAAACTACTAAACTATAAAAGAGTTTGCTCCCCTGGTAAATCACGCTCGTGGGGGCGAATATTTCCTTTTAAGGTCAGGTACTGCTGGTCTTTGCAAGTGAGTGGAGGAGGAAGCTAAAAGAATGGAAAAAGAACTGGGAATGGACCAGTGTAGTCTTCATTCCCCTAAGAGGCAAAATCAGTGTAACTGAGTCTTCACCAAGAAGTAGGCTTTTTCTGAAGACTATTTTTGGTGGAATTTTTGTGTAGGCTTCTTTGAATTTTTCTTCGACTTAGCATAGTTGTTGCATTCTTGTTTTGCCCCGGCAGATATAGCATCTTTTTAGTCTGTCAATTTTTTGGGGTCTTGGAATGAAGTTGCGCCAGCGGACTGTTCCTCATCCAAAGTTATCTCAATCCATCTCCAGTTTTTAGATATCATGGTTACCAAAAGAAGTGGTTTAGAGTACCGATTTCGACAATCCCCAAGAATGGTTCCTGAGCCACCCTTGATGAAGCGGCCTAGCATCGTCCCGACTTAGACTCTCAAATCTTTCAACATTCCATCTGAGTTGAGCTAAGTGTTAAGTGTGAGGTCTCTAGTCAAGACACTATCTCAAGAGTCTTATGAATGATATGGAGAGTTCTAGTTAGACACAATGAATCGACTCATGAACATAGTCTCATGGAACCTAAAGAATTAAGTCAAGGCGACCTGAAGTATCCTAATTCCAATTCTTAGTGGGTTCCTCTAAAATTAAGTGTATTAAGGTATGTACCAAGCTCCAATCTTCAGACTTTAATTCAGACTTGTCAAACTATCTAGATCATTATAAAAAAATACAAATGCTTTGTACAATGCAAGAGAAAATCTTTTTGTGATGGAATTTTCTATTTTGAACTGTTTATGGATTTTTGGAAAAGGTTTTGCAAATATTCTTGGATCTTTGATTTTTTGCAAATTTTTAGGGAATTTTTAATAAAGGTTAGTAAAATGAATATGTACAACTATTTACACTGGAGTGCATCTATATTTACAAGGATGGTAGTGAAGATGTATTTTATACAAGGGATTTCACAAGTTGAGTGTTAGTGAGTATTTAGAAGATTTATATACTGGTTTTATACATTGTTGTAAGGCTTTTATTTGAATTGTTATTTACACAACATTTTCAAAACATTTTTGAAAATATTTTTGCAAACATTTTGAAAACTTATTTTTGCAACTAATTTTGACAAAAAAATTTACAAACATATACACCCTTGAAAATCATTTTTGCCAATATTTTCCAAACAATATATATATATATATATATATATATTCTTTACAAGATTTTTGCAACCATTTTTCAAATCATTTGTAAACAGATTTTCAAAAGAATTTATTTACACAAATAAAAAGGATTTTTTGCAAATAAAATATTTTTTACAAAGGTTTGAAAGCGTTTTACAAAAGTTTTCCAAACAGTTTCAAAAGATTTTTCAAATAATTTTTCAACCATTTTTCAAATCATTTTGCAAAACGTTTTTAGCGATTTATTACAAGTACCCGCAAAGAATTTTTGGTGTGTTTTATTTATTAGCCATAATATTGAAAATACAAAAGTTTGAGTTATGGATAAAGTATATACAGTGTATATATGACACCCCTATACATAGATTGAGCTATGTCCTCATAGATCAGAAAGAAAAAGGACATAACTCATACTAAGTATAGAATATTATATACTACAACAATGAAAGAATCAACGAATGAAAAGTTTACCATCCCCCCATACTTAGGATAAAAGAACCCTAAGTATAGCAGATTATACACAAGACAAGGAGGGTCAAGGGTGGGAATGTACGAACTCATCGGCTCGACCTGTCTCCCCCTGTACATAGGGTGGAATATATCTAAGTATAGACAGAATATCAAGAGTTAAGGGGATGGGTGAGGGATCACATAAATGAATGACTTGAGGTGCTCACCCTCCTTATACTTAGGACAAAGTATGTCCTAAGTATAGTAGTGATAAAATGGGTGAACACCTTTTTGGAAGAATTAGATAAATGAAAAGGAAAAGAAGAAAACATTTTTTGTGATTTTGTTGCTTATGTTTCTTATCCTTCGACATTTGAGAGTTCATCTTGAAATACAACTTCAGTTGAATCGATAAAGAATCGGAATGTGTCGTTCTCTAAGTATGGCTTCCACAACTGTATGTTGACCACGAATGGTTGCAAGTCAGATGACAACTCTTATATGAGAAAGCTTCCACTGTTACGCACAGTTTCTACTATGAATGGCCCAGTCCATTTGCTTTTCAGTTTGCCTAGGAAAAATTCAACTTCGCATCAAATAACCACACTTTCTGTCAAGATTTGAAGATCTTCCTACGGATTTGTTTGTCATGCCATTTCTTGACTTCCTGTTTGTACATAAGGTTGTTATCGTATGCATAATCTCTGTATTTCAAGCAAATTGTTTTGATCAACTTTGCGATTCTTTCCTGCTCTCTCGGAATCAAGGTTGCACACGTTCAATGCCCATAAGGATTTGTGAATCAGTTCTACGGGCAGGTGGTAAGGAGATATACCGAGAGGAGTCTTGTACTCTATGGGATATTCCTAAAGAACCGAATCTAGTAATTGAGACCAATTCTTCCTATCTGGTCATACAAGCTTCTGCAATATAGTTTTGATCTCTCTATTGGAAAACTCAGCCAAGCCATTTGATTAAGAGTGGTACGACGTTGCAATATGATGCTCAATGCCATATTCCTTGGTCAACTTCTTGATCTCTTTGTTTATAAAGTGGATCCCCCATCAGAAATGAGAATTTTGGGAATCCTAAACCGTGATATGATGTTGTCCTTAAGAAAATGATAGACTCTACGACTGTCTATAGTTCGAGCGAGGATTGCCTCCAACCATCTGCTTATATAATCGATGACGAGAAAGATGTATTCAAAGTATGGCTATTGAGAAATGGACTCGTGAAGTCAATGCCCCAGGCATCGAAGATGTCGGATATCTGAATGTATTTCAGAGGCATTGTGTCTCGCATATTGATATTTCTGGCCATTCACTGACACTCGGTACATTTCTTCACATAATTTGCTACATCCTTGAATAGAGTGTTGGACTTGTAAGATCTTGGAGACCTATTAATGCAATGAAAAGTTATTGTTTTTCATGTACATCTGAAATGAAATGAATAATTGAATGGATGCACTTTACTATTAAGGTCTCTTTGTACAATTAGGGTGATGTACCATGGCCATATTAAATACCATGTAGCAGGTAGGACATATATGACATCAAACAAGTGATATACAATAAAGATATCTGGTCTGAGAAAGAGATGATAATATTTCTCTAAAGTGTGATTTCCAACTAATTTCTTGATGCAGGTCCTCTGCATAGGAATGGAGATTCGGAAGTGTTGGAATAATCAAGTCAAAGAGTTGACTTTATGAGGTTGAGATAAACTAAGACTTGAATCGTAATTATCACGATCATGCACACATCCTTTGACATGAGATAGATGTGCTTCTATATGGTTGAGTATGCACATTTAACAGACCAATATGTCGGTGATCTAGACAAGGTCCATATACCAACGCATTAGTGTGAATATGAAGTCAATGAGATGTATGATCTCTCGAAGGATTCATTTAGGTTCATACTTGATGAACCGAGAGATAGAGCTCACTCATGAGATGATTTGGGGTCAAAATGAATTCCATGCATAGTCTTCTTATGTATAAAATAAGACACGAGTTCGAGATATTAATATATACTTTTGGAAAGTATATGATTAATATTTTCGACCAATTATCAAATGAGAAATATATTAATATATTCAGAAGAAGACAGTCAAACCAGGGTTTGAACTTTGGATTTATTAAAGCCTTCTAGTATGAAGGATGGATGAGCATTTAGAATACTCATGGTTACTTTTGTTGTTGTAATGGATCATCTACCATGACACTTTCATACCAAAGAAGTGATGAAACATGATGGATTTTAGTGGCTCTACTTAGCTAGATGATTTGTGATTTAATTGGATTAAATCACAATTCATTTGAATCCAATTTCCAATTCCAATTCCAATTTTCATGTCCATATGCCGGAAACAGAATGGTCATGGAAATGGAAATATACAAGATCCTTGAGCTCATTTCTTAGACCCAAATGGCATGGAATATGATTAGAAATATCAAGGAAGCTATATTCAGCTCACCGACACTTTGTCCAGCTCATGGAGAGTGTGACGTGTTTCGTTGAGCTCACTAAGAGTGTAAAGTGTTACAGTTCATGCTCAACATTCGTAGGTGATGGATTTTTGCAAAAATGATATAAACCCTGAAATTGGATGGTTATCCACATTTTAAGTAACTATACATGGATAGTATGATCTCCCTGACATTATCTCCAAGTATCTTCATTAGTATTTCATGAGTCCTAATTGGATTAGGACTCATACCTATTGATGTCAATGTTGCAATAATAATAGTTATTATTACCTAAGGGCAACTTTGTGAATAAGATTCACAAATATATCTCATTAATTAATGTGAATAGTGATTCACAATAATCAATATTTATATGAACATGATTCATATAAATACTTATGTAAATATTATTTACATAATATTTCCAAGGCATGAAGTTATGAGAATTTAATTCACGTTAATTTTGCAGATGTAAATTTGATTTACATTTAATTTTGGGCTCATGAATACGATTCATAAGCCTTGAGGACTAATTCCACAATTTCTCCAATTTTGATAATGGGATTATCAAATTAATTAATTAATAGATAAAAAGGCAACAACTTTAACTAATTTTAGTTAAGCTAAGTTGTTGCTTTTTTATTGTTAATTATTTAATATTAATTGGAGATAATAAGGAGATAATCCTTATTGAATTAGGACTTACTCTAAGCCCTTGATTTAAAATCCAATGGACTACAAGACACATGTTGGACATATGGTGTAAGTATAAAAGGAGGGCAAGACCCTCTCTTTTGCAACACAATTTTCGAGAGGAATAGTCCTTAGAAATTTCACGTCCATTGAGATATAGAAGAGTCTTGAGGGTATCCATCTCGCTTACTCCTCTTATTGTTGCTCTAGTTGACATCCGGGTTCATGGGAAGAAACGTGATTCGTCTCCGCACCCACGAGAAAGACTTCTGCAGATCGGACTTGATTCAGGAGGTTTCTTAATTTAGAGACTCACGCTTCAAGAGGTAACCCTGTTTTGTTCTTTATATTCATTATGAATATCAAGAATTATTTTGGAAATTGTTTCCTTAGAATTTATAATTTTTGAATGCGTAAATTGTTGTGCTACATTATCTAGTTCATACGATGAACTAAGATTGTTTTGGTCAAATGTATGCTAAAATATTTCGTGTTTCCATGATGCATAGTAAATAATTTTGTATACTTCATTCACAGAGTAGGCCATGAAAAGCCACATTGAAGAACGTTTGTCATCATCCTCTTTCCAGAATGGCGTCCACCTGCTTCAACTTTGTGACAGTGGTCTAGTACACCCATGATCTCCTCCTGAGATATGTCTAGTGGAGTTTTCTTGGAGGCAAGATAATTCACGATATCTGCGTACCACAGGGAGAGAGGATATAGACAAGATTGCCTCATATGGAAAAGTTTCTGTTATAGAAATGGAATTCTGCTCAGGAGGCTCTATTTCAACAATTCTAGAAAGGTGATCTGCCATCACATTCTTGACGACGGATATGTCATGAATTTCCAAGTCAAACTCTTGGAGTAGAAGAATCCAACAAATCAGAGAGGCTTGGCATCTTTCTTGCTTTGTAGGTACTTGATGGATGAGTGAACAGTGTAGATGATGACCCTTGATCTGAGGAGGTGTGATCTAAACTTTTCTAGTACCAACACTACGGCTAGCAACTCTTTCTCTATCATTAAATAAATTTTATGGGCTTTATCAAGTGTTATGCTAGCGTAATGAATCACAAATGGTAGCCCGTCTCATTTTTGTCCTAAAACAGACCAATTGTGAAATCTGATGCGTCTGTCATGATCTCAAATGGTAGAGACCAATCTGACGGTTGTAGGACAGGAAAATGTGTGATCATTTCCTTCAACAAATTGAAGGATTGGAGGATCCGATCATCAACCAGAAAATCAGCTTCCTTACAAAGCAACTCAATCAACGGTCAGGCAATCTTGTTGAAGTCTTTAATGAATTTGCGATAAAAGAAAACGTGCCCAAAAAACGATCGGACTTGTTTGAGATTTGTGGGGACTCAAGTTTGGAAATAACATCCACCTTGGTTGGGTCAACCTCCATGCCACTCTTGGATATGACGTGACCCAACACTATTCCTTCGGTTAAAGTGACTCTTCTCCCATGACAATACGAGGTTCACCTCACAACATCTTCTCAAAACTTGATCTAAATATCCCAGACATTGGTCGAAGCTATCATTGTAGATCAAGAAGTCATCCATGAATACTTCAAGAAAACTCCCTACCATATCAGCAAAAACTGCCAACACACATATTTGGAAAGTACTAGGTGCATTTCACAAACCAAAGGGAATACGACGAAAGGCGTATGTTCCGAATGGGCAAGTAAGTGTCGTCTTCTCTTGATCTTCTGGTGCTATGTGATGAACTCGCTAAATGCTTGTATTAATTTGTCGTTATAGCACTACACTTAGCCAATTATACATAACTGAGAGAGGGAACTCCGTGAAGAGTGTCTCGGCTTTAATCTATATCCCGGGCAAGTCTGGGGTCGAACATAGGGAGGCATAGGAACAACCTATAATCTATTTAGGTTACTTAGAATATGGCTTTCCAAATGAGATTCTTGTATATTTTTTATGCAATATAAATGCAAATGCAAATATGTAGTTGAATTAGGATATTAAGAAAACACACAACTTAGCCAAAAAAATTTAATGTGAAATTAACCCAATTTAGCCAATTTGTATTTTTCCTAGAAATCTAATCCAATTATGAATACATAATGTATTTTTTCGAACTTTTGAGTTTAAAATGCAACAATGAAAAATGCATAATTTTATGGGTTTTATGCAATTTTTCACATAAATAGAATGCAAAAATTATGAAACTTTTACTGGAAGTGAAACATGATAAAATGAAGCTACAATAATTTGTTTGGAATTTTTTGACAATATATGATTTTTATGAATTTTGAAATTGAAATAGAATGACTGCGACTATTTAATTCTTAATAAATCCATAAATTTAAATCATTTAGAAGCAAAATTATCTCAAATATATACTTCAATGAGCAATCTAGGTGACTTGAAATTTCAAAAAATATTTTATATGGATTTAATTAAAAATTAATTACATAAATTACTCAACAATTTATTTTAGGAACAAGATACATCCATTTTTAATGAAGTTTTGAAAGAAATTAAAGCATAATTAGATGCATATATATGATTTTTTTAAAAAGTTATAGGAGCAAAAAGTGACTCGATATTAATTTCAGAGCACAAATGGGCAAAATTTCAATAAATTTTAATCTATGAATTTTAATAAATCAATACAAAGTCATAAAATTATAAATAAATACCACAGCCTATAGATTTAGTTAACAATACAATATTTTTAGAATTCAAAACATGTGATAATTGAATGTACAAATTTTATCACAATCACAAGGGTCTCTATGTAAGTAAAAAATAAAATTCTACAAAAGAAGTTGTGCCTAAGGGAACTTCTTTAGTTATATATACCTTTGGAGGTGTTGCTGCACTTTTTCCAAAAAAATCTGCTCTATCCCTGTTGGAAACGTAGGTTCCAAAATAGAACCCACGTCTAGGCAGCTTGGGGTAGTGATTGGCGACTACTGGGGCAGCGTGTAGAGTGCGACGGCCACGCACGTGGCGGTGGGCAGTTGAACAGTTGCACGTGGTAGGGGAAAAGCATCGATGGTCGTGCAGTTGCAGGTTTGGCTGGAGGTGAGGGGGTTGCGTGAGGCATGGGAGAGAGTAGCGGATGCTGGGAGCTGCTGCCATGTGTGGAAGGCGTGAGTGGGCTGCTGGAGCGGCGGTGTGGTGAACCGCAGGTAGCTGCGGAAGGAAAACGGGAGGGTGCAGGTGGCGCGACCAGCGGTGAATGGTCGTGGGCAGGGGCGCAAGGAGAGAAACAGGATGGGCACACGGAGGGGAGGCGGAGAGGTGTGAGGCTGTGAGTGGGTATGCGTCCAGAGGCGGCCGCATGTCTGCGGGAGGTGCAACAGCGCATGGCCACATGTTGCGGCTCCAGGCAGTGGCAGAAGGTAGCACTAGAGGCGTGAAAGGGCGATGCAATGGATCCAAGCAGTGGTTGGTGAAGAGGCGGTGATGCGAAGGAGATGGCAGCCTACTGGATATCGATGGAAGGAGGTGTCTGAAAGTGGGGTCCTACTGGAGAAGAGCGCGTTGGTTGCTGCGGGTTGATGGCTACGAGTTGCGTCGCGACAAGGTGTACCTACAATAAAAATTTAACTTGAGCAAACTAGGCTCGGTCATTAGCATTAAGCACAAAGAAGAGAAGGTGGTTGAATGATTCTCCAATCATAAGATGAGGGAATAAAAGCTTAAAATCAATGGAGATTCTGAAAGGGAAGAACGAGAAATGGAGAGGGATATTGGTGATGATGGTATGTAGTTTCCAGGATATCGATTAAAGATGAAAGGGGATGGAAATTTGGGAAAGAACAACTTAGTGGAGAACAAAAATCAAGGAAATAAAAAAAGGGAAAGAGAAAGTTCACATGTGCTCGTCGGGTTGTGGAGCAGCTATGATGCACTCCTATTGTGGCATCGATCCGGTTCGATGAAAAATCAGAGAAGGTCTGCGAGCTTGACGGGAAGTTCGCTATGCGGAGACTATAAATGCAGATCTCGCCTGTAGATCGCCGTCGCTCAATGTTGAAGAGGAAGCTGTCACCTCATGGCTTTGATGGTACTAGAACCTCTATCGTGGAATGATGAATAGGGAAAAATGAAGAGGTGAAGGGAATAAAAGGAGGAGGAAGATGGAGAAGTTAAAAAGAAGTGGGGTGGGAGTTGGGAAAGAAGTGGGAGAGGTGTAAAGAATGGGAGTTGGCGGAAGAAAATAATAAAAAAATAAACTAAAAAATGAAACTAAATAAAATAAAAAATAAAAAATAATTATAAATAAGTAAATAAATTTAAAATACATAAAAAATTAAATATAAATAAGTAACTAATTAAATAATAGTTAAAATAATAAATAAGTCAAATAAATAAAATAAAACAAAACAAAATAAATTACAAAAATAATATAAAATGGGGTGATATGTGGCGGCTCCAGGAGCTACCACGTGTCGCACCTGAAAAATTAAAATTAAATGTAAACAAAAAAATAAAAAAGAAATAACAAAGGTCAAATCAAAAAGTGGTCAATACAAAAGTTGCTCGTCTCGATGAGATTTACAACTTCATTGAAGGACTGAAAATAAAAATAAACCATCTGTTTAAAAATATTTAGGTGGTATCCTATAGATATAAAATACCAATTTTTTGTCTTTTGCATATTTTTTTCATTTTAAAATAAGATAAAAATCAAAATAAAATTAAATCAAATATAAGATAAATATTTACAACTTAATCTATTTTTTGGATTTTTAATATCTAAAATAAATAAATAAATAAATAAATAAAAGGGGACATATGTACAATTTACATGGAGGGGTCCAAAACCCAAATTTCATACGGACTCTGATTGTTTCGAATTTGGTATTGTTTTGAAGGTAATTGAACATGCATTAATTCAAAGTGAGTAGGGGTCCGTAGGAGACTGTATGAGAGAAATATTCACATTTTAAGGTTCTTAGTCTCAAACTAGGGTTAGAGTTTTATTAATCAATTTTATAGGTTAGATTTTTTGATATTTTTCCTTTATTAGTGTTAGTAATATATACACTATAGAGTTGATTTTATTCAATTATGAGTCAGTAAAAAATAGATAAAAATAAGGAAAATATGGTGAATATACATGTGATATTTACAAGTGAATTTGGCTTCTTATTTAATGCAAATATGCATGCTAAAATGCAGACATTAATTCTAAATCCAATAATAATAATGCAAAATAAAAGGATAAATGTAGCTAATTACTCGGGAACAAAGCTCTATTTTCAACTTTTATAGTGATGAATCACATATTTATCACTATGGTGACTTGATTGTACCTCGAGTAGCCGTCTAAGAAGTAAAAATATTCCTTCACAGTCAGACTTTCAACTATCTAGTCGATGAAAGGCAATGGAAATTGTTCTTTCTTGGTTGCAAGATTCTAGAATTTGTAGTCCACACAGACGCACCATGAGGTTGGCACTCGGGTTGGAATCTCCTTTGTCATTGGTGACAATGGTGATCCCTGATTTCTTAGGCACTACATGTAAGGTACTCACCCATTTGCTATCGGAGATGGTATAGATGAATCCCGCATCACACCATTTTGTGATTTCTTTCATAACCACCTCCCACAGATTTGGATTTAATATTCTCTAAAATTCCTGGGAGAGTTTGTTATATTCTTCTAGATAGTTGTGATGCGAGCACAATGATGGATTTATCCCATGTACATCTATGATATTCCAGTCAATAGCCTTGTTATTTCTTTCAAGAACCTCAAGCAGACGAGATTCCTGTTCTTCGGTCGAATGGGAATTGATAATGACTGGATGCATATCTGGTTCACCCGCAAGGAAGGCGTGCTTCATGTTGGAGGGTAGAGGTTTCAACTCTAGGGGAGAAGGAGTCAGCTTCATGGTAACTTCAGAAACTAAAGCAGTTGTCTGCTCTTTTAACCATAAGTTGTCCACCATTGTACATTCGAACTCGGAATTCATAATACCACACATATCTTTAACAATTTCATTCTGCTAAAACAAGGATGTATGTTTAAAAACCTCATAATGATCATCAGCAAATATCTCATTCTCAAAGACATCAGGATATTCGAGTGCGCTTTCCAGACCCTCCTTAGGAGAAAGTGACACTTGTGTATCATTGCTATCCATAAACAAATCTGTATCTCGAATTTCAGTCAGAAAATCACATTCATCTTTGCCATTCATATTGTTCACTCTCGTAACAGATGTCACTTCAGCTGGTTTTGTTCTGGGACTGTCTCGATCGGTACTTTATCACTACTTGAGAAGAATGTGATCTCTCTAGTGTCATAGTCCACCACTACCTCGATCACTCAAAGGAGTGCCTGATCGAGGATGATTGGAGTGTGGAGCAGAGGTGAAGAGGTATCCATATCAAGAATAATGAAATCCACAAGGAATTGCATCCCTTGGACGGTGACGATGGCATCCTCTAACATGCCCCTAGGCCGCTTGACAGATCTGTCCACAAACTACAGAATCATCTTTGTAGGCTTGAGCAGTCCTACTCCAAATTCCTTGAGTAAGGTAGAAGGCAATAGACTGATCGAGGATCCACTATCGAGCAATGTTCACTTGAACTCTTGGTTAAAAATCTGGCATCAAATGAGAGGTGCTCCCTTGTCTTTCTATTTGTGCAGGAGATTGTTGATGGTGTTAACTATAACCATGGTCGGACATCTGTCTCTGGTTTTCTCTTCCAGCAGCTCGGACGCTTTGTTATACATTCCTCTTTGAGTCCTTACTTTACTGCAGGCGTATACTCCATAGCTTTCAACAATGGCATTTCAAGAATCAAATTTTGCAAAATTTTGACATTCTCAAGGTCAGACAAAGCATTTTTCAGTTTTTTGCAGTTTTTGCTTTAATTGCTTGGGGGAAAGGAATATTTACATCAGATGAAAGTATATCTTGTAAAAATTTGCCCCTATCTTTGTTTACAGGTAGATGGCAAAATGTGAAAAATCATCTACATGTTGTGGACCAAAAAATGGTGTAGTCTTGGCTCCTTTTGCTGGTGCTGGTTCGACTGTTGAGGTTAGTTTCACCATCATTATATTTTTGTATTTTTTAGTTTTCTTCATTTTTTTCTTTTTGGTGTGGGTGGTGCTACTCCATCCAAAAATTCTCTAGCCCCATCGGTTGGATTGGTTGAAGATTCACAATCGGATGCTTTGTTCTTTCCCTTTGCAATTGCGTATGGCTTGAGTGTCATACTGCTCTTGAGAGTTACAACATTAGATAAAACAATATCATTTCTATACGATTCGGGTTGAAGATTACAACCTCCAGCTCATTGTGATGGATGGATTTGCTTCAACTTAAGCTGGAATGATAGTTTTTGTGGCTGCCAGGTCATCAATCTTTTGACTCACCTCAGCCATGCTCTTTATGAGATGGGTCAATTTGTCTAGAGTAGGGATGATCGGGGTGGCCTTAGAAGATTCGACCAGATGAGACTGTTGACTCTGCTGATAATGCGGGGGAGGCTACTGCTGGTAACCCTGAGAATATTGAGGAGGAGGAGGGAAGAGAAGGATATTTTCATTGATACTACAGAGAGGAGTACTGGTGATGATATTGAGCAGTCAGTTGCTGATACGATTGTTGATGATATCCGAACTGCTGATAATTATTATGCCTTCAGGAGTATCCATGCTGCAGAGACTGTTGTTGCCTAAGGATAGGTCAACTACTGGTCATTTCTCCATACGCCATTCACCTCCTAGATAAGTGGTGGAGGTGGGGAACAATACTCGATGTACTGAGGCCGGTACTCAGATGGTTGGTAGATGACCATCTATGTCTGGGGCTACTGTGACTACAGTTCTGGAGCATACACGTAGTATACGTGTTGTATCGGGGTCTGATTGAGACTTGGTTGAGGCAGACGTGGCACTATCTGCTCCTTTCTCTCAGTCGAAGGCTCAGGTGTGGTTGTCATTACGTTGCAGGCACTAATGGTGTTCACCAATAGCTCCATCTACTTGGTGATAATGTCGAGGTTATCCAAGACCTTCATGTATTGCTCGATCCCAACAAGCTTCTCTAGGTCTTGTGACTGTTGAACCCAAAAATCTAGCGGTCTTGCGTTCCACACAAGGCGGGAACACAGTCGTCGAATCGACTGCACGAAATCCGGATTAAAACAACAATTAACCCAAAAGTCAGAATCAATTAATGAAAAGCATGATGTGGATTTCAAATTTATTATAACGCTACAAAAGATGTGTATAGTGCAAGTAGTATAGAGGTCGAACACAGGGAGCAAGCAGGTACATCAGGGCAATAAATGCACAAAAATGATTGTGATGAATTTGTCTATCTATGTTATTTTTTGTGGGTTTTTAATTTTATATTTTTAAATTTTATTTTTAATTTTACATTTTTTATATTTTTTCTTTTCTGATTTTGTATTTTCTTTTTATATTTTATGTTTTTAATTTTTTTTCTTTTAATAGAAATATAAAGGTATAAAGAGTATAAATACAAGAGAGGTAAGAGAGAGAAAATATATAAAAAAATAGGTAAAATATACAAAATTCAGGAAATGAATTATTATTAGGCTTTTTATAATTTTCTAATGTTTTTATGATTTTTCTAGATTTTTTGGTATTTTTAAAGTAGAAAATACTCAAAACAAGGAATAAAATAAATAGCTGAGATTAAAATGGAGATGAAAAATAGTAAACGGTAATAAAAATTCTCCAAATTAATTTTAAAAAAAAAGATAATAAAATGGAGAAAAAAAGACACAAACTATATTTTTGTGGATTTTATGGATTTTATATATTTTTATAGAGATTTTTAGTGTTTTTCTATTTTTTGATTTTTCGTTTATATTTTTTAGTGATTTTTGTTTGAAGATAAAACATATAAAAAAATGAAAATATTTTTTGGGGGAATTTGTCAAGATGTTTTTATAATTTTTATGGATTTTCTAATGTAAATAGGGATGAAATTGCATGTTTTTGATTTTTTTAAAAAAATAAAAAGGATCAAAAATGAAAAATAAAAATATGGCGTGATAGAGAAATGCAACAGGAACTTATGCCTATTTTTTGGAGATTTTTCGAACTTTATAGATGCATGAAATAATAAAAGAATCATAGAGAAAATATACTCTAGCAGGAGTATTTTTGTAAATATATGAAAGTCCGGGCCAAAGTGCAATTTTCCCACAAAATTTATAACTAACTAAAATATTTATGGACCAAATATTAAATTTGAAACCCACAGGGGTATTTATGCAAAAACACCAAACTCACGTGCATGGGGTACGTGACTTGGCATGGACCTGTATACAATTATCAACAACCTGGGGGCTAAAATGCAATTTATCCAAAAATATTACACTAAATAGTTCAAAAATCTGACTAAACCATAAATACCGAAACCCTCAGGGGCTTGGTTGCAAAATAATCAAGTTCTATTGACTGACCTAGACAAGGACTTAACTGCAAATAAATTATGCAATTATTACAAAAGTTATACAACTGTAGATGAAAGTTTATGCACTGAATAATAAATTGCAAAAACGCGAGGGTGCATATGCAAAATACCCAACGTCGGGGGCGATCGGACGGCATGGCCTCCTTTACTTGACATGTGGCGACACAAGAGGGCCAATGACGCTTCGCCCAGACGGACACGACTAGACGCCCCAGATGGGTCGGACGGTTCTGGGCAGGGACGATCCAACGGCCGAAGCGAACCTGGGCAGAAGTTCTTGATCCAATGGTTGAGGGGTCCCTTCGACGAACTGGGAAGAACTGGCACAGATGCGAGCTTCCCCAGCTCCATCTACCTCCTCCGATGCTCGGTGAAGCTCCAAAAGGCCCAAAAGTGTTCCTGTGGCCTTCCTCTAGCAGCTGGAGGCTCCAAAACACCTCGGCGACGGCCGAGGCTCACCAGCGAGGACGACGAAGCTTGGTGGCTCTAGGTTCCTTCGGCGAGGCTCAAAACGAGGCTCCAGCAATCACTTTAGCACTAGGGCCTACAAGAAAGGGTTACGAAGGTCACGGGCAAAATGTCGCGACCTTCCAAAGGGTTAACAGGGCGAAGATGGCGCAGATGGGAGCTCGTCGGAGCAAACTCCGGTGAGGTGGTACCGATGATGATCGAACGGGTGAAACACAAAACAAGGGATGAGGATCGAATCCTATGACTACGGTGAATAGAAAATGCGAAAAAAAGTAAATAAAACAGAACTCAAGGCATGTACACTTGAGATGGGGACCTCGACGACCTATGGCCAGAGATAGGGTAGAGCCACTCCTCGGCCCGCCTATCCACGCCTCTCGAAAGCCGGAGAGCTTCCTGTCACTTCGCTCAATCCATGGCTTGAGGGAACAAAACAAAAACGGGTCAAAGGAGGGTTCGAAATCGTAAAGGAAGAGGAGGTTGGCTTATGTATAAGCGATGGAAGTGCTCCAAAGATCGAAGCGATGCATGCGCTACAACGATGCAATCCTCGAGGCAAACACCAAGCGTGTAAGGTGGATCCACGAAGAGAAAAAGTCCATAAGGGAGCATCATGAAAGGATGAAAGATGGAGCCTTGAAAAATCCGCAAAGTTGACGAAAAACGAGGTGTCAGACAAAGGGCAGGCACATGTCCGAGAGTTGACTGCAGGTCAACTCTCCGACCCTCCTGGTTGGTCCACATGGACCAACCAAGAAAAAGCCTGGAAAAAATATTTATAAATTCATTTTAAAATAATAAAAAATTTTATTAATTTTAGGTTATGAAATGAAAAATATTTATTATTTCTAAAATATTTTACTCTGATTTTTATTTATTTTTTAGAGGTTTAAAAATACAAGTTACCTTTTACGGGTTATAAATAGGTATATTTATCTATATATTTTATTTTTTTATTTTTATTTTGTATTTTCAATTTTATTAATTTTATATATTATTTTATAAATTTATAACTTACTTTTATATACTTAAATATATTTTTATTTTATTTTTTTAATTTGATATATATAATTAAATAAATAGAAGTATTAATTGTATAGGTATACTTATAGGTATTTTACATATGTATTTTATACAAGTATTTTATGTTTGTGTTTTCGTTATGTTTTTATTCCTATTTTAATATGTACATATATTATAAATAATATTTAAAATTATAAAATTATAAAATTATAAAAATAATAATAAAATATATAAATGAATATTTTAATCGGGTAAAGTATACAATAGGGGTCCAAAACTCAACTTTCAAACCATAACTCCAAAAAATATGAAATTACCTTCATTACTAGCTTATTAAAAATTATATACAATTAAAGGTGATTTTAATACATTTTGAGTTTTTATTTGTGAGATACAGGTCTGGGAAGTTGGGATTTTGGAAACTTATTCAGATCATCACTTTCTATATGTACATTACTTTTGTGGAATCAATTTTGTATTTTTCTATATTTTATTATCTATATTTTTCATGTATAAAATTTCTTTATTTGAGGTATAAAAAGTGGAACTAAAAATAAGTCCCAAAAATGAAGGAAAATGAATAAAAATAAATAGGAATTTTATTGGATTTGGACCCTTATCTCCCCCTACTTTATTCCTTGTCGACCTAGTCATCGAGATGCCTAGGTCTCGGGGTTTCGGGTCATAAAATATTTTCAATATTTTATTCTTTTTCTTTTCTTTTCTTTTATTTATTCTATAATTTTGGTTTTAAAAATAGTATTTTATACACTATTTACACAATAATGCATGGATGCTAAGATGCATGAATTAAGCCTATTTACACGCATTTACTAGGGTTTTTAAGGCCAAAATGATAGAATAAAGATGATGAAACGGAGATTCATCAGTGACCTCTTCTCAATAATGTCCACTTTGGACAGGAGACTTCTGATAATGCTCAGGTCAGAGTTCTCACGCCATTCCACTTCATGAGTGTCTGCATATTAACATTCTTGCAGAGGATCTGCGGTTGTGGCGGGAAGTGGAACGAATGAGAGGAGGAAAGTACAGACTCTCCTTCAGCTATTTCCTTGAATATTTGCCAGACTGCATCCTCATCCTTGTTAGAGTGAGAACCTCTGCATGCGGCATCAACCAGACATTGACTATTTTCAGCGAGACCCCCGAAGAAGTGTTCTACCGGACCGTTCTTCAGTCTGCCATGATGGGGGCATCTCTCTATCACGTCACTAATTCTCTCCCAGGTCTCGTGAGTGAACTCTTGGGGTCCCTTGGAGATGCTTGCTATCTTGGAGCACATCAAATTGAGGCGGTTGAGAGGATAGTACTTGTGCAAAAATGCTTATTTTAGATCCTCCCAAGTCGTCACCACTTTCCCCAAGTGGTTGATCCAGTAGAGAGCTTTGCATTGAAGGTTGAAGGGGAAAGCAGTCATCTTGGTTACAACCAACGGGATGTTGGGGTAATGAGAGGTGTTGCAGATGCGTCCAAATTGTTGCAGATGGATGTAGGGTTCCTCGGTCGGGTTCCCATGGAACTAGGGATCAGAGAAAGGAGCCGACGATTCAGTTCGAAATGTCTGTGGATCTGTGGAATCTAGATCCACTCGGTGACACGATCGGCCCCAGGGTTGTATGTTTTCTTCAGAGTGGGCTTGTGCTGGCCTCTCATTTCTTCTCCCTTGCCTATGTGGCGTTAATCTACAGAGTGGTAATCTTCATCATAAGGAATATCATCATCACCCCCTCCTGGGTTTCCTCTTCTCTCTTATGATCTCCTCCTCATATCGTTTAACATTTCTTGGAAAGCAACCTGGGCATGTGCTTCATTGGTTAGTTGTTGTATTTCCTGAATGGAGGCCAGTAACTGATTATTGACCTCATTCTGACTCGTTCCATGCTCTTGATTTTGCTTTGTGCTTGGATTTTGTGTTCCCTTTCCTTTTCCTTGGGGATCCAATTCAGAATTGGAATTGTGCTTGGGCTCCTAATCAGGTTGTGAATCTGCAATGGGAAATAGCACTCTATCAATCCTCAGAAATGATGGAGCAAGTTCGAGATGAGAGTCTATCTCGAACAAGGGATTTATTGGAGAAAGAAAAGTACTAGAAGGAAGGATACCAACACAAGAGTCTTCTAGATTTCCAAAGCAAGTGAAAATAGAGGAATCCAAGGAGAAGTCTGCAGGGTTCGTCCTGTCTTATTGGATATCACCCGTTTATCAGGTGGATGTCGAACCTAAAGAATTGATGTAGTTGTCGATGGAGCCTTGGCAAAACCATCCAAGGGTTAACATCTCAAATGCAAAAAAGAAGATCAATGAAGGATAAAGGATACAGTGATGAACGAGAAATAAAAGGAGTGTAAAATAGTAGAAGGCTTACAATGAGCAAGGATCAAGAGGAAGTATGAAAAAGAGCAGTAGCGATAAAAATGCGCAAGTGCGTGAGACTCTGATCTTTGAACCTAATTCTAAGAAAATAAACACCGAACAAAATTGAGTTCACCAACTCAGAACCTATGAAGTTGTATAAGTTCGACTATTTTAATCTTTTCAATTTAAAGCGCCTAACGATTTTTTCAATTTTCTTAAGTCTTATGTGCTCAAAATAAAAACGGAGAGAACGACAAAGCAATGCAAGGAGACACTAAGATGGAAATCTCACCTTAATATTTAAATGATGGGTGCAAAGATATAGTTACTAATAATGCTTCCCAGCTCTCAACATTGAGGATGCAAGGCAAAAAATTTTAAACCTAATCTATATGCTCGTTATGCAAACGAAGATTTCACCCTAAACAGGAATTGTTATTATCATGAAGAACCAAATGCTAAACACCAAGAGAAGAAACCTAAGACTCTGGTCTTGGAGGCTCCTCAGTGCATGCCACAATGGGTCCTACAAGCGTTGTATGGAGACCTCTCGTGGCGCATGATTTCAAGTCTATGCATTCAACAAATAGTTTGATCTAAGTCCAAATGTAAAGACTATTGGTACATGCAATATATTAGGTGTTTGGTCTTAATTTACTCAATCAAGAAATCCTAAAATTCTAAGGGCTTATTCCACAATAAATGAAAATAAGGCAGAAAACACACAACATGAAAAACAAAGAAAATAAAGGTGATGAAAACAATAGAAAGAACGGTGAGTCCCAAAGTGAACAAACACTTGGAAACTGGGCTCGAGTGTTTAGAGTCCAGTCCACATGTATTATTACAAATTAATAGTGCAAAATAAAAGTGATTCTGTCACAAAAATAAAAAGAAGAAATGTGTATGCTAAATATTTCTCTCTCTCCTTCAGACTCCAAGCATCTCACAAGAAGAAGTTCTACTCTCCTCATAGATCGGGTACTCCAACCACCTAGGAGGTCAAATTTGTCTCGAGGTCCATCACAAGAAAAATAGAAGAGAATGGAATAGCACAGTTAAACAAATATCTTGAATAAAATAGGAAAAATAAAGGGAGAAAAGTAATGAAGGGAAACAACACCCAAAATCTATCCTACGCGTTGCTTCCCGATAATGGCATCATTTGATAGAGCATGAAAATCGAGAGTCGCTAATGTATCTGATAAACCAGACACACTTTCGTTGAGATGACTGCTCAAGTCCCGAGTAAATCAACAATCAACCCACACAATCAAATCATCAATCAAAATGAGGGGTTAAAATTTTATTTAACCCTATATATTTGTACTTGTATAATGGAAGTACATATAGGGTATCAAACACAGAGAGCAAGGGGAATAGAAAAAATAGCGAAAGACAATGTTTGTTTTGGTGTTTTTATGAAGATTTTTAAATTTTTAGTGGGTTTTTTATATTTATTATTTATGGACTTTTTAATTTTATGATTTTTTTGTTTTCTTTTAATTTTATAATTTTTATCTTCTTTTATATTTTCATATTTTAAATTTTCTATTTATAAAAAGATGTAATGGATATATATACTATATAAAGAAGATAATAGATAATAGATATATATATATATGGAAAAAATTAGAAAAATACCTTAAGAGTCAGATTAATCCCTGATTGTGCATGTGAAATTTCAAGGCTTAATTCATCAAGAACCCTTGATTTAAGTGATCCTAAAAATCTTAGCTCAACCAAGCTCTAGTCAAAAGGAATCCAACTCTAATTATCAGACTCTCTATATGTACATATAGTATAAAGATATGACATTTAGTGTACTGTAGTCATGAGAGTTGAGTCGAGATGTCACTTAAAATCACGGTCCAAGAGACTCTCCTCAAGACATAATCCTCGACACTAGGGAATAAGTCAGTTCTTGCATTCAATCCACTGTATCAATAGTTCGTCGGACTTGAAAATGTAGATGGAAGGCTAGATGATGGAGGGCATAGGTTTGTGTAATTTCTTCCCTCCCTCTCATTGGAATAAGGGTCCTCTCGATTGCCTTATTACTCAACATAGTATTTTTGGTTGTTAATCAGTGTGTCTGTTAAGAGATCTTGGAGTCATCTCCACTTGTTTTTCTGGGAGTACATCGGGGTGTGTCTCTTTTATGTATATAAGAAACCTTCAACACCCAGACTTGTACCACTATACTATGCAAAGCCCTTTTTTGGTGTTAGCTAGACTCCTAGTCCTAGGAGCTTTGGTCCAAATGGACACTTTGAAATCGTCGGGAGCACTTGCCTTTGGTGTAAGCTCTTTGTAATTGACTTTTTTAGAGCTTTTTCATTCAATATTTCTTTTCTTTTTCTTTTGGCTAGCTCCACTACTTTTACCAAGTTGTTGCACACTGATCAATAATTTATTAAGTTTCATCACATCTTGGCATATAGGATAAAATCAAGAGATAGCATAAGAACTTGTTCTCATACTAGCTAGGGTTGCAGACACTCAGGTTTCATGAAGCTTTCATCGACTTTATGCCATCCTTGAGCATAATCAAGTCAGGTCTAGACTCCAACCTCCAATCCCAGTCCCTCAAGTGAAACCTCAACTCTTCTCAGCATTCATGCATTTGTGTAGGTGATGTGCTGATCATATTCTCAAGAGTAAAGATTAAGTGTGCAATATAGAACCCATATCTTGAAAACTAGGGAAGTTTGGATTATTAAGTCTCGAACACTAATGACTAAGATTAACTGAGATTCTTAAGACCTCATAAATCAAGTGTTCTCTATTCTTTAAGCCTTAAGTGATAGTGATTGTATCAGGGATACACCAACTCAACAGTTAATATTTTGTGATTTTTAAATTTTGAAAATTTTTATGGTATTTTTTACTTTTTTAAGCTTCTTTAGAGAAATAATGACTGGCCTGAACTCATATGACTAGTTGAATATACTTTCATCCAGTATGGGTGTAAGTACGGACCGTCATATGGCTACTCGTATTACTTCAAGACGGTGCCATGCGCATTGTCTTTTAGCCAGCCACTATGCTCAGGGAAACCATAGTTCCCTCACTGAAAAGTAGCTAATCATTTTTAAGTATAGTAGTCAGAATTGTTACCAAAGGAATTTTTAATTTTTTTTGATTTTATGGCTTTTTGAATAAGGTTAGAAGAAACATATCATTTTATCCATTATTTTTAAAAGAATTTTGAAAATATTTTCTAAACCATGTCACATAATATATAGATTTTCAAAACATTTTTCAAAAAGTTTTCAAAACAAGTATAATCCCATTTGTCGAACTTTTTTCAAAATAATGTCACATAGTTAAAAAAATTCCATCATTTTACAAAAAAATTTACATAAATCAGTTCACAAAATACTATACCCTAGCCCCAAAAAGTTTCAAAAAATTTAAAATATGAGATATGGCTAAAGTATTATGATTTATATGTGGTACACCCCATATACTTAGCTTTTGCTATATCAGCTCATGCTAAAATATAACGTGATATACGAGAACTGAATGGGCTCACCCCCACATACTTAGGTTAAGAATAACCTAAGTATATGAAGAGGACTTTGAAAGAGGGGATAAAATGAGTGAATAAGATAACAGGGGCTCAAGTCTCCCCTATACTTAGGTTGAGAAGATCCTAAGGATAGAGATACGCAATGAATGGAGGGACCCAAGGTGAACAATCAGATGAAACATGGTTCCCCTATACTTAGGGTGAAGAGTAGCCTAAGTATATGGATATGAGATTGGGAACTATGTGACAGTTAGGGTTACAATGGGATGGATTTACAAAATGGTTGAATCTCGGAGATGAATGTATCTATGGAGATGGAAGATGGTGTCTAGGGTTACGGGAGGGTTGGGTAGAATGCACAAGCAAGGCTTAACCCACACATGAAGACCAACAAATGTTGGTCATTTATCTTTTCTATTTTATTGGTGATCATCTAGAATGTAAGTCTGTTATGCAAGGCTTAATGATAGGTTTGGGGCACTATCCTAGGGATACATCCTCACCTCTCAACATGCAACACATCCTGCATACAATGTGGGTATTGGTCTCCCATAATAAAAGGTTAAATGCATTCCATTTTAGTAAGTCAACTTGCATTAACAGTCCCAATTTTATGCTTTAGGTTATCATTAAATTAATGTGCATACAAGTAAAGCATCCATCGTCTAACGACCAATCCCAATTTCATTTAAATCCTAAGTGATAAATCACGAGGGAGATCGAGAAAAGCCGATGAAAATGGGAAAACCATGATGCATGCTTGAGAAAAAAACTTACGTTGCCTCCAGCATTCTCCATGCACATGGAAGACTGAATTTAAAATTATCACTACATGCAATCAAGTCAAAGAAAAAACACATCCTAAACATGATACTATTAGCGATGAAGAAGTGAGATATGTTTGGCTAAGCATATCGATGTTTGGTGCATCTAATAGAATCATATGAGATGAAATGGATATCATAGATTTCTATTAGTGTGTTCAAACCCCACAGTCAAGCACAAGTGATATAAAATAAAATAGGATCAAAAAGCCACGTGCCTAACCTAGGTCAAACGCTCAAGTGGAGCCCCACCCATACTGGGGAGAAACAGGCTCCACACACCACATGAAAGTCCAAGTCCATGAGTACACATGCGAGCCCTCAAACGAGGATCGCTACAAATGCAATTGTACACACACACACACACACACACACATATATATATATATATATACAACAAATGAAATGAACAAATTGCTCATTAAAAATCTAGATGCTTCAAAGGGCGCTTCTACGGCTCCTCACAGCAAGAGCTACTGACTCTCACCTCATTGTTTCTCGAGCATTCTCGGTCTCCACGGGCCCTGCCAAAAAATCCAAGCATTAGCTCTACAATAAGAATTTTAATGGACAAAAAAATAATGCAAAAACAAAAACAACATGTATACTTTTTGAAGAGGATTTTTCACGGGTCCAAAATACGTCTCACACAAGGCGAAGACGCAGTCACTGTGGTGACCCGCAAGAAACCATGTTTCAGAAAACAATTAACTGATGAATGCACATTTCATCATCCTTATTCTATCATTTTGGCCTCAAAAACCCTGGCAAATGCATGTAAATACCCTTAATTCCCGCATCTTAGCATTCATGCATGTGTATGTAAATAATGTATAAAATACTATTTTTAAAGCCAAAATTATAGAATAAAGAAAAGAAAAGAAAAAGAATAAAATATTGTAAATATTTTATGACCCGAAACCCCGAGACTTAAGCATCTAGATGAATAGGTCAACAAGGAATAAAGTAGGGGGAGATAAGGGCCAGATACCAATAAAGATTTCCTTCATTCTTTATTCATTTTGGGACCCATTTTTGGTTTCACTTTTTATACTTCAAATAAAGAAACTTTGAACATGAAAGTTGTAAATAAATAAAGAAAGAAAAATACAAAATTGATTTCACTCAAAAATAATGTACAGATAAAAAGTTATGATCTGAATAAGATTCCAGAATCCCAATTTCCCATACCTGTATATAATTTTAAATAAGCTATTTAATGAAGGTGGTTTCGCATTTGGCGGAGCTACGGTTTGAAAGTTGAGTTTTGGACCCCTATTTTATACTTGTACAGAATAAAATATTCATTTTCTTTTTTATTCACTATTTTTTACCATTTTATATTTTTATAATTTTGTACATATTATTTATAATAGATACATGTATTTTAAAATCAGAACAAAAACCTAAAGAAAATACAAAATAAAATAATTGTATATAACATACCTAGGTATAATACCTATACATATACCTACAGAATTAATACTTATATTTTATTAAGTGTACAAAATACCTCAGAAAAATAAGATAAAAATATATTTAAGTGTATAAAAATATTTTATAAATTTATAAAAAAATAAACAAAAATAAATAAATTAAATATACAAATAAAAATAAATTATTAAAATATATAGATATGTATACCTATACAGGCCTAAAAGGGTAACTTTTATTTTTACACCTCATAAAAAAATAAAAATCATATTAAAATACCTTAGAAAATAACAAATATTTTTTATTTATAACCTAAAAATAATAAATTCATCTAGTATTTTTAAACAAATTTCTAATTATTTTTCGCAGGGTTTTTCCTTGTTGGTCCACGTGGACCAACCAGGAGGCAGTCAGCGTTGACCCCCCGGTCAACTGGCTATCCTTCCCGCCTGCCCCCTTGTCAGACCTCGTCCCGCGCTGATTTTTGTCGAATTATGCAGCTCGATTCTTACACTATTTTGCGTAGCACTCTTCTTGACTTTTTCTCCTCGAACATCCCTCTTTCTCGCCCTAAGCTCTACTAGGGCCGAGGAGCGTTGATACGAGCGATCTCTCTCGATCTTTGGAGCACCTGAGTCACCCGTCAACACCTACTTATTCGGCCCTCCGACTTTCGATCCATTTTTGAACCCTTCTTGGCTAGCTAACCTCCTCCCTTTGGCGTTGCCCGGACAGCTGGAGGTGACAGCTCCGCAGCCGTAGCGTCGGGGGAGTCGAGGAGGCCTTGAAGCGGCTCCACCACCTCCGCCAACTCCAGTGTCGAGGTACCCCCCACCTCAGGTATAACCCCTTCGAGGTCCTCCCTTTTCTTCCATTTTTATTGCGCATTTCATCGCCGTAGCTTTAGGATCATATCCCCCCGATCATCTTCACGAATCGACCATCCTAGCACTCAAACTGACTCCCTCGCCGGAGGTAGCTCCGGCCGAGTACCCTTCGCGCTGCTCCACTATCCATTTCACCTCCGCGGGGTCCGGGCATTTTGCCCGGGACCCTCTCATTCTTGTCTGCAGGTACTTGGAACTGATCGAGAGCCTGGAGCTCGTTTTGACCCTCGCTGGAGGCCCGTGAAGCCCTCCAGCTCTGCCGTCTTCCCCAGCGAGCTCCGGCCACCGCCGTAGTATTTTGGAGTTACCATGACCTAGAGGAAGCCCCCAGGAGCTCTCATCTCGTTTTTGGAGCCCAAAGACCACTGGGGGACGGAGCTAGAGCTCGGGGAAGCTCGCCTTGCCGGCGTTGCTTCCCTGTTCTTGTTCCGCCGCCCAGCACCGTCGGATCGAGGCGGAGCTCCAGTTCACACAGCAACCGTCCGATCTTCTCGCGATTCCACCATCAGATCTTCTGGAAAGATCTAATCGCCACCATTCATCAACGAACCGACATCGACCGTTCGTCACGCGCCACGTGTCAAGTGGCATCTCCCTCGCCGTCGGATCGCCTAACTTTGGGTATTTTGCATCTTCTACCCTTAGCAATTTTGTATTTGTTATTTAGTCCGTAAACTTTCATTTGTAGTTTAAATATTTTGTAATATATGCATTTAGGCCCCGTACTTTGAATATTTGCATTTAGGTCCTGTCCACGTCACCTCACGTGACCTGTGCATGTGGGGGGGTGTTTTTTGCACAGGACCCCCTATGGAATTATTATTGCGTTTTGATCTAGGAAATATTTCGTAACGTGTAATATTTTTGTATATTTTGCATGCCAGACCCTGAGATTTTTGTATATTGCATTTAGGTCCTTCCCAAGCACGTGTATACCACGTGTGGGGTTGGGAATATTGCAGGCGTACCCTCACGTGTTTTGATATTGGCATTTGATCCTGGAAATTGATTTATTAGTTATAATTTTTGTAGAAAATTGCACATTGGCCCCTGGATGTTTGGATATTTACATATATACCCTTGCTAGTAGTGTAGTTTCTCTTTATTGTTTCTATTTATTTCATGCATCTATAAATTTCTAAAAATCACCAAAAAAATTAAGTTAAGCTCCTGTTTAGTTGCTCTTTATCGCCATATTTTTGTTTTGCATTTTTATTGCATTTTCATATTTATTAAAATTTAAAAATATGCCTTTTTGCTATTGTTTACATTAGAAAATACAAAAATAATAGTAAATCCCCTTTAAAAATTCCAAAACAATTACCTTTGGTGTATTTCAGGGTCTTTTAACTTCTACCCAAAAATCACTAAAAAATTCACAGTAAAAACCCTGAAAATTAGAAAACTCTGAAAATCTTCATAAAAATCTTAAAAATTCTACTAAAACCCTAAAAATATAATCTCTATCTCAGAATTTTCCTTGTTTTATTAACTTTAGTTTAAAATTAATTTGGAGAATTTTTGTTACTATTTGATTTTTTATTTCTCTATTTTTGTTCCAGCCTTTTATCTTCTACATTGTTTTCAGTATTTTTTATTTTAAAAATACCAAAAATATTAGGAAAAATCCATAAAAATCACAAAAACATTATAATATTTTAAAAAGCCCAAAAATACATCATTTCCTGATTTTTTCCCATTTTCCCTATTTTACTCTATATATTATACCCCTTTTTCCTTTATTGTATATTTACTCAATTATTAAAATATATATGTATAATATAAAAAGAAAATACAAAATTAGAAATTAAAAATCAAAATACAAAAATATAAAAAAATACAAAAAAAATACAAAAATTAAAAACCCACTAAAATTTGCATATTTGTAGGCATTTGATCACACTATCAAATTTTTTAGAGTCATTGTCCGATCTATCTTGCTTGCTCCCTGAGTTCGGCACTCTACAGATACTTGCACTATACACACTTATTGCAGAGTTATAATAAATTTTAACTCCATATTTGCTTCTCATTGTTTGATTGTTATTGTGGGTTAATTGTTGACTTAATCCGGATTTTTGAGCGGTCAATGCATTGACTGTTGATCCGCCTTGTGGATCAATACGACCGCTCAATTTTTCAGGTTAATCAAATGGCACTGTTGCCAGAGAGTAATAGCGTATAGATCATTTTGTGACTGATTGTGATTATTTGTTTACCACTGTTGCTTCATTTATTTCTCTTGTATTTGACTTAGATTGTTGAGCTATCTGACAACCTTCTTTGTTTTCTTTGTGGTACCGCGGATCGAGGGAGGCGTATTTTCATAGGCACCTGAGCACCCACGTGAAGCCAGCTTCGGCCTGCTACCTCTGCACGAGGAGGACTTGAGGATTTTGTAGTGTATCTCTAATCTAGTTTTCTGCATATATTCTTGTGTAATTATTTGTAAGAGAGAGTGACTCATAATTTGTAACTAAACAGGACATTTAGACACTTCGACATTTCACGAGGTCCAGTGCCCGAGGGATTGTTCCCTTGGGGGCCTCGTTTGCTTGCTTGGTTTTCTCGCCGGTTTTGTTTTATTCGATTTTCTTTTATTTTGATCACGAAGGTTTTGGCCCCTAGACTTAGGATTTTATGGTGATTGTGACGTAATTGATTAGGATCCCACACTTAATACATTTGCATGTGCATATAGATCATTAAGTGGACCTAATTAATAACTCACAAAAGAAAAAGCTATTTTGATCACCTGAGGGGTCCCGTGCCGCTAGAGGTTGTATTGGCGGACACCGATCGGCATCAGAGACCGGACTCCGACTCCTCTTGTTGACCACTTAGCTACTGTTCTTCTTGTGTAGAATTTTTCATCTAAGACCGATTTCTTCGTGCATCATATATGTAGTTTAATTTCTGTCTTTTATTTTATGCATGGATCACCCTGCATGTAGAGTGTTGGAGCAAGGTACGCATTTCTATCTCCGCATGCATCATTGTGTTTGATCACGCATCGGCTTTTCCAACTTCCTTCCCCGTTTTATTGGATCTTAAATAACCAGGAGATCGGAAAATTCGTTAGGCTTTGTCTTCATTTCAGAAAAATACCTAAAAAGTGAAAATCATAAAATTGGGACTGCTAATGCAAACTTGACCATAAAACTCACCTCATTCTTTCAAAAATTTTGTCATAGGGAGAGTAACCCCCTCATTGGTTGATTTATCTGCAGCGAGAGAGTGACCCAAACACTAGGATAGAGCCATGCCCGAAATTCTAGTTGACTACTGGTCGTGGTGAGTCGTTCTCCAGTGAGGATCTCTCCAGTAACCGGTAAAGCGGACCGCGACGTCCTTAGCAGATGGGGTTGATTGGGTAGTCGGTAAACGGTCCGTAACTCCTACTGGTTGGGAAAGATCTCATTTGGGATTGGGACAGTCGGCTAGGAGAGTTGGGTTCCCAACAGCTCGCTTTATCGCTCTGATAGATTGATTGATCACCTAACTAAAATTGACAAGATAAATGACCGAACCTTCACGGTCATCAGCTCCAGAGTTGTGTAGGTGAATTGGGGGTTTGTATTCACATCTTGTTTGCATTCCAGATCTCATCTGCCTTTTTCCAAGATCAAAATGATGGGAAGGAGATCCCTTAGGCCACGTCTGGTGGCACCGCTGTCGAGCACTCCTTCCTATTCATCTAGGTCGGCTTCAGGGAGTCCAGAACCACTCTCCGAACCTGTGTTTACGTCCACCATGTTCCCCCTCGACCACCCTTCTTCTTCCATCAGTCCAGTGGTGTCAGAATTTAGTGCAGCACAAAGCTCAGAACATTTGACGGCACCTGAGATGGGTTCTTTTGCCTTTGCAGAGATCCAAGATATGGACGGCAGAGAGGAACATCCAGATGAGTAGAGACCACCACCATTCCTATATGATCAAGCTGCCATCAACAACTCACTGTTAGCATCCCTGGAGACCATGTAGAAACAGATCAGAGACCAGGGAGTATTCATGGGTGACCTCATGAGGGAGATAGCGCAGATGCGAGAAGGAAGAGACGACAGACCTGAGGGTGGTGAAGGAGACATACCAGAAGCCGCAGGCGAAGGAGGAGAACCTAACCAGGAGAGACCATCACCGATGACCATGAGGCAGTTGCACAACCCAGCCGCGACCCTCACCCACTGATGGATTCAGCTTCCTCCCATTGTTGGGAACTTTGAGCTTCGCCTGCAGACCATCCAGCTATTGCCCAAGTGTCACAGGCTAGCCACCGAGGAGCCTCATCTCCATCTGTAGAAGTTTGAGATGATTTGCAGCACTGTCCACGACAGACTGGTGGACGAGGACACAATCAAGATGATAGCCTTCCCATTCTCCTTAGCTGATAGAGTAGCCTACTGGCTGAAGCATCTTGGGAGGTACGTCACATCATGGGCACAGCTCCGGCGCGAGTACTTGAACAAGTACTATCCACTCGACCGGACCAACGTAGCACGAGCTATGATCAGCAATTTCACCATGGTCTTGAATGAGAAGTTCCATGAGGCTTGGGATCGATTCAGAGAGCTCATTGACTGATGTCCACATCATGATATATCCAAGCCCAATCTGGTTCAGAGTTTCTTCTGTGAGATGACACCGAAGCTGCGGGGGCTTGTTAATGCCTCTTCTGGTGGATCTTACTTCTCCAAGGGAGAAGACGCAGTTTGGGAGATCTATGAGGGAATAGCAGAGAACTCCACAGTCATGGCCCAAGCCTGCATCTATACACAGCCGAGCTTCCACCACAAGCAGTTGGATATCAGAGGATAGCACGCATTGATGCCAGTACACACACTCCGTCAGCAGCCGCAGCTCAGGCTGAATCCACCGTTGCTGACATGGGGATCATTTCAGAGAAGTTGGACCGCATCGAGATTCTTGAGAAGAAGCTGAGTCAAGGTCTTGCCCAGATGGACCTTTTGACGAAGACCATGAGTGACCTAAAGATGCAGATTCTTTGCATACAGGAGGCACAGACGTCCACTCATTAGCCTCCCAGGTCACGGGATGATCCCAGCAGTAGCAGCTCAACCCAGCCCTCTGCCACGTATCGCCAGGTCCATCACATCCAGGCAGAGCCGGTCCAGCAGCTACATCACTACTCGTTGTCGCCGCCATCTCAGGACACTCAGATGGTGGTCTATCAGTCGGATCAGCCACTGGCAGTTCTTCCACCACCACCCGTTGAGCAGGAACCATTGATGGAAGTCAATGGGATATGGTACGACCGGTACCTACAGCAGCCCGGGATTCGTCGCGATCACCCCGGATTCCGTTGGACCACTGGTGGCACCTCATCCCAGCAGCCGTCTCCAGCTCAGGGCCATCAAAACAGCCAGCAACAGCAGCAACAACCCTAGTATGCACACCAGCAGTATCAGCAGGGTCCTCGTCCCGTCTATCAGGGACAGCTGTGGAGGCAGCGTCAGCAGCCTCACCAGACATACTCCCAGCCTCCCCACTACCAGCAGCAGCCTCATTTTTAGCAGGGGAACACTTTCGGTTCTCAGGCACCCGCTTTCGAGAACCCAGCACTTGATGACCTCGCCCGCTTTCTTTCTAAACAGCAGGCATCCTTCCGGGGAGAAATGGATGAGTTCCGGCAGGAAATGAGGGATATCATCAAGGGAAAGGTCGTCATACCTGCACAGATTGAGCCTAATCCGAACAATCCGAAGAGGAAGTCTGAGAAGGTACAGTTTACATAGGATACCTCTCCTAGTGATTATTTGAGTGACATGTCTTCTTTGTATGATGCTTATTTCGTGACTACTAGGAGCAGTAGGATGCCAGCCAGCGGCACCTCATCTGAGCGACAGCCACACGAGGAACCACGAGTGTTAGATGAGGAGAGTAGCAGTGTTGATGCCGCTGATGATGATGTTGATGACGGTGGTGCTGATGCCACCAATGATAGAGATCCAGATGACGATGCTGAGGCCGTCATGACACTCGATGCAGAAGGTGGTGCTGACGCCACCATTTTACTTGATGCGGAGCCAAAGCACGGTGTTGATGCCGCAAAGTTAGATGTCGTTGGTGGTACTGAGGTGACCACTTCTACTTTTTTTGAGCTCCCACATGTTGTGTTGCCACCTTTTGTATCTCAGGACTGTGGTAACAAGAAAAAGACCAAAAATATGAATAAAGGAAAGGTTTCTATATCCACTTCAGGTCCATATGTGTTGTATGATGATCATTGTATGGATTCCATTCCTTCACAGGAATAAGAACCTATTCCTAGTCCTCCATCTGAGGAGGCCCCTTCCATCCCCTTCCCTCAAGCACTCCGCTTGGCGAAGGGGAATAACAGAGAAAATCCAAAAAAGACTCAACAGGTAGAGTTTAGCAACCAGATGATTGATAGATTCCAGATCCAGCTGACTCTACAGGAAGCACTTGAGCACATCCCCATCTTCTAAAGGAGCTTGAGAGAGAAGACTACAGTCCGCAGGAAGAGGAGGAACCACAGAGATAAGATCCATGTGCTCACCCATTCTACTTATTTCACCATTCAGAACCGATTGCCAGCCATGAGACCTGATGCAGGAGCTCCCTATGTCAGATGCGAGATTCAAGAGCAGTGGTTCGATCGTACTCTATTAGATAGCGGCTCTTCTATCAACCTCCTTCCGGCAGCCTTACTCGACCGATTCGAGTTTGGTCCTCTTCTTCGAAGTAGGACAGTCCTTCAGTTTGCTGATAGGTTGACTAAGAGGCCGAAGGGGTTGTTGAGAGACGTGGTCATTACCATTCAGGGCCTGAAATTCCTCGTGGACTTTGTTGTATTGGACATGGAGATCCCTGAGTCGGTAACAGATACCCCCATCATACTCGGACGCCCATTCTTGGCCACTGCCAAGGCGGTGACCGATCATGTTAGTGGGAAGATGTGCTTTCACGTAGAGGGCGAGAGTATACAAATAGAGACGATCGAGGAGACCAGAACGAGAGAATCAGCATGCTCAGAGCAGTCCAGTGATACCGCATAGATGACAGAGGACGAGCGAGACGTCCACCAGGAGTGTGATTTTGTGATGACAGATGATGAATCTATTTGGACAGATCCAGTAGCACAGGCCCTCGCCTTGCCCGCAGATTCACCATATTTACAGCTTATGGCAATTGAGAGTTGGAGAGCACACCCCTGGACGAGGACACATTTGATGCTGATAGTTCTGTGATGAGTGGTGAAGAAGAAGTTCATTCCTTTTCTTCTAGTTCAGATCCCTCGGATTCAGACATCGATTAGGATGATTTTGATGACTATTTGTCGTGTCTGATTCCTTCTGAGCCAACAGCTAGGATGGAGTACGAGCCAGTACAGTTCATAGATGATTCAGCAGGGTTCCCTTCATCAGTTTTTCATGTACAGCGAGAGTTCTCACATGCAGACCTGGTAGCCTTCACACAGACATATCATAAGCCAGATCTGCCACCTCCCAGTTGTCCAGAATTGAAGCCCTTGCCGTAGTCGCTGAAGTATAGATTCCTTGCGGGTGAGCCAGATATGTACCCAGTCATTATCTCTGCAGGATTGACTGGAGAGCAAGAATCTCGTCTGATGGAGGTTCTTAAAATAAACCGCAAGGCAATAGGATGGAGTATAGATGATCTCTAGGGGATTAGTCCGGCTCTGTGCTCCCACCACATCTATCTTGAAGAGGACGCTAGGCCCTCGCGTGAGATCCAGCGACGGCTGAACCTGAATCTTCGAGATGTGGTCATGAAGGAAATATCAAAGTGGTGGAGCACTGATTTCATCTACCCCATCTCCCACTCCAAGTGGGTTAGTCCATTACATGTGGTACCCAAGAAGACGGGTATCACTACAGTTGTGAGTGAGTCTGGAGAGGAGATAGCTACCTGGGTACCCACTTCTTGGAGGGTCTGTGTGGACTACAGACGATTGAATCAGGCCACCAAGAAGGATCATTTCCCACTGCCATTCATTGATCAGATTATCGAGAGGCTAGCTGGGAAGAGTCACTATTGTTTTCTTGACGGGTACTCCGGTTACAATCAAGTGGCCATTGCGCCCGAAGACCATGAGAAAATGACATTCACCTGTCCATTTGGGATGTATGCTTTCAGACGGATGCCCTTTGGTATATATAACGCCCCGACGACATTCCAAAGGTGCACGTTGTCCATTTTCTCGGACATGGTGGGTGACTGTTTAGAGGTCTTCATGGATGACTTCTCGGTCTATGGCTATGGGTTTGATGCTTGTCTTGACTGCGTAGACCATGTGCTTCAACGCTGCATAGAGGTCAACCTTGTCTTGTCTTGGGAGAAGAGTCACTTTATGGTGACTCAGGGGATGGTCCTTGGTCGTATCATCTCCAACAGGGGCATGGAGGTCGATCCGGCCAAGGTGGATATCATTAGAAAACTCAATCCACCATCCAATCTATGTCAATTGCGGTCTTTTCTGGGGCATGTCGGTTTCTACCGACGGTTCATTCAGAACTTCAGTCGTATTGCTTGATCGCTCACTGATTTGCTAACGAAAGACACTGAGATCATTGTAGATGATAAGTATCTTGTGTCTTTCGAGACTCTCAAGAATATGGTTGTCACGGCTCCTGTCCTTCAGCCGCCCGATTGGTCTCTCCCATTCGAGATCATGAAGGATGCTTCTGATTTTGCCGTAGGGGTTGTGCTTGGACAGAGGAGGGATGGATTGTCGTATGCCATTCACTACGCTAGCTGGACTTTGGATGCCGCTTAGCGGAATTATATTGTAATAGAGAAGGAGATGCTAGCTGTAGTCTTTGCTTTGGATAAGTATCGATCATATATTCTCGGATCTAGAGTGACTATCTTTACAGATCACACTGCCATCAGGTACCTCATGGCCAAGAAGGATGCCAAAGATCTCCTTACCAGATGGTGCCTTCTGCTCTAAGAGTTTGACATTGAGATTAAGGATAAGCCTGGAGTTAAGAATGTGGTGGTGGATCACCTCTCCCGCTTAGAGAACCTTGAGGAATTTAAGCCCAGCGCACCTATTACAGAGACATTCCCAGATGAGGCGATCTTGGCTATCACCTCGCTCCCATGGTATGCCGACATTATGAACTATCTTGTCGCCAAGACGGTTCCACAAGGTTGGCCTAGGCAGAAACTTGAGACCTTCCTAGCGAAGGTCAAGTTTTAACATTGGGAGGATCCTGTCCTTTATCATGAAGGAGGGGATAGTATCTGGAGGAGGTGCATTCCTCAAGATGAGCAGCATAGCCTCCTTACATACTGCCACAAGCTTGAGGTAGGAGGATATCATTCTGGGAGACGGACAGCACAGAAGGTGCTCCAATCCGGTATTTGGTGGCCTACTCTCTTCAAGGATTCAGATGAGTTCGTGAAGAGATGTACTGACTGTCAGAAGATGGGTACTTGCGGACAGAGAGACATGATGCCCATGCAGCCCATTCACTTTTGTGAGGTTTTTGACGCATGGGGTATTTGATTTCATGGGCCCATTTCCTAAGAGTCAGGGGTTTGAGTACATTCTGCTCGTTGTGGATTACGTGAGTCGTTGGGTTGAGACCATCCCTGCCCGAGCCGCAGATGCTAAGACCGTGTGTTGCTTTTTAAGGAAAAATATAATTTCACGGTTCAGGGTGCCTAGAGTTCTGATTTCAGACGGGGGGTCTCACTTTATTAACAACAAGGTTAAGGCCCTTGTAGACGAGTTCAGCATTGACCATCGTGTTGCCACACCATATCACCCTCAGACTAATGGTCTTGCTGAAGTTTCGAATAGGGAGATTAAGACTATTTTACAGAAGTTAGTCTGCCCAGACCGAAAGGATTGGTCACAGCTTTTGGACTCAGTCTTGTGGGCCTATCGGACTTCCTTCAAGACACCATTAGGGACATCTCCCTTTCGTCTCGTCTATGGCAAGCTGTGCCATTTGCCAGTGGAAATCAAGCACAAGACACTATGGGCAGTTACAGAGTTATTGTTGGATCTCGAGAGTTTAGGAGAACAGAAGAAAGCAGAGTTGGCAGCCCTGGAGGAACTGAGAGATACAACCTTTTCTAGCATCCTACAATATAAGGAAAAAGTGAAGACATGGCACGATTCTCATATCATCCATTAACAGTTTGAGCCCGATCAACGTGTATGGTTGTTTGATTCTAGGCTGAAATTATTTCCAGGGAAATTACAGAGTAAGTGGAAAGGTCCGTATGTGGTCAGGAAGGTACATGACAATGGTAGTATTGATATATTCGAGCTGTCATCTTCCTCTACCTTTCGTGTTAACAATCAGCGCCTGAAGCTATATCTAGATCATGATCTACCGACCGTTGACGTTGCCCTCATTCTTCTGGTATGAGATGTGCTCTTCGACTCATATCATTCGCATCTCATACATGGTTATCACTTCCATCTTCCGTTATATAGATCCATATATCCGTATCATTCTTTCATTCTTCCGTTATGTCTGTTACCCCATCTTCATCTTTTGATTTTGCTATACTTAGGACATACCTTGACCAAGTATAGGGGGGTACACACACTGAGCGGTGATCTATTCTTTTCTTCTTTTCTTCTTTTCCTCTTCTATCTTCTTTTTATCAAAAAGGTGTCGCCCCTTGTAGACAGTTTTCTGTACTTAGGACGTACTTTGTCCTAAGTATAGGGGGTGTTCACCCTGGGTTGTCATTCTTTTCGATCCTCTCCATTGTCTCCTCTTCTTGTCTATACTTAGGGATATCTTACCCTAAGTATAGGGGGAGGCAATCTGAGTACAATCTGTTCATTCCCACCCTTGACCCTCCCTACGTTGTGTACAGACTGCTATACTTAGGATTATTTGATCCTAAGTATAGGGGGGACGGTCGACTTCTCATTCACTTGTTCATTCATTCCTTTATTTATTCTTTAGACTTGCCTATATTTAGTACGAGTTATGTCTTCTCTTTTCTCTTCGATCTATGAGGACATAGCTCAAGCTAAGTATAGGGGGACGTATATACTGCGTATATACTTTAGCCATAACTTGTACTTTCGTATTTTCTTAATAATATGAATAATAATTCTTTAAAATTCATTAAAAACCTTAATAAAAAGATGTGATTATTCCTCAAATTCTTTGTGTATCTACTAATTAATAAATCAGGTGAAAATGTTTTTTTGCAAAATGTTTGAAAAATAGTTTGAAAATCTTTGTGAAAAATCTTTTGAAAACTATTTTGAAAATATTTTGTTACATGTTTTCAACCTTTGTAAAAATTATTTGTTTTGAAAATTTTATTTTCTTTGTGTGAAATAAAATGTTTGAAAAATGTTTTGCAAATGGTTTGAAAAATGGTTGCAAAAATATGTGAAAAATCTATACATACTGTTTGGAAAACCTTTGCAAAATGATTTTCAAATGTGTGTACATGTTTGTAAAAAAGTGTTGTAAAAATTATTTTGGACTATAGTTTTTCAAAATTATTTGTAAAATGATTTTCAAATAAATTTGAGGAATATATACATCACACCTAAAATTCTTTATTGTATATATACTTATAAAATTGACCACTTACCCTTGTAAATTCTTAAAATCCACTTCTTGTAAATATAAGAAGCATTCTCGTGTAAATATTTGTACCTAGTTTTTAGCCAAAACTTTTTGTTTTCAAAAATCCCCAAAAACATTTGAAAAATCTTTGTGAAAAACACAAAAAATGCATATGCATCATATTTTCAAAAATCCATAAAAAGTTCAAAATCTTTGAAAACTGCATCACAAAAATATTTTTTGTACTTGCATAGCATTCGTATTTTTCGTATTGGGTTTGATAGTTAAACAAGTCTAAGTAAAATCTGGAGATTGGAGCTTGATTGCACCTGAAAATCTACCTAATAATAGGAACCTTATAGGAACTGGGATTGAGGTACTTCAGGTCTAGTTTACTTAATTCTTTGAGGATCACGAGACTTGGTTCAATGGATTCTTGACTGCCTAAGTAGAGTATTTCGGAGCACACACACGACTCTTGTTGATAATGACCTAACTTGGACACCTGCACCTTTCACATGGCTCAACTCAGTTGGAGTGGTGAGGGGATTGGATTTGTCGGTATGAGACGCACACAAGTGGAAACACTTGTCCTCCTCCAGGGAGGGAAGTGCACCCAACCCGTCCAGTGATGAGGAATTCTAAAGACAGGAGAGTGTGGGTTGCGATAAAGCTTCAAAAGAGGGATAGTTTACTGGCTCAAGAGGAAAAACTCCCTATATAAATGATGTTGTATATAGTATTTCAAAAAAAAACAAAAAGAAGCCAGGCTTGTACAAAGATAAAATGCCTGCCAAAGTATGTGAATATGTTGTAAAGCAAATAAGCAAGCTTGAGTTCCAAAGTCATATCATGTGAGCCAGCAGCTGGATGACTTGACTACACTGGTCTTGCATCATAGGATAGGTAGCTACACTGGCTACCATCCATTCTTCTCTTCACCCCCTCTTCTTGAGCTGGTTGCCACTTGAACTTAGAAAGGAATACCCTGCTCCTCGAGGAAGGAGTTATTGGATTGGGGAATCATTGGGTTGTCATACTAGAGAAGTCAGTCTCTTTGTCATTCTAGTTGGGGAGAGCCACAATCACTTACACTGTACGAGTCAGATTCATAGTCGTAAGGGTTTGCGTATGAGTTGAGATATTTCTGACCTGGCTATTGAGGAGACTTGAGCGGAGTATTAGGATTCTCTGGGACAGTTGGATTTCAAATCTGGTTCTCATTAAGGTTCCGCCCGCACTAAAATTCCAAAGGTCTAACTTAAGCTCCAAACTTTGATTTTGTGAAGACAAGTTAGATAGTTAAACTTAGTTCATCTTTCTTCTTTTTTTTCTTTGTTTTTCTACACTTATTGCATAAGTGTTTGCTAGGGACTAGCAAAGGCAAAGTATAGGGGGATGATGAATCTACATTTCATCATCTTTATTCTATCATTTTGGCCTCAAAAACCCTGGCAAATGCATGTAAATACCCTTAATTCCTGCATCTTAGCATTCATGCATGTGTATGTAAATAATGTATAAAATACTGTTTTTAAAGCCAAAATTATAGAATAAAGAAAAGAAAAGGAATAAAATATTGTAAATATTTTATGACCTGAAACCCCAAGACCTAGGCATCTAGATGAATAGGTCGACAAGGAATAAAGTTGGGGGAGATAAGGGCCAGATACCAATAAAGATTTCCTTCATTCTTTATTCATTTTGGGACCCATTTTTGGTTTCACTTTTTATACTTTAAATAAAGAAACTTTGAACATGAAAGTTGTAAATAAATAAAGAAAGAAAAATACAAAATTGATTTCACTCAAAAATAATGTACAGATAAAAAGTTATGATCTGAATAAGATTCCAGAATCCCAACTTCCCAGATCTGAATCTCCCAAATAAAAGCTTGAAATGTATCAAATCACCTTTAATATTATATAATTCTAAATAAGCTATTTAATGAAGAGGTTTCGCATTTGGCGGAGCTACGATTTGAAAGTTGAGTTTTGGACCCCTATTGTATACTTGTACAGATTAAAATATTCATTTTATTATTTTTTCATTATTTTTTACCATTTTATATTTTTATAATTTTGTAAATATTATTTATAATATATATGTATATTAAAATTAGAATAAAAACCTAAAGAAAATACAAAATAAAATAATTGTATATAACATACCTAGTTACATATACATATACCTACAGAATTAATACTTATATTTTATTAAGTGTACAAAATACCTCAGAAAAATAAGATAAAAATATATTTAAGTGTATAAAAATATTTTATAAATTTATAAAATAATAAACAAAAATAAATAAATTAATTATACAAAATAAAAATAAAATGTAAAATATATAGATATGTATACCTATACAGGCCTAAAAGGGTAACTTTTATTTTTACACGTCATAAAAATAAAGAAAAATCGTATTAAAATACCATAGAAAATAACAAATGTTTTTTATTTTATAACCTAAAAATAATAAATTAATCTACTATTTTTAAACGAATTTCTACTTATTTTTTCACAGGGTTTTTCCTGGTTGGTCCACATGGACCAACCAGGAGGCAGTCAGCGTTGACCCCCCGATCAACTGGTTGTCCTCCCCGCCTGGCCCCTTGTTAGACCTCATTCCGCGCAGATTTTTGTCGAATTATGCAGCTCGATTCTTATACTATCACCTCACGTGACTTGTACATGAGGGGGGTGTTTTTGCACAGGACCCTGTGCGGACTTATTATTACGTTTTAGTCCAGGAAATATTTCGTAACATGTAATATTTTTGGATATTTTGCATGTCAGCCCCTGAGATTTTTTTATATTGCATTTAGGTCCTTCCCAGACGCGTGTATTCCACATGCGGGGTTGGGAATATTGCAGGCGTACCCTCACGGGTTTTGATATTGGCATTTGGTCCGAGAAATTGATTTATTAGTTATACATTTTATGGAAAATTGCACGTTGGCCCCTGGATGTTTGGATATTTACATATATGCCCTAGCTAGTAGTATAATTTCTCTTTGTTGTTTCTATTTATTTCATGCATCTATAAATTTCTAAAAATCACCAAAAAATCAAGTTAAGCTCATGTTTAGTTGCTCTTTATCTCCATATTTTTGTTTTGCATTTTTATTGCATTTTCATATTTATAAAAATTCAAAAATACGCCTTTTTGCGACTGTTTGCATTAGAAAATACCAAAAAAATAGTAAAACCCCTTTAGAAATTCCAAAAACAATACCTTTGGTGTATTTCAGTGTCTTTTAACTTCTATCCAAAAATCACTAAAAAATTCAAAGTAAAAACCCTAAAAATTAGAAAACTCTAAAAATCTTCATAAAAATCTTAAAAAATCTACAGAAACCCTAAAAATATAATCTCTGTCTCAGAATTTTCCTTATTTTATTATCTTTAGTTTAATATGGGCTTTGGATTTTTTATTTTTATTTTTGATTTTTTTTTATATTTTGATTTTTAATTTTTCTGATTTTGTGTTTTTTTTTCATATTTTATATTTTTCATAAGTATTTTTCTTTTCAAAATATATAATAAGCTATATATAGGATATATATAACTATAAGCTAGGGTTGAATTAAAAATTCACAAAAATGCTCAAAAATGAAATAAAATATTTTTTAGTTTTTAATAACTTTTTACTGTTTTTGTGATTTTTAAGAATTTTTACTATTTTTTACAAATTTTTAAAGTCAAAAATACCCTAAAACAGGGAATAATTAATTACCTGAAATTAAAATTGAGACTAAAAATAGAAAACAGAATTAAACTTTCTCCAAATTAATTTTAATTAAAGATAATAATATAAATAAAATTATGAAACAAAAAACACATTTTTTGATTTTGTAAGAATTTTATAAATTTTTATAGAGGTTTTTGGGGTTTTTTATTTTTTGAGTTTTCTTTATATTTTTAATGATTTTTAGTCTGAAGGTTGAAAACATAAAAATACACAAAATATATTTTTTGGGAATTTTTGCAAAATGTTTTTATAATTTTTATGTATTTTATAGTGCAAACAGGGACAAAACAAGAAGTTTTTTTTATTTTTAATAAATAATTAAAAGTCCTAAAATAAAAATATGGCATAGAAGTAGATGCAATCAGAAGCAAACATCTATTTTTAGGGATTTTTTTGAGCTTAGTAGCTATTTAAAATAAATACAAGAATAAAGAGAAACTACACTACCGAGAAGGCTATAAAAGTAAATATTAGGAAATCTAGGGGCCAAAGAGCAAATTCTCCAAAAATAATACTACGCATACAAAAAATTTCTGGACTAAAAAGAAGCACTAAAAATGATGAGGGTCCCCTCGCAAAAAGCCTGCACCTTACGCGCAGAGGCACGTGAGGTGGCGTGACTGGGGACCTCGATGTAATTTCCAAACGTTAAGGGGCATGTTCGCAAAAGTTACCAAAATAAATACAAGCATATGAAATCTTATAGTCCTAATATTAAAATACAAAGTTTCACGGGTTAGATATGTAAAATACCCGCGAAGGGCGGATCAGACGACGCATAGGGGTTCGCTTGCCACGTAGCACCCATCTAAGGGTCGATACCGCTTCGACTTGGATGCTCCTGACTAGATCTCTCGGGGGAGATCAATGGCTGATGACATGCTGGAACCAACGGTTACTGTAGCTTGCCAAGAACAGGGGAAGATCGTGCGACCCTGGGTGATGATGGAAGAACGGCAAAGGAACTCACTACCGGTGAGTTTGGATTCAGCATATCTCCATTCTCTAACCACTTTCTTCGCTTAGAATGGCATGGAAGGGTTCCTGGGAGGCTCCCCGAGTAGCAGGCAGCTTCAAAATGGCGAGAAAATGGTTGGAGCATCGTCGCGAGTCGGAGAGGGAGGAAAGCTCTAGGTAGCTTCAGCCTCAGCAAAATTCGACTCCTTATGGAGTCCCATGACACCCGGGATCTGCAAGTAAAGCTCAAGAACGACTGTAAAGGGCTCCCAAGGCAAGCGAGGGTAGGTGGACAACTCCGATGAGGATATTTTAGCCTAAATCTAAGTGACCTACGTGTTTAAGAGATAAAGAACAAGCATAGAATAAATTCCTACAACTAGAGATATCTAAAGAAAATATAAAATGGACCTCGAGCGGCTCTCATCCGTGAGATGGGACCTCCACATCGGCGACTGACGAAGGTGGCGGAGTAGACCTCTCAATGCCTCTCTCGACCAACCAAGGGCTCGGCTAGGGAGCTGTCACCATCCTCCAGCCTTCAGGCACGAAAGGAGGACGAGAAAAGGGCCAAAAGGGACTCAAAATTGGAAGAGGAAATTGGAGGGTCTTTAGTACAAGGTGGTTGACAGGAAGAGAGGATCGAAGGAGATGGGGCATATCGCTGCTTCAATCCCCGAAGAAAATCCAGAGTGTGAAAGAGGGTTCTTCGAGGATAAAAGGTGAAAAAGGAAGCGACACGAAAGGGGGGAAGATACGACCTCGAAAAATCCGAGAAAATGGGACAAAACATGGTCTGACAAGAGGCAGACCTCGGTCAGAGAGTTGACTGAGTTCAACGAACGGGAGAATCTGATTGGTCGGTGTGGACCAACCAGAAAAATCCTGGAAAAATATTTAGAAAAATCAATTTAAAATAGTAAATGAATTTATAAATTTTAGGTTATAAAATAAAAATGTTTATTATTCTATAAGGTATTTTATTATGATTTTTATTTATTTTTTAAAGCTTTAGAATTATAAATTACTTTTTAGGGGTATTTTATTGGTGTCTTCGTCTATGTATTTTAGTATTTTATTTTAATATAGTATTTTTTGATTTTATTAAATTAGTTTATTATTTTATATATTTATAACTCATTTTGATAAACTTAAATATATTTTTATTTTATTTTTCTGATGTATTATATATAATAAATTAAATAGATGTGTTATCTATATAGGTATAGATATAGGTATTTACCTATGTATTTTATGCAAGTATTTTGTTTTATTGTTTTCTTTTTGTTTTTATTCTAGTTTTAATATGCACATATATTATAAATAATATTTACAAAATTATAAAAATATATAATTCATAAAAATAATGAATAATAAATAAAATGAATAATTTAATCGGTAAAAATATATAATAGGGATCCAAAACCTACCTTTCACACCGTAACTCCAAAAAATATGAAACCATCTTCATTAAATAGATTACTAAGAGTTATATATAATTAAATGATTTTGATATATTTTGAGTTTTTATTTGAGATATATGGGTCCGAGAAGTTGGGATTTTGGAAACTTATTCAGAATATATCTTTTTCTCTGTGTATTTTTTCTGTATGAAATAAATTTTGTATTTTTCTATATTTTATTATCTACAACTTTCATGTGCAAAGTTTATTTATTTGAGTTGTAAAAAGTGGAACTAAAAATAGGTCTCAAAATGAATAAAATGGAATTAAAAGAAAGGAATCTTATTGTATTTTGGCCCTTATCTCCCCCTACTTTGTTCCTTGTCGATCTAGTCATCAAGATGCCTAGGTCTCAGGGTTTAGAGTCATAAAATGTTTTCAATATTTTATTCTTTTTCTTTTCTTTATTATATAATTTTGGCACTAAAAACAATATTTTATACACTATTTACACAATGATGCATGAATGATAAAATGCATGAATTACGGCTATTTACACACATTTACTAGGGTTTTTAAGGCCAAAATGGTAGAATAAATATGATGAAACAGAGATTCATCATCCCCCTATACTTGCCTTTACTAGTCCCTAACAAACAAGTATGCAATAAGTGCAGAAAAAGAAAAATAAAGAAAAGAAAAAGAAATAAATTGGATTTAGTTTAATTATCAAACTTGTCTTCACAAAATAATCAATGTTTGGAGCTTAAGTCGGACCTTTAGAATTTTAGTGCGGGTGGAACCTTAATGGGAATCGGATTTGAAATCCAACAACCTTCGAGAATCCCAAAACTTTGCTCAAGTCTCCTTAATAGCCAGGTCAGAATACTTCAACTCTTATGCAAACCCTTATGACTATGAATCTGACTCGTACAGTGTAAGTGATAGTGGCTCTCCCCAACTGAAATGACAAAGAGATTGACTTCTCCAACATGACAACCTAGTGATTCCCCAATCCAGCAACTCCTTCCTCGAGGAGCGGGGTATTCCCTTCTAAGTTCAAGTGACAACCAACTCAAGAGGAGGGGGTGAAGAGAAGAATGGACGGTTGCCAGTGTAGCTACATATCCTAGGATGCAAGACCAGTGTAGTCAAGTCATCCAGTTACAGGCTCACATGATTTGACTTTGAAGTTCAAGCTTGCTTATTGGCTATACAAATATATACACTACGGCAGGCATTTTATTTTCAATCAGGCATGTCCACTTTTTGGAGTTCTTGTTTTTTTTTGAAATACTATATATAGTAGCATTTACATAAGGCATTTTTCCTCTTGAGTCAGTAGACTATCCCTCTTTTGAAGCTTTATTGCAACCCACACTCTCATGTCTTCAACATTCATCATCACTGGATGGGTTGGGGTGCACTTCCCTCCCTCTAGGAGGACAAATGTTTCCACTTGTGTGCGTCTCATACTGGCAAATCCAATCCCCTCACCACTCCAACTGAGTTGAGCCTTGTGAAAGGTGCAGGTATCCAAGTTAGGTCATTATCAACAAGAGTCGTGCATGTGCTATGAAATACTCTACTTAGGCAGTCAAGAATCCATTGAACCAAGTCTTGTAATCCCCAAAGATTTAAGTCAACTAGACCTGAAGTACCTCAATTCAAGTTCCTATAAGGTTCATGTTATTAGGTAGATTTTAAGGTCCAACCAAGCTCCAATCTTCGGATTTTACTTAGACTTGTTTGATTATCAAACTCAATCTGAAAAATGTGAATGCTATGCAAATGCTATGCAGAACGTAGAAAATATTTTAGTGATGCAATTTTCGAAGATTTTGAACTTTTTATAGATTTTTGGAAAGATGATGCACATGCAAATTTTTTGTTATTTTAATTTTGCAAATGTTTATTGTAATTGTTGAAAACAAAAGAGTTTTGGATAAAAACTAGGTCAAAATATTTATACAGGGATGCATCTTGTATTTACAGGTTTTTAAGAATTTATAAGGTGTAAGTGATCAAAATTTATAGGTATATATAATTAATAAAGAATTTTAGTATGATGTATATATTCCTCAAACTTATTTGAAGATCATTTTACAAACAATTTTGAAAAATTATAGTCCAAAATAATTTTTACAAAGAATTTTCACAAACATGCATACACGCTTGACGATCATTTTGCAAAGGTTTTTCAAACAGTATATATAGATTTTTCAAATGATTTCTGCAACCATTTTCCAAACATTTGCAAATTGTTTTTCAAACATTTTATTTCACCTAAAAGAAAATAAATTTTACAAACCAAAACAATTTTTATAAAGGTTAAAAATATTAAAGAAAATGTTTTCCAAATAGTTTTCAAAAGATTTTCAAACTATTTTTCAAACATTTTGCAAAAAATATTTTAACCTGATTTATTAATCAGTATATAGAAAAATAGTTTGAGGAATAATCAACATCTTTTTATTAAGTGATTTTAATGAATTCAATAGTATCATTATTAGCCATAATCATTAAGAAAAATACAAAAGTACGAGTTATGGCTAAAGTATACATGGAGTATATATGACACCCCCCCATACTTAGCTTGATCTATGTCCTCATAGATCAGAGAGAAAAAGAGAAGACATAACTCATACTGAGTATAGACAAGTCTAAAGAATAAAGAAATGAATGAATGAGAAGTCGACCGTCTCCATATACTTAGGATCAAATAATATTAAGTATAGCCAATTGTACACAAAGCAGGGAGGGTCAAGGGTGGGAATGAACAGATCGTACTCAGACTGTCTCCCCCTATACTTAGGGCAAAATATCGCTAACTCAGGGTGCACACCCCCCCTGTAGTTAGGACAAAGTGCATCCTAAGTATAGAAGATTGACAAAAAGGGGCGAAACCCTCTTTGTAGAAAAAGAAAATAGAAAAGGAAAAGAAGAAAAGAGATCAAAAGATGGAAGAAGATAAAAGAGGATGTACACATCACTCCCCCTATACTTAGGGTAAAAGAAGCTCTAAGCATAGGCAATAACAAGAGTGATGAAACAGAACGAAGAATGAACATTCGGCTCGTCCACCCCCCCCCCCATACTTAGGACAGAATACATCCTAAGAAAGACACACATGAGAATGGGGTGGATGAGCAATACAGAAGATGGATGGAGATAAACGAAAACAAATAGACAACGGAGATGGATGTACAGAGGTCAAGAAGGTCGAAAGAGAACCTTCTTGCAGGACCGCTAATGAATGGATCTGACAACATGGAGGTCGATATCGGGGTCCACAGTGGACGGAAGCCGAGCAGGATCGACCTGGTGAAGGTCCTCGGTGGTCCTAGGGTGTGAAGGTACAGACAAGTTAGTGGAAGTAGTATGGCTAGGTCTGACCTTGGTTCTCTCGCTGATATCAAAGTGAAAAGGATGAACTCATCAACGGAAGAAGTGTAGTCAGTGTCGTCCTGCGAGGTCTCGTCTAGGTTAAAACCAAAATGAACGAACTCATCAGTGGAAGTAGTCGAATCATGTTCATCCTCTACAGTCTCAACCGGGTCATCGTGTTCATCAAAAGGCCCAAATTCTTGAATGAAAGAAACAAGATCAAATTTGGCCTTTTCAGTATCCTCTGAATCTAAGTGAAAAGGAATGGACTTATCAGTGAAAGCAGTCAAGTCATGTCCGTCCCGTCTAGTCTCTGAATCTACCCTCCGCTCTAGGGTATCAATCGTGTAAATCCCATGGATGTCATCAACCCATCGCCAAACACTAGAAGAAGGAACTCCAAGGTCCATGCTTTTCGAGTCTTCCTCCATAGGGAGGAGTTCTCGGGTCTCAGTGGAATCCAACATACAACAAAAATCTCTGATAGTCTCGTCAAGTTCATGGTCCTCGAGGTCAGCTAGAATTGGTGAAGTCACATCAGGTGCAGGTCTCTAATCAGCAAAGGGTGCGCTGATGATCACTTCGCTTTCGTCAACAGGACGGAAGCGAGTCTCTCCTGATCCATAGTCAATAACGACCCTCGTAGAGGTGAGGAATGGTCGTTTCAGGATGATTGGAGAGTGCTCCCATGTGGAGGTCTCCATGGGTAAAAAGACAAAGTCAACAGTATAACTCATGCCCTAAATCAAAATTACGGCATTTTCAAGGATACCCTTCAGCCTCTTGATAGATACATCAGCAAACTGAATAATCATCCTTGTTTTCTTGAGAGGCCCTAAGTGAAGAGAATGTACCAGCGAGAAGGGTATGATGCTAATCGAAGCATCGCCATCTAGGAGAGTGTGATCACATGTATGGTCAGAGATGGTACTACTAATGAAAGGTGTAGCAGTGTTCCTTTTCCTAGGAATCGGGCTGTGTGTGATGGAGTGGGCAATCGCCATGATCAAAATATGACGCTCAGATCTGCTCCTCCGCTTTCTCTTCTTATGATGAGGAGCGGATAATTGGGTCATGGCCTAGTGAAGTGGGGCATCAATGATCTCATGAATAACGTCCACCACTTCAGGTTCAGCCAACATTTTTTTGAATTTTTGGATCTCCTCCATATAAGGGAGGAGATCGGAATCATCATATACATGAGGAATGCCAAGAGCAGTCTGTACAGTGGCATCCTCGGGGTCAGAGATGGGACTAGATGTGAATGAGCATGTGGGTAAAGGATCCGGCAGATGGTACCTCTCCTCACGGTCTGAATAAACCAAAGGTCTCCTGAATTCTTTTCTGTGTTTTTAAAATTTTTCTTGTTTTTTTGTATTTTGGGTGATTTCAAGCTCTTACAAGAATCCTCAATCAAGTCTAAATCATCAGATCGTGAAGCATCAATATGGCTCTTATTTGGGCAGGTGAGGTCATCAATCCTCGAATTCATACACTCCATGAACTGGGTCAAGGTATCAAGTGCAGAAATAGTGAGAGGTGACTCCAATAGGTCAGTCTCGAGTGGATGTGAAGGTGGAAAATACAGAGGCATAGGTGGATGTGGATAAAAGTCCGAGGGTTGATACTGTGGCTAGGGTGGATATGTACAAAAATCAGGAGCAAAGTCCTCCTAGAAAAAGTGAGGTGGACCAGCTGGAGGGTACGAAGGATCCACAAAGTCCGGATAAAAATCACTCAAGTCGACCATCTCGAAATCAAAAGAAAAGTGATCGAGAGAGCGCAATAGTCAAATCACGAGAAGTGAAGAAAAAGGCGCAAATGTGTAGAGGTGATCTAGAATGTACACAAAACAATCACAATCAAACTCACACAAAACAAACCCACCCCTCAATTCACCTACTCAACTTGGTGAAGATCGCAAAAGTGTGGTCTTTTTATCTTTTGTTTTAGAGTTAGGTGAGAAGTCAAAATGTTGTAGAAACACTTAGGAGGGTTGAATAGGATTTTGGCACTAATCCTTAGTGTGCACGTGAGCAATGTAAAATGAAGACAATGAGGAGATTACTCGTCCCAAGGCAATGATTTCCCTTTTGGTGTATTTTAGGGTCAAGTAATATTAACGGCCCCAATTTTGTTTGATTGTCACTTTTTTGAATTTTTAATGAGAAATGCACGAGCCTATCAGGGAATCAATTCCTTTAAGCACCTAAGTGATCAAAATCAGAGGGAGACTCGTAAAAGCAATGCAAGTGGCAAATCAATGATGGATGCTAAAGAGAAATGCTCACCTTGCCTCCAGCACTCTACATGCAAAGATGCTCAGCAAAATTGAAACCTAACTATATGCAAATGCAGCCGATGAAATCGTCGTAGGATGAGAAATTGTTATTAACGTGAAGAACCAGATGCTAAATATCTAGAAGAGAGATCCAAATGTCCAGTCTATGAAGTGCATCGGTGCATGCCACAACGGGTCCTGCAAGCGCAGTATACCACTTCTCTGGGCGCTCGATCTCAGATCCAAATAAGAAGCAATTTATAGTTTGACTAGATCCAAACGTAGACTATAGGCACATGCAAATATAATTAGGTGTTTAAACCTAATACTAGCAAAAAGCAGCAGTTCCTAAAGCTAAGGGATCAATCTCACAAAAGAAAGAAAATCAAAATCGAGAAACAAATTAAAAAAATAAGAAGAAAACCGCGGCAAAATCGATGAGGCCCCTAAGGGAACAATCCCTCGAGCACTGGACCTCGTGAAGCGTGGCAAAGTTCGGGAGAGTGTCCTGAATTATTACAAGTTCAAATGGTCTCTCTCTCTTCAAACTACACAAATAAATACAAGAAAATAAACAGGAGCTCTGTCTTCAAAAATCCCTCAACGTCTCCTTCGGTGCTAGGTTAGGAGTCACAACCCAACTTCACGTGGGTGCACAGGCACCTTGAGTAAATCGCCTCCCTCGATCCGTGGTATCTCGCACGAAGTCAACAAGAGAGGAGGTTAGACATCTCAACAAGATATATCAAATAAAAAAGAAAATAATAAAAGCATAAAAATAGGCAAATAATCACAATCAATCAAGCAATGCCAATCTAAGCATGTTTCCCCTCGGCAACGGTACCATTTGTTGAAGAGGATTTTTCACGGGTCTAAAATACGTCTCACACAAGGCAGAGACGCAGTTGCAGTGGTGACCCGCAAGAAACCCTGCTTCAGACAACAATTAACCCACAATAGATGATCAAATAATGAAAAGCAGATGCAGAGTTAAAATTTATTATAATACTACAACAACGATGTGTATAGGTGCAAGTATGTAGAGGTCGAACACAGGGAGCAAGCAGCTAGATTGGGGCAATAAAGCACAAATGATTAATTTTGGACTATTTGTCTATGTTTTAAATGTGGGTTTTTGGATTTTTAATTTTTTTTAAATTTATTTTTGTTTTTTTTTATTTTTTGATTTTAAATTTTTCTAAATTTGTATTTTCTTTTTATATTTTATATTTTTCTTAAGTATTTTTCTTTTAAAATATATAACAAGCTATATATAGTATATATATATAACTATAAGCTAGGGTTGAAATAAAAATTTTGTAAAAATGTTAAAAAATATGAAAATAAAATATTTTTTGGTTTTTTATAATTTTCTACTATTTTATGATTTTTTAAGAATTTTTGCGAATTTTTTTATATATTTTTAAAGTCAAAAATACCCTAAAACAGGGAATAATTAAATACCCTGAAATTAAAATGGAGATTAAAAATAGAAGACATAATCAAAATTTCACCAAATTAATTTTAAAATAAAGATAATAACATAAATAAAATTATAAAATAGAAAACACTTTTTTTAGTTTCTATAAGAATTTTATAAAATTTTATAGAGTTTTTTGGGGTTTTCTATTTTTTAAGTTTTCTTTTATATTTTTTAAATGATTTTTGGTCTGAAGGTTAAAAACATAAAAAAAATATAATTTTTGTAATTTTTTCAAGATGTTTTTTATACTTTTTATGTATTTTATAGTGCAATCAGGGACAAAACATGAAGTTTTTTATTTTTAATAAATAATTAAAAGTCCTAAATTGCAAAACAAAAATATGGCGTGAAAGTAGATGCAATCAAGAGCAAACCTATTTTTGGGGATTTTTCAAATTTAATAGCTATTTAAAATAAATACAAGAAATAAAGAGAAATTGCACTATTGACAAGGGTATAAATGAAAATATCAGGAAATCCAAGGGCCAAAGTGCAAATTCTCCAAAAATAATACTACACATACAAAAATTTTCTGGACTAAAAAAATACTAAAAATGATGAGAGTCCCCTCGCAAAAAGCCCGCACCTCACGCGCACAGGCACGTGATATGACATGGTTGGAGACCTCGATGTAATTTCTAGACGGTAAGGGGCATGTTCGCAAAAGTTACCAAAATTAATACAAGCATATGAAAGCATATAGTCCTAATGTTAAAATACAAAGTTTCATGGGTTAGATATGCAAAATACCCACTAAGGGCGGATCGGACGACGCATAAGGGTGTACTTGCCACATGGCATCCATCCAAGGGTTGATACTGCTTCAACTTAGACGCTCTTGATTAGGTCTCCCAGGGGCGATCGATGGCTGATGACATGCTAGATCCAACGGTTGTTGTAGCTCGCTAAGAACAGGGAAAGATCGTGCGGCCCCGGGTGATGATGGAAGAACAGCAAAGGAACTCACCGCCAACGAGTTTGGATTCGACATAGCTCCGTTCTCTGACCACATTCTTCACTTCGATCGCACGTAAGGGTTCCTAGGAGGCTCCCCGAGTAGCAGGAGTCTTCAAAATGGCGAGAAAATGGTCAGCGCACCACAGTAAGGTCGGAGAGGGAGGAAGGCTCCAAGTAGCTTCGGCCTCAACAAAATTCGACACCAGATGGAGTCCCATGACTCCTGGGACCTGCAAGTAAAGCTCAAGAACGGCAATAGAGGGCTCCCAGGGCAAGCAAGGGGAGGTGGATGGTGAATAACGCAGATAGAAGGGTGACGGAGCGGAGCTCCGGCAAGGATATTTTAGCCTAAATCTAAGCGACCTACGTGTTTAAGAGATAAAGAACAAGCATAGAATAAACGCCTACAACTAGAGCTATCTAAAGAAAATAGAAAATGGGCCTTGAGCAGCTCTCAGCCGTAAGATGGGACCTCCACACCGACGATCGGAGAAGGTCGCGGAGTAGACCTCTCAACGCCTCTCGACCAACCACGGCTCGGCAAGGGAGCTGTCACCATCCTCCAGCCTTCAGGCATGAAAGGAGGATGAGAAAAAGGCCAAAAGGGACTCGAAATTGGAAGAGGAAATCGGAGGGTCTTTAGTATAAGGTGGTTGACAGGGCGAGAAGATCGGGGGAGATGGGGCGTATCGCTGCTCCAGTCCCTGAAGCAAACCCTGGGCGTGTAAGAGGGTTCTTCGAGGAGAAAAAGTGAAGAAGGAAGCGATGCAAAAGGGGGAAAGATGTGACCTCTAAAAATCTGAGAAAACGGGACAAAACAAGATCTGACAAGAGGCAGACCTTGGTCAGAGAGTTGACTGAGGTCGACGAATGGGAGAATCTAGTTGGTCCATGTGGACCAACTAGAAAAATCCTGGAAAAATATTGAAAAATCAATTTAAAATAATAAATGAAATTATTAATTTTAGAATATAAAATAAAAAATGTTTATTATTTATAAGGTCATTTATTTTGATTTTTATTTATTTTTTAAAGCTTTACAATTATAAGTTACTTTTTAGGGGTATCTTATTGGTATATTCATCTATGTATTTTATTATTTTATTTTTATTTTGTATATTTTTTATTTGATGAAATTAGTTTATTATTTTATATATTTATAAATCATTTTTATAAACTTAAATAGATTTTTATTTTATTTTTTTGATGTACTATATACAATTAATTAAATAGATGTATTATCTATATAGGTATAGATATATGTATTTTACCTACGTATTTTATACGATATTTTATTTTAATGTTTTCTTTTTGTTTCTATTCTAGTTTTAATATTCACATATATTATAAATAATATTTACAAAATTATAAAAATATAAATTATAAAAAAAATGATAATAAATAAAATGAATAATTTAATCGGTACAAATACACAATAAGGATCCAAAAGCTACCTTTCACACTGTAACTTCAAAAAATATGGAACTACCTTCAATAAATAGCTTATTAAAAGTTATATACAATTAAAGGCGATTTTGATATATTTTGAGTTTTTATTTGAGAGATATGGGTCTGGGAAGTTGAGATTTTGGAAACTTATTCAGACTGTATCTTTTTCTCTGTGTATTATTTTTGTATGAAATAAACTTTGTATTTTTCTATATTTTATTACCTACAACTTTCTTTAAAAGTTTTTTTATTTGAGGTATAAAAATGGAACTAAAAATAAGCCCTAAAAATGAATAAAAAGGAATGAAATAAAAGGGATTTTATTGTATTTTGGCCCTTATCTCCCCCTACTTTGTTCCTTGTCGACATAGCCATCAAGATGCCTAGCTCTTGGGGTTTAGAGGCATAAAATATTTTCGATATTGTATTCTTTTCTTTTCTTTATTCTATAATTTTGGCATTAAAAATAGTATTTTATACACTATTTACACAATGATGCGTGAATGATAAAATGCATGAAGTAAGGCTATTTACATGCATTTACTAGGGTTTATAAGGCAAAAATGATAGAATAAAGATGATGAAATGGAGATTCATCAATACCTAGGTGTTGAAAATAATCAACTCAAATAAAACATTAAAATCCAAGAAATCAACGTGGATGACTCGTGTTCCCGACAACGACGCCATCTGATGAACTCATTTTTCTCCTCTATTAATAATGATATATTATCATAGAACATGAGGCAAAAATGATCCTATCAGAATACCACTCTTTTGAATGTGTAGAATATATTAACTTGGCAAGTCTACCAAATTCGAACACAGGTACATGAGCCTCTTGATGATTAATCAGATTTCAGTATTCAGAGTAAGCGAATAATTCTCAACATAGGTCAACATGAAAACTATGAATAAAATAATGCACAAAATGATGCAATGAAAATAATGTGATGCATGATGCATGGTTGAAAATAAAGCATTTTTATTTTATTTTTATGCAGGTTAAAATGAACATGATATGCAACAGAATGCCATGAGGTGCAAACATATAATAATGCACAACAAGCAGACAATGCATAAGTGATGCAAAACAAGATGCAATTTTTATTTGATTTTATGCAAGTCAAAATGAGGAATAAAATGCCACAACATGCAATTCCATGCAAACGAGATGAATGTGTACAATTAAGCCCTTATGAGCGTCAAATCATGAATCTAAGCATGTCATTCAATAGAGAAGAGAATAAGAAACAAAAAGAAACTTAAATCAATTGAAACGGAGTTCGGATGCTCAAGATATTAAAGAAAATGTCTAGGGGCATAAATGAAAGAAAAAACATGAGAAATAAATGCAAAAATATACCAAAAAGGTCCCGGGAGGGGCATTTATGTAAATAAGACAACCTGGCTAGGCTTACATGCAATTTAACCAAGCATATAGGGGTATTTTGTTATTTCAAAAAGCTGGCTGGGCCCATGCATAATTTTTCCTCAAAGTTGCACGTAGAGCGTGTGACCAAGGACCTATTTGCAATTATTGCAAAATTCCCAAACCAGCACATGCGAGCCACATGGGTGGAGGCTCGGGGGATGGTTCAGCCCATTTTAGGTGGTTTAGGCCATGTGGGTAGCCCAAGTTGGTCCAGATCAGGCTAGGTTCCTCTGAATCTCTCGATCGAGCACTGAGGTTGGATTTTCATCTGGACTGTCAGATCGGAAATAGTCTGAATGGTAACTACTTTCCCAACCTCCTCCATCACCATCCTCAACACGATGGAGAAGGTGGACTCCAACGAGCCCCTGCTCCCTTCTCTGCTTACCTCCTCGTGCTCGGAAGATAGTACAAGATAATAGCAAGCCAAGTGAAAATCCTAGATGCGAAAGGAAAGGCGGGGGAGGTCTGGATGATTGAATCCACCCCCAAAATTTAGTGCGGAGCTTCTAGAATGGAGCTTCCCCGAATCCTCTGACCATTGACTAGTAGACCTGCAGAAGTAGGCAAGGCGAAATAGACGAAGTGTGATGGGATGTGTAGAGGGCAATGTAGCAGAGACTGTTGGGTGCCATGAATGGGTTCTCCTCTACCTCCGATGGAGAAGAAAGCTCGGAGTGGGAGAGGTGATGGAAGTCAGGAGCAGGTGGTCTAGACCCCCCGCGAAGGTCGGGGGTGCTTGGTGGTATTGGAGGTGCTTTGAGTCATCGGTGACACATGTGTGAACTGCAAATAAAAGAGAAGAAAAACAAGATGAAAACATATTTACTTACCTGGAGGATCGAAGAGGAAAAAGGTGGTGGAGCGAGGTGCCTTGGGCTGAGCTCGGGTCATCGCTAGACCTCTCAGTCAAGGAGGATAGCTCGTTGGGAGCAAGTCTCCACCTTATCCACCTCGACCTCCATCTCCCTATCACAGAGTGGAGGAGATGGCTAGGAGATGCTCCGTGTAAAGGTGGATAGCCGCAAAATCGGATAGAGAGGGTGGATTTGAATAAGAAAAGTGGTGGTTCCAGATCGTGATCATCGTGTATTCAACTATTGATCCACGACGTATGGGAGGAGGAATGTGGGTATGGAAGTTACCGCGGGGGAGAGGTACGTTGGGTCAATGGCAAGGGTTGATTAGTTGGTGGAGAGGAGTTGTGAGGGAGTGGGGGAAATGGGGCAAAGAGAGGTGGGTGGAAGGGAATGACATACGAGAGAGATAGAGCACTAGAGGTAGAAGGTGAGCCTGGTACCGTTGGATCTAACGATCCATTGGTGGTGAACAAGGTGCAATGGGAAGGCTTTGAAGAGATTTGATTATCTCATAGGACAGTGGAGAGGTGAGCAGAGATGGATGGACATGATTGCATCGGATCCATCACATCTAACAGTGGACAGATGAGGCAGGTGGCAGAAGGAGAAGCGGGTCGTGTGGCAGCTCCAGAGAGTGTCATGTGGCCCAATGATAAATTAAGAAAATGAGAAAAAGGATAAAAATAAAAAAGAAATAATTGCATGCTGCAATAGAAAAAAGTCAAAACATGAAAGTTGTAGATCTCAATGAGATCTACAAGTTTCATATCGAACACGGAACCAAAATAAGTTGTATGTACAAAGTGGAATTTTTGCAAGCATTTTTAATGAATTAAAAACATCTCTTTTAATTCTTTTAGGATTTTTTATTTTTAATGGAAAATAAGAAGCTAAAATAAATATATACAATAATTATCTAATTTTTTGGAATTTTTAATAAGAAGAAAATAAGGTAAAATAAAGAAAAAATATGTAATTATGTACAATAATAAGGGTTTATTATTAACAGAGAGTTATTTGTTAATTAAGGTTAATTACTAGAAGATTTTATCGAAAAGTTCAAGATACATTGATAATAAATGATACATGTGATGATAAATCAGAGATACATCAAATACATGTATATATCTGGTATAAAATTATTTCTTAATATGTGTAGATTCCTTGTGAATTCACTAACTCTTTTGTTTTTTAAAAATCCCATAAAAATTTGCAAAATTCCATAAACCCTAAAAATTGGAAAAATGTTTTCAAAAACTTCATAAACATTTGTAAAACTTTTGAAAATTCCATAAAAAGTTCAAAACAAGAAAATGGCTTCACACAAATATTTCTTGAGCATTTTTCTGAGTGATTTTGATAATTGAACAAGTCTAAATAAAATCTAAAGATTGGAGCTTGGTCTAGACCTTAATCCACCTAATCTCACAGAATCCTTATAGAAATTGGAAATACGACTTTTCAGGTCAATGACACTTAATTCTTTGAGTCCACAAGACTATGTCCACATGTCATCTTGATCAAGCTAAGTAGAGTATTTCGAAGCGCACGCACGACTCTTGCTGATAATGACCTAACTTGGACACCGTACTCTGCACTTAGCTTAACTTTGAGAGATGGTGAGTAGGATTATTTACCTTGAGGAAGCACACGTGTGGAGACATTTGCCACCCTAATAGGTGACCAGTGCCCCCCAACCCAATCTAGTGGTGTGCCTGCATTTGTCAACAGAGATCTTCAAATAATAATTATCAATAGACAACTTTATATCTGTTCACAAGATATGCCAAGTGATAGAGCATGAAAAGAGCTTCAAAATGACATATTATATGCTTAAATCAGAGTTCGGATGAAAAGATATGATGAAATGAAATTTCAATAAAGTTTTTTTCCAAACAGGTCCCTTGAGGGGCTTATCTGTAATTTAGCAAAGTCGAGAGGCCCTTCTGTAATTTACCCCTAACAAGGGTATATTTGTAATTTCAGGAAACTTAAGGGGCTTCAGTGCAATTTGCCCCAGAGCATGTGCGTCGCACGTGCGCTTGGAGGCTCGGTCGGCGAAGCGAAGGCTCGAGGGTCCTGAGCATGTGGTTCAGCCCGGGGCTGAGGTTCGGATGGTCTGAACCAGAGGCTCTGTGGGGGAGGCACGAGGCTCGGACCGAAGCTGAGGCTCGGATGTCTGAGCCTCCACGCGGCGGCGATCGGTGGTCCGCAAGAAGACGGCTTGGGATTCCACGTGGCGGCTCTGGGGCCGTCGGATCAAAGGTAAATCGCACGATCCAACGGTATCTGTACGAGGCTGGTGCGACGGGCGACAAGGCGGAGCCGATGGCAGGCGTCTTGCGGAGGGGCTCAGCTCAGGCGACACATGCCCGAGGCGGAGCTTCGGCGGCCGGAGGCAAGGCGGGTGCTCGGGAACCCGAAGGCGATGGCTGAGCGTGGCAGGCGGAAGGAGTGGATGAGGAGGCCCTCCACACCGGTGGAGGGTAGACCTGCAGGGGTTAGCAAAAAAAGGGGGCGGAGGGCCTGGGGTCCCGACAGTGAAGGAGGTTGGAAATGGGGTTTCGTCTGGAGGGAGGAAGGAGCAGGGCGCCGACCGGTGCGAGGTCGGCGGCGGAGGTTCGCGATGCGGAGGTAGGGAGATAGAGAGAGAGAGAAGGAGAGGATTTACCTGGAAAGGATGTGGTGCTCGACGGTCACTCGACCGGAGCTAGAGCAGAGCTTCGAAGAAGAGGCTTTCCAAAAAGGTGTAGGCCTTGGATCACGTCGTACGGAGAAGGTACGCCGGAGCTGTCACCAACCGGGGTTGCTTCTATTCTAGTGATCGGCGGATGATCCGAACTGCTGGCGGATGCGGGTTCTTTATAGGAGGGTGAACGAAGGGAGTTACGTGGAGGATGTAACGGCCGGAGGCCATGGTGAGGGCGGTGGCGGACGTTACGAGGAAGGAAGGTGATGCTACGTGGTACGCCAAAAATTTTTCAAAATTTAAAGATAAAGAAAAATAGAAAAGAAATAGAAGGAGAACTCGGATCGAAAAATTTCCTCCACGAAAGTTTTTTCCTCGACGAGATCTACAACTTTCATGAAGGACCTGGGAGCAAAAGAGGTCACATGTGTGAAGTGGTATTTTTGGTGGTTCTCGATGTGTATAGAAAACCGATTGTTTGGAGTTTTGTAATTTTTTGGTGGTTTTTAGAGAGGATAAAAATTTATAAAAATTACAATAAAATATAAAGAAATAATTTCACACTAATCTGATTTTTTTGGATTTTTAAAAAATAAGAAAATAGGAAAATAAAATAAAAGTAAGAAACACACAGTTTTTGTACAGACTCACAACGGACACTTGGACTCAGTCATTTTCTTTAATTTCAGTTTTAATTTGGATTTGTATTTTTGTGTCGCTTAATAAAACTTTCATCAAAGAACATAAAAGAAGAAGAAATAAAATTAAAAGGGTTAATTATGTACATAAAAACTCAGGTCAAAAATAGTAAAAAGTCAAAATGCGCAAAATAGGCCCAAAACCCAACTTTCACATATGAGCTCCGAATTTTACAAAATTGGTTTTGTTCTGAAGGTATTTGAAAATGGAGTCTTTAAAAGTGAGTAAACCAAATTCGGACACTGTATGAGGGAGATATGCTCATTTTAGTTTGTCAGATGTGAAATCAGACTTTGGGATTATTTGACACTTATTTAAGTTAGTAATTTTTTGTATTTTTTATTTATTCATGTTAGTAATATCTATACAATGGAGTGTTTTGGGGTCAATCGGAGTTAGGAAGAATTAACTAAAAATAAGAGAAGTTAGCGACTTTTTGGGCTAATTTACACTTGGGATTTTTAATATAATTATGCATGATTAAATGCAAATATTATTCACACATGTATGAATGCTAATAATGCTCTATTAATGATTAAATGCATGTGAATTTTGGGGAACAGAGCCTAATTGACAAAATTTAACATGATGAATACGAGATTCATCAACGTCTAAACATAGGACATTGTGGATTGCAATAAAGCTTTAAAAAGGGGATAGTCTTCTGGTTTAAGAGGAAAAAATCCTTATGTAAATGTTATTCTATATAGTACCAAAAAATGTTCAAAATTAAAAACTCTAAAAATAATAGATGGGGAAAAGTCAATGGAAAAACCAAATCATGTCGGAGTATTTATGAAATATGCAAGGCAATATACTTCAAAGTCAATATCTCAAGGTTTCCTACAGCAGGAGACTTGGCTACACTAGCCAAACTCCATAGGATATGTGACTACAATGGTCACAATTACTAGATTGGGGAATTAGGATTATCTTGTTAAGGCAGAATATTTCTTGCTATTTCCGATGAGAAGAGCTACATTCACATACATTGTACAAGTAATATTCGTAGTCATAAGGGATTGTGTATGAACATACTTACTCTTACATGGCTATTGAGGAGACCTGAACAGAGATTTGTCGAACTTGAGGGATGTTAAGTTTTAGATCATATTCTCAATAAGTTTCTGAATAAACTAACAATATAAAGGTCTTAACTGAGCTCCAAAGTTTGATTTTGTGAAGACAAGTTTAAATGTCATAATCATTCTACTTTCTTTACTTTCCTTTTCTTTTTTGTATTACTTATTCTTCTAATAATTGTTTGCTAGGGACTAGCAAAGGTAAGTATAGGGGATGATGAATAGCCATTCATCTACCTTTATTCTTCTATTTTTATATAAATCCCTATCAAACTACATGCAAATATCAATAACTTGTATAAATTAGTATTCATTACTCATCTATAATTAGTCTGTAATTAATCTATAAAAATATGTATTTAAATCCAAAATAGACTAATAAATAAAAGAAAAAAAACACAAAGTATCAAAGATACCGGATGACCATAAACCCTAAGACCAAGTCAATATTGACTGGGTCAACAATGAATAAAGTAAGGGAAGATAAGGGTCAGATACTGTATACAGAAACCCTAATTTTTTACTCCAAAAATGGCCATTTTGCACTATTTTATTATTCATTTTAGCACCTCAAATAATAAAGCGATCGACATGAAACTTGTGCATATTAATATCTAGAAAATTACAAAAATAATTGCCATGAAAATAATGCGCAGTGCAACTGGGACACACAGACGAAGAAGTCGCAAACCAAACTTCACATATCAATATCTTCTCCATATAAGATTAAATTTCACCAAACTCACATCCATTGTATTTAAAATCGAATTATCTATCTAATGAAGGTGATTTCATTTAAATGGAGTTAATATGCAAAAGCCGACTTTTGGGATCCCATTGTACTATGTATATGTATTTTTTATTCATATATTTTATTCTCTACATTTTTACTCTTATATTTTTGAAATAATTGTAAATATTATTTAAAATATATTAAAAATATAAACATAAAATAGAGCAATTAAAATATAATTAAATAAATAATACATTAAAGTATATAGATATATTATACCTATAGTATATACACATACAACATGTCAATAAATCATAAAAATAACAACAACAACAAAGCCTTTTCCTACAATTAAGTAGGGTCGGCTACATGGATTCTTTGCCTCCATTCAGATCTATCTTGGGTCAATCTCGGACTTAAATCCAAAAAACTAAGATCCCTTCGTATAGTCTGTTTCCAACACTTCTTGGGTCGTCCTCGCACTCTCTTAGCCGGCTCAACATCCCAACACTCGCATCTCCTAACTGGTGCATCAATTGACCTTCTTTGCAAATGACCAAACCATCTTAAGTGGTTTTCTTACATCTTATCCTCGATCGGAGCTACACCAACTTTCTTTCTGATTGCATCATTTCGAATCCGATCTTTTAGTTTATTTACATATTTTATATATTTATAATATAATTAAATACATATTCACATATTTTATTTTTAAATCATAAAAATAAAATATGTGAATATGTATTTAATTATATTATAAATATATAAAATATGTAAATAGGCTAATAAGTATTAAAAATACGAAATAAAAATAAAATACTTAAAATACATATAAATATACATATATTTATACATGTAAATGTTAATATCCTACATATAAGATTGTCAAAATAAATAAAAATTGCCATAAAAAGATTAAAAACAAGAAACATTTTCCATGTTTTGAGTTTTAATTAATAAAATCACTTACTGTTTATTATCGACTGAATAAAATATTTGAATTCTATTTTGCCCTCACTTGGTCCTACATGGACCAATGAGACACCTCCAAAAGTTGACCCCCGATCAACTGTCCTCTCCTCACTCTGTCTTGTAAGAAGTCATGAGCATCCCCTCTTCTCCATTTTCTTCACCTTCCTCCATGCCTCCATTCTTCTTGAGCAGACCCCATTCTTCTCAAGCGGACCCCCATTTTGCAGCTACACTCTCCGTCATCCAAGCCCATATCATAGACTCTACCAACCTCTTCCCCATCTCACGCAATCTCCTTCCCAACCTCACCGATCATGCATGTTTATAAATAAACCTCTCCATCCCTTTTTACCCTTTTGATCCTCTTCTACTACTATGACCCCAAAGAACACTTGGGCTAGTGGTACATCTTTGTGACAGGGAGAGAACCTCGCTGTTTCGAGGCATGGATAAGGCATGGAGTAGTGATCCACCTTCGTTAGAGTTTGCTTCGATGACCTCTGCTCCCAGCTCAACCCGACCAGGTTTGACATGTTTTTTTGCTTTCTTTTGCTTTCTAGTGTAGAATTCTAATTCCAGTAGCATAGTTGATGAATACACCTTCATTCGGCTTTATTCCTTTATTTTGTCTTTAAATCCCTAGATAAATTCTTGTAAATATATCTAACTTATGCAAATTAACACACTAAATGTTGATTGTAAATAGTGCATAAATACTTGTATTTAAATACAAAATAAATGAATAGAGAAAAGAAAAGTAAAATAAATGAATTATTTTAAATACTAATTGAACCCTAAACCCCGTATACTAAGTCAGTATTGACGTGGGTCTATAAGGAAAGAAGTAGGGGGAGATAAGGGCAGAGAAATACATATAATAACACAGACACCTAAAACTCAGGTGCCCAACACATTACACATAGCAAAACTTACATTAATTTTTATACACTCTTGCACACTTTATATAAAGATTATTTTAACATAAAACATGTACATAAAAATAAATAAAAAATACAAAATAATTACATGTAAAAATAATATACAGATTGATTGGCACACACAGATGAAAAAGTCACAAACAGAACTTCAATGATCAATTTCTCCTCCATATGAAGTCAAAATTCACCAAACTCGCCTTTATTGTTCTTAAAATTATATAAACTATTTAATGAAGGAGATATCATTAAAATAGAGTTAAGATATAAAAGTTGGCTTTCGGATCCCATTGTAGTATATATCTATACATTTTACCCACTTTATTTACTCTTTATATTTTTACTCATTTTATATTTTTTTAGATACTTGTAAATATTATTTAAAACATATTAAGATCATAAATATAAAATTAATAAATAAAAATACATTAAAATAAATAATGCATTCAATAATATATTCATAATATAATATATTATATATACCCTTAATTATTTGATTATATAAAAAAATCAGAAAAAATAAAATGAAAATATGAAAATATATATTTAAATATTTTGTAAATATATAAAATATGTACACATAATAATAATATTTAAAAATAAATAAATAAATATACAATATATAGGTATTTATACCTATAAATTACTTGTAAAAATTAACCTATAATAAATAAGCAGAAAAAATAAATAAAAAACACCGAAAAATAGTACATAAAATAATAAACAATTTTTATGCTTTAAGTTTTTTTTAATAAAATCATTTTCTATGTTATTTTCCTTTCTATTTTTCATGTTGTTTTGTCCTTTTAGGGCTAATGTTGACCAGTGAGGTGGCGGCATTGGTTGACCTAGGTCAACTAGCCCCCCCCTTCTATGGACCTGTCACTATTGTGTTTTTTTCCCTTTTTGCCAATTTTGGGGCTCGAATCAAGCTCAATCACTACTTGATTTCTTCATAGGTTCATTATCCTTCACGTGAATCAAAGACCGACCCAAGTAAACCTTTGATTCGTGTGAAACACCTAATCGAAAACCCTCACTTGAGAAGCCTTGTATATAACATCTTCTCTGTCCAATTTGAATTTCAATCCCTCCATTTGACCCGACTTTTCTCCCAGAATCCTCATCAGAGCTTGCCCTTCATGAGAGGAAGCGGAGACTCATGATTTGCGGTGCAAAGGAGGGAAGGGAGAGGTGATTCACATCACCGGAGACCTCTCCTGGTGGTTCTTCTCCCAACATTCCAGAGTAGGTGAGCTCTTTAGTCTTTGTATTTTCAATTCCTAGGAGTAGATGTAGTAAAGATTTGCCTTTTATCTCTTACAATCCATTTATTTAGAACAAAAAATCAAAATCATATTTCGTTGGATCTCTAGGATCCGACCATTGTTCTTGTATCTGTAACCCATCATTTCGACTTCCTATACCTCCACTTCTTTCTCATCGCTTCTTCACGCTCCATATCACTCTCACATCCCATTGATCTTGTTTAGATTAGGAGATCAAGGTCCCCTCGTCCACCACCTCGTCGGAGACCTCTACCCTAACCATTCCACTCATTCTTTTGCCCAACCCAAGGGTCGAGGATAATCGTCTTCGAGCCCTGATATTTTCGGTGCAGGTCTCAGCTTAGGAGGAGAGAGTTCGAAGGAATCAAGTCCAACTTTAGGCTCCAGGCAGACCAGGCTTTCTCAAGCTCTAGATCTCGTCGCAGTGAGATTCGGATTGATCTGAAGGCACCAGCAGCTCTGGACGACCTCCAAGAAGCCACCATTCCATCTCCAAGATGCATCCCACCAGCAGAGTTCCACGATCTGACAAAGGAAAGGAGGTAGACTACCCAATTCTTCCTTGTTCATCATGATGAGCAGGGGCCGTGTTAGTCATGTGACCCTGAGGCGAACCATTATATAATAAATGTTATTGTAATCTTTATATACGAGTAAAGGTTTATCGGTTTATTTCCTCCTTGTCTGAGAATAACGAATGAATGCACTTACAAGGTCCCTCAGTAAAATTAGGGTTCGTACCATGGCCATCTTAATAATCATATAGTTGTTGATTCAATAGTTGAATCATAGAGGTTGGTGCTTAGATGATATCTAAAGAGTTAGATAGAGGTCTCATCAAGCACTGTCAAATGATTGTTAAGAGATGATCTCTAGCATGAGAAGGAGATGACAATCGTTCTCTAAAGGCTGATATATGACTGACCTCTTGATGCAAGTCCTCTAGATAGGAATATAGATTCGGAGGTGTCAGATAAGTTAGGTCAAGAGTGACTTAACGAGATCGAGATAAACAAGACATATGTTGTATACTGCCACGATATAGGCATCCATCCTCTAACCGGATATAGATGTATTACTATATGTCTAAATATGTTTACTTGGTAGACCATTAGTTTGATGACCTAATCTAGGTCTATACACCGACGAGCCGATGTGCATATAAGGGCATATGAGTAATATGATCTCTCAAATGGATCATACAGGTTCACTACTGAACTGGAAGACATTAGCTTACTCGCGAGGTATTGGGACCGATCAAATTCCATGCCCGGTCATCTTTTCTTTTGAAGTATGGCAAGAATTTGCAGGTATGATATATGCTCTTGAAAGCATATGATCGATACCAACTCCCAATGACCAAGTGAGAAACTTAATGATAAAACCATAAAGAAGAAAATATAAAAGTGATCTAAAACTTCAGTTATTCTAGGTCTTCAAATATGCAGAATGTATGAGTACTAGGAATACTCAATGGTAATGCGATCATAAACATTGTATAACCATGACGCTTCCATTATGATTGAGTGATGAATCAGGTTTGGATTTTAGTGATCATCTCAACAGAGAAGTAATCTAATCTTAGTCCAAATGTTAGACATTGATCTGATTACGATTCAGATGCGATGAGAATATTAGATTTACAACTTTGATTTAATCAAACATCTTTGAGAGGTCCCTGAGATCTGGATTTGAGATATGATCTCAACATCCTAACCACTTTACATGGAACGTGCAATCACTGTGTCCTTATCTCCAAGTATCCCCGAAGAAAAGTGCATTATTCTTGAAAGAGTTAATATATCCGAGCATTGGGAAATTGATAATTGAATGTGATTTAATTATCATGAATAATATGAATATTATTCATATTACTTAGATACATGAGAATGAAGATCCATGATAATTAAATATGATTTAATTATCAAGAATATGAATAATGTGGATATCACTATCCAGATTGATCATATATATTAATATATTAGAGAGAGCTAATTGTAAATAGTATTTACGAATTAAATGTTGACGTGAATTGGATTCATATTGAACAATTAATTTGAAAATACAATTTACATTTTATTTTGGATGTATGAATAAAATTCATTTTTCAATGGCATGATTGAAATTATAACAAATAATTTAAAATTATTTTTGTGAATAAATTTGCAATAAAATTTGTTGCAAATAATGAAGGATTATGTGAAATACAAGATCTCACATAATTGGAGGAAGGAAGGTACCTTCCAATAATGGATAGTAGAAAGCCACCCGTGAGTCCTAATTCAAGGTGGTCATCCACTCCTTGATTAGAAGGAGCCATGCCTCCTTCTTAACTATGCATATTGATTTAATTGAATTAAATTATATTGATGATTATTCAATATATTGAATTTAATTTAAATTAAGTGTTGTTGCAAATATATGCAACAAAATCATGGTCATTGATTAAAAGCATAAAACAATCTAAATCCATGATTTTATATAGCACATGGATTGTGATCCACAGACATTCAAAATATTATAAAAAAAAGGGCAACCCTAACTTTTATTTTAGACAACACAATTGCAAGTGCAAAATCTCTCTCTATCATTCTCATCACACGCCAACCACCCCCCCCCCACTCTTAAGAGTGGTTGTCCACCTCTTCACCTAGAGAGTGTTGTCGTTGTCGCTACGTTGTCGTGTTGCCAGATGGACTGCTCATGAATCTTCGTCTTCTTTGGTGCCCCCAATTCTAAAGAAGAAGTCGGATTTAGTAAGATGAAATCAGGAGATTCATTGCTCGGATCTTTGACATGGATTGCAAAAAGCACGCGTCTCATCTGCACGCTCGCAAGTGTCTCCCCTATCGAATCGGACTTGAGACAGGAGGTCTCTTACTTTAGAGACAATGATCGTAACCACGCTTCAAGAGGCATTCCTGTATCTTGTTTGTGACCTTTTGAAATGATTCGAGAAGTGCTATAAAATCATGTGGTTTCATCTCTTTTAAAATTTTAATTCATGTTGGCCAGAGCAACTAGTATGGTTAGTCGCTCTTGATCGCATATGATGCGATCTTTACGCTTCCATGATGCGTTAAGGACTAAACCCTAGGCTTCAGACCGTTCAATCAAGAATGATGCTCCAGTCTTCTTGTTGATTATCGGATCTCGCTTCTGCTCGGTCATTGATCCAGTTCGTATATCTAATAAGAGGAGTTTATCGGCGAATCAGTATGTGCACATCTGAGCCGTCCACATGGATAAGTGAACCATCCACAGTCGTTCATCCACACGTGATGATGGGTATTTTTCAATCTTTTCCCCTCACCATTTTATATTTATTATTTAGTCTATAAATTTTGTAATATTTATACAAAGCACCTCAAGCTTCATGATATTTACACTTTAGTCCAAATACACGTCACCTCACGTGCCTGTGTGCGTGAGGGGGCGGAACTTTTGTGTGGACTCCCATTGGGTATTGTGTTATTATTTGGTTCAAAAACCTTAAATATAAGTTGAAATGTTTTTGGTAAATTTGCATGCTTGGTCTGATTGTTTCATTTATTTGCATTTATACCCTATTAGGTGTGTATTTTAATTTTATGTGTGAAAATTTCATGGATGCCCCTAGACATCTAAAGTGTTATTAAATGCTCTGAAACTTATCTATTATTGCAACTAGGTACCTAAATTGCATATTTAATTTTGTACTTGTAATTTAATTATTAAAATATCATTTTACATCTAAACATTGTAGGAAAATTATCTTAAGTGCTTAGAACCACATATTATCACATATATTTTTCCCAAGACAATTAAAATTGTTTTCCTATTTGTAAAATTTAAAACATTGCATTTTCCACTACTTAGCATTTAAAAATCCATAAAAATTACAAAATTTTTTGAAATTTTCCAAAAATAAATCATGTATGTTTATTTAGTATATTTCAACTTCTTTTCAAATATTTCTATAAAATATTAGGGAAACTCCTAAAAATAATAAAACATAGAAAACCTTATAACAAATTATAAAAAAATCACAGAAAAATCAAAAAATACGTTTTAAGCTTCTGAATTTCATTTTTATTATCTAGTATTTAAGAAAATTGAAATTGGGCTTAATTTGATTTGATAGACATTTATAAGCCAATTTCAAGTTTTTTGTATTTTTTGTTTTCTTTGTTTTATTTATTTCCTTATAGAAAAATACATAAAAACTCTCAAAAAATAGTCAAAAATTACCAAAAATGGAGAAAATTATAAAACCCAAAAATATTTTATTTTTGAAATGAGTATATTTGCTTTATTTTGAAAATGCAAAAGACGTCTCATTTATATTCCTTTTCTATATAGTATATTCAATACATACACACACATATATATTAGCCTATATCTTATTTTTATTATCAAATAACAAATTTGCAAAATTAAAAACATATATATATATAACTTAAAAACCCACAAAGACATTTAAAAAATAAAAATAATGTTTAGCTCACTTTATTAGATTGCTTTGTGGTTCGATCCCTACTACTTGTCACTATACACATTTTCCTAGGGTATAATAAATTTTAGCTCACTTTATTATATTGCTTGATACTACTGTGGGTTAATTGTTGATTGATTCGAATTGCTTGAGTACTGAGAGTAGAGAGAGGCACTGATACAACGATTGTCAGATCCGACTTGTCGCACACCGCATGCACTCCAAGACCGGGTGTTATGTATCTCATCGGTTTGTTCCATCAAATGGCACCATCGCTAGGGAGTTGTGGTTTGTACAGAATAGAGTAGACACTTAGCTTGTTTTCCATTATTTACTTCATTGTTTATTTCTCTCTTTATTCTATTTTTTATCTAATATTATTCTGACCATCTACTTGTTTGAATTTGATGCGAGGGTTTGCTTATCGAGGGAGGATTTCCTTGGAGATTCGACGCAACCAAGAGCCATGGAGACCGGTGGTTCTTTGCCCACTGGTATGAGAGAGTAGCATAGGACACATGAAGCCGAGCAGAATTACCTTAGCGTAAATTTAGTTTATTTTTTTGAAAGAGAGAGATTTATTCATTTATTTTTAATAATACAGGATCCGAACACTTGAATACTTAGACTCTCATAAGTCCACTTCATCAAGTGATTGTTCACCTGGGTGACTTGACCAGTTTTCTGCATTTTCATCTTCTTCTTTATTTATCCCTATTTTCCCCTTTGTTTTTATTTGTTTCCCATGATTTTATTTTACATAAAATGAGCCCTTAGACTCTAGGGGTGGATATTCGATTAAATTAGGTCCAAATACCTAATTTTCTTTTTTATATCTATAGTCTCACACTTGGATCTAGTCAAATTATATAAGTTCTTAACAATAATAGAAGCTCATGTCTTAGGGTGATTTTCCTCGTTGCATTGTATATAACATAGTTTTAAAATTTCTATCTTGCATCCCACATGGAGAGGGCCATGAAGCATTGTAAGTCTTCTTACTGAGCATCACATCATCATTTTTTTGACCCGCATTGCTTTTCTGTCTTCTCCCTCTAATTTTGCCCACATGGTCTAAGCAAAGAATTGATAAATTTGTTAGGCATCTTACATAAAAAATACCCAAAAAAAGTTAGAACCAGACAACTAAAAAAGGGACTTATAAGAAAACCTTGACCTAATTAAATTTTATCGTATTGGGTTCACAACACCCTCATTGTATTCAGTGTACCTTTCAGACAAAGCGAGGCATGATCTTGGAATAGAGTCCAAATCCCAGCCTGGGTACTGCCTTGTCTATCGTCTGGATTCACGGAGTATTGGCGCTTCTATCGTACGTGGGTGAGTATAGATTCCTCTACTTGCAGACTTAGTCTGAAGTATTGAACTTAGGTCATCCCTTCATGGGGGTGTATGTCTCATCATTTCACATTCGAGCAGGGGCTTGTATGCTTGCAGACTCGGTTCCGAAGTATTGGTTTCGCCTATCAACTTCCTCCTCTACTTCTTTGGCTGAGTAGTAGTCCATATCTGATAATAAGGACATATAAAAAGTACGGGCTACTGGTTACAAAGGAAGTGGAAAGTACACGACGATTGCCGGGGTCATTACTCACTCACTATAGGATTAACTGCTAAGGATGAAATTTGATAAGATTGCATGGTACAAACAAATAAAAATTGATAAGATAATCGCCGAACTCTTGTGATTCATTATGTTAAGTTGGTGAATCTACCTTTGTTTTGAGATTTGGTTGATTAGTTTAAAGCATGTCAATATCAAAAACATGGTGCCTTTGCGCCTTTCTATCTCAGAGCTCTTTTATCACTTCTATTCCTTCCTTGCTCACTTTGAGCCTTCTCTTTTCAATCCCTATTGAATTCTTCCTATCCTTCATCTATTCCCTCATCATTACTTCTATTATCTCCCAAGATGTTGAATTCAGGATGGCTTTGTTTGAATTTTGCGAATCCAACACGATTCCCGGATGCCGACATTTTCAATAATACAAGGTGATATCCAAGAACTGAGTTCGAACTTTATGGACTTCTCTTTAGACTCCTTGATTTTTTTCCCAATTCAAAGGTCAAGATGACTCTTGTCCTGATCTTTCACCATTTTTCTTTCACCAATAAATCCATTGTTTGAGATAGACACTCATCTCGAACTTGCTCCTTTTTTTAGGACTGATCAGGTTATATTTCCCAATGCAGATTCAACACATGATCATGAGCCCAAATTACAATTGGATTTTGAGATGTATCCAGAAAGACGTGATAAAGGGACAAGTTTGGATGATAAAGTGGATCAGATGAAATCGACACACAGTTACTAGCCTCAAATTAAGCCATCCAACAACAGTTGATGGATCAAGCTCTTACCCAAGTCGCCTTCAAGGAAATATTTAATGAGCTGAGGAGGGACAGAAAAAGCTGAGGAGAGGATGAGGAACACATGGTGGGAATGAGGATGAGTCGTCTGCAGGAAACCATGGAGGATGAGAGGAGATGATAGGACCACCCAAACCAACTCTAAAAGAAACCTACAACCTTGTTGCTGACCAGGTTACTGTATGAATTAGAATACCTACGATCCATGACACTTTGAGTTGAAGCTTTCATTGCTCCCTCTCTTGTCGATCTTCCATGGGAATACCAATGACGATCCCTACATACACTTGCAGCATTTCAATAGGATTTATAGTACCATACACTACATCAACATCCCGTTGGACGTAGTAAAGATGATTGCCTTACCTTTCAGCCTTCAAGACAAGGCATTGTACTAGATCAATCACTTGTGCAAGGTGGTGATGACTTGGGAAGAGATCAAATCAGCATTCCTGCACAAAAACTATCCCTTGGGTCATCTGAAGCAGACACGATTGTTGATCTCCTACTTCTCCAAATGTCCCATGAATTATTTCATTGGGCGTGGGAAAGATCCAAAGATCTTATGGAGAAGTGCCCCCATCATGATTTACCAAAGACCATCCTGGTCCAGAATTTATTCGAAGGCTTGCACCAAGAAAGCCAACGGCTCGTGGATGATGCATGCGAAGGATCGCATTTCAATAAGGACAAAGATGTCGTATGGCAGATCTTTGAGGATATGGAAAATTGGTCAATTGCCATGTCTTCATCTCGAGTATTTCAAAAAGTCTCATCAATGATGCACAAGCCGATCAATGTGGCATCTCACCATGAAGAAGAGAGAGACATGAGTTCCAATCTCAGCATCATCGGAAACCATCTCTCTAAAGTTGATATCATTGAAAATCGATCACAAGAGCTTGAGAAATTACAAGTGATCAAACAGAGAACCAAGTCGATGTACAATCTTGATCAAATTTCAAAATAGATTGAGCTTCTGGTGAGCACAATCAACGCATGTCAGTCTGTGAAGGTACTAGTCAAGCATTCTATAGAACTGAAGGAACAACCCCAGTAGCAGAATCAAGGGGCACCCCAGTCAGCTCAGCATGTGTGCTACGTGAAGACACTCGACTAGGGATCATCGCTACAGCAACAGATGGTTGTGTACCATCTAGAACCCCATACTTACGCTGAGCCCTTCTATCCACCACCTCCATAGATCCAAGAGGTGAATGTTGCATGGGGAAATGAACAAGTACTAACCCATCCTGGTGGACAACCTTAGGGTCAGAACATACAAATCCAGTCATTCAACCCATGACAAGGTGGAAAGGATTTCCAGCTACACCAAGTCCACCAATATCTACCCCACAGCCACACTTGGAGACTGCAGTACCAACAGTAGCAGCCAGCATACAGACAGCAGTACCATCAATAGTAGTCGATTTCACAATATTAGAATCAATTCTGTTCTCCTCGATCCAACACAAGCAGTATCCTCCTCATCACCTTTAGTCCTACCACCAGCAGCAGTACTACCAGTAGCCTCAACTTCCGTAGATTTGTCAACCACTTCTATGAATTCTGCTCTGGATTGCTTGGCCCAACTGGTCAAAAATATGAACAAGATGAGTCAGAAGCTAGATAACCTCACTATCGAAAAGGCAGTCATTTCGACACAGGGTGAGGCGAACCCAACAACTTCTGAAGAAAGGAGCAGGTACACCATGGTGCCACACCACCTCCTGAGTTAGGTATAAATTCTTTTATGTTATCTACTATTGTTAATCTTAGGAGTGGTAGGACACTATAGCCGACTGTTGTGCAAAAGTGGAAGAATAAAGCTTCTATTAGTGAATCTTCATTACCACTAGCTGATGCCGCATAGAATTCTGAATCCAAGGAGGAAGGAGGAGCATCCCCCTAGAAAAAAACAAAAAATGAAGAAAATAAAAAAGAATCAAGCAGTAACAACCAAGGTTGAGTTGGTGTATCCAAGGAGATGCAAGCACCAGTAGTTGATCACGTGCAAGCCGATAAGACTGAATTTCCAGCATTTGTTTTCCCTTCTGTTGTGGATGATTATACCATGCTTGATCATCCCCTGTACAAAGAACACTTTTTTGAATGAAAATGTTGTTTTTGATGAAATTAGAAATCCATTTCCTGATGCATTGAAATTAAAACATCAACTTTGTTTGATCCCACCTTCGTGGAGTAATTGCAAAACATAATGCTAAAAATGTCGTTGCTAAAATCCATGGAGTACATGTTTGTGATGAACAAAGTATTAAAGGAGCCATGTACAACAAAGCATCATAAGAGAGGATGCGAGAACCTATCAAGTACATTCTAACAGTGACGATTGTTAATGTTATGAGCAACCTCCAAAGCAAAAAGAAGGATACGGGAGTGCCTCTCATCAGATGTGAGATGTTCAATCGAGAGTGTGAAAGAACACTTCTTGACATCGGATCATCCATTAATCTGATGCCTACATTACTACTCAAAGAATTTGGGTTGGGACCGTTGAAATCAACAAGAATGATTCTGTAATTTGCAAATACGCTAGTAAAGTGGCCAAAGTGCATTTTGGAGGATTTCATCTTCATAATTCAAGGGATGAAATTCCCTGTGGACTCATTGTTCTAGATGTGGACACCTATGCACCTTTACTTCATACCCTTGATAATATTGGGACAGACGTTCCTTCAAACAGCCAAAGCAGTGGTTGACTATGGCACTAGAAAGATCACCTTTCTCTTAAGAAATGATAAGGTATTGATTAAAACGATCCGAGTACCGAAGCTCAAAGATTCAGTATCATATGAGAATGAGAAGATTCATAAAGAGATAGAAGACTGTGACTTTTTGGCAAAAGTCAGAGACACGTCATTGTTCTTGGATGATAATGAAACACAGGAATTCAACTCCAAGGAGGAGCACCTAGAAATCACAGTCGAATTTTCTGTTGCCCTTGAGGATGAGTTCCTTGCTAATGAGCTCACGGAGTTGTTTGAAATCAATCCTTTTTCGTTAGAGCAAGATGAATTCCTTGTAGATCTTTCTAATCTCTCATGTTTTGAGTCAGAAACACTCAAGGTGGACAATATCCAGTCGGCAAAGCTAACACCGACCACGGTTGTTGAAGCCACCATAGAACCGATTCATACCTCTCTAGAGTTGAAACCATTACCCTCATTGTTGAAGTATGCCTTCCTTGCGGGTGCATAGAACATGCTCCCAGTCATAATCAATTCTCAACTAACCGAGGACCAACAATATCGCTTGCTAGATGTTCTAGAAAGAAAACATAAGGCAATTGGCTGGAAGATTATGGATCTCCATGGGATAAATCCTTCATTGTTCTTACACCACATTTACTTAGAAGAATATTGTTGGTCTTCCTGTGAATTTCAGTTTCGGCTGAACCCAAACCTCCGGGAGGTCGTGATGAAAGAAATCATGAAGTGGTGCGATGCAGGTTTTATCTATCCCATCTTGGACTCAAAATGGGTAAGTTAGTTACATGTGATCCCTAAGAAATCTGGAATCGCTATAGTAATGAACGATAAAGGAGAGGAGATTCTGACCAGAGTACCTACCTCTTGGCGTGTCTGTATGGATTGCATATGTCTGAATCTAGCCACCAAGAAGGTTCATTTCCCTTTGCCTAATTTATCTATGATTTATCAACACAATATTCACTTATTATCCTTCTAGATTGAACAAGTCAATAAAATTCACCTCTAATTCATTAATAGTAATAACTGACCCTCCGTTGCTAATTAACCCTAATTATTTTATAAAATTAACATCATTTATTTTATTTATTTTCATTATTTTCTTCTTATTAAAAATTCCAAAAATGGATAAATATTGTATATATTTATTTTAGCATTAAAAAGAAATTAAAAATACAAAAAAATTGTAAAAGAATTAAAAACAAGTGTTTGTATTCATTAAAAATACTTTCAAAAATTTTACTTTGTCTATGTTATTGATTTTGGCTTTTTGTTCAACATGAAACTTGTAGATCTCATCGAGATCTACAACTTTCATATTTTGACTTTTTCTGATTCAACTATTTCTGATTCAACTCTCTTTTATTTCTGAAAAGCAAGGAATTGAGGCAGTGAAGACCATCTCCGAGCCTAAATGTTGACCCATGGTCAAATTGGCCATGTCATGGCCCTAACACGGTCGGTAAGCTGCTCTAGGTGGCTATCAGAATCCAACGAAGATCAGATCTACTAGAGATCAACCCAAGCCCCGCTCGGCCCCCTTCTTCCACCTTCAATCTCCAGGCAAGCACCTTCTTGTTTTCATGAAAGGGAAGGTCCCACGACAATGACGGAGCGCCCCGAATAATCGACTCGTTTACCGCTCACGAAATCTTCCATCTGAAAAGGATATATTGTTTTCTTTTATTTTTTTGGCGCATACACAACATGCCACCATCGATTGACCACACTTTGAGCTTCACCGAACACCTCTCATCCTCGTGCACCCCTCCGGTCACCCTCTCCCTTCCTCCAGGCCTCCATCAACCTATGCCTTCCTCTCTGATAGAGCATATATGGCACCATATTCTTAGTCCCAGATGCCCCCCATACCAAGCACCCCGCTTCGGCTATCCCACCCACCCCCCCCCCGTCTAACCATTTTGCAGGTCTCCTTTTCAAGTGTAGGACTTTGGGCAAAGCATCGTTCTAGAGCTCAGCCTCTTGTGAGGGTTCGTCGTGAGCCGCCTCTAGCTAGCTACTTGTCACCTCTACCTCTGATCTTTATCGCTAGGATCTTCAGAGTCTCCCTACTCTTCAGCACGTACGGAAGAAGGCGGTGGATCTTGGGCATCCCCGCTGGAGCTCCAATCGTGTCGCCACCAAGCGGTGGAGGAAGAAGCCCCAAATCGTATAATTGTCGTTGGATGGCACCCCTCTAGCGTCCATCCAACGGCTGATGAGTAGCCACGTCAGCCCCCTCCAAAGAACGGAGGCTCGGTGGGACCAAAACCTGCCCGAAGCACCTCGGGTCGCCACACGGCCTAAGGCACCTACAACGGTGTCGACCCTCACCCCGAGTCGGGCATGTGCTTGTTAAATTACATCCCTGCACTTTCAAGATTTTAAAATTATAGAAAGGTCCTTCCCATGCGCATGTGCCCCATGTCACGCTAAAAAACTTACAAAGAAGCCCAATCGGGTTTAGAAATTACAATTATGCCCCTCCCAGGACCTTTTTGATATAGTTTTGCATTTATTTTTCATATTTTCTCTACATTTATGCCAATAAACTATTTTGTTAATATCTTGAGCATGTGATCTCTTTTTTCATTTATTTTATTTTCATTGTGATGCATATGTAATTTTCTATCTCATGGATATATTTATTCACTATTTTGACATCAAATTACGTGCTGAATTTATAATATTTAATGTGTCAAATGCTCTTTAATTAAATACCATGAATTGAACTTTGACTTATTTTTATGCATCAATTGCTAATGAATTTCATTCCTTTTTTGCTTGCTCGATTTTATAATTAATTTAGGGCATATTTGCGCTTATAAATAAATGTTGCATTGCATATTATGGCATCTATACTTGCATGAAAACCAAATAAAAAATGCATATGATTTATTCCACACGCATTGCATATCATGGTGTTGCATAATGTCATCCCTTTTCATTTTCATAAAATTAAAATAAAAACAAATGCATTTTTTCATCATTTGTAGCGTACATAATTTTGGCATCATCTTTGGCATCATTTTATGTGTTGTTTGTCCTGCATATTTGTCTGCATATAGATCAAGTTTAAGAAAATTAATTTCTCAATTTAAGCATTGATGTATGATTAATCGTCAAACAGGCTCATGTCCATTTGTTTGACCTTGGTAGACTTGCCAAGTTTAAATACTCCACATATGTAAATTTGTGATATTTATGATTGGTCCATTTTTTGCCTCATGGACTATGATAATTCAAAGATATTATAGAGGGGGAAATGAGGTTTATCAGATAGCATTGTTGTCGGGACATGGCTGATCCTCGTTGATTTATTGGATTTTGATGTTCTATATTGAGTTGATTATTCACAGCACCTAGGTCTATATGTTGTATGGTTTGCTTTGCTTTTATCATATGTTTAATCATTGTTTATGTTAATTAAATTTCTTGAATCAATATATATTGAATCTCTTTTGTGATAGGGCCCATGGAGACCGAGGGTTCTTGGAAACATGAAGGTGTGGAGTTGTGAGCTCTCGCTGCGAGGAGTCGTAGAAGAAACCTAGAAGAAATCAAGAAATTTTTGTTAGCATTTTGTTCATTGCATTTTTGTATATCATTTGTAATAATTACATTTCTAGTGGTCCTCATTCGAGGGCTTGTATGTGTATCATGGACCTAGACATTGCATGTAGTTTGTGGAGCATATTTAATCCCAGTCCGGTTGGGGCTCCACTTGAGTTTTTGAACTTGGGGTTAGGCCGTGGCTCTCTAAGATTATTTAATTTAATATCACATGTGCTTGATTGTAGGTTATGATACGCCAATAAGAATCGAGGAGTTCACTTTATCTCCTCTGATTTATTGAGACGCACGTGAACATCGATTGACTTAGACAAAATTAACTCAAATCTTCTTGCTAATAGTATCATGTTTTAAGTGTAGTTTCTTTGACTTACATGCATATAGAGATAATTTCAAATCCAGTCTTACACATGCATGGAGAATGCTGGAGGCATCTTGCTTATGTATACTCCCCAACCCTCATGTACCCTAGTCATTCCATCTACCATCTCCATAGATTCAATCATCTATGGAGATTCAACAATCTTGTATAGCCATTCCCCCTCTAACCCTAACTGCAACATGTCTCCCCACTCTCAGTTCCATATACAAATACTTAGGCTACTCTTCAGCCTAAGTATAGGGGGAACCATGTAACTCTCTAATTGTTCACCTCGGGTCTCTCCATCCTCATTGCATATCTCTATCCATATTCCCTTCTTAGCCTAAGTATAGGGGATACCCAAGCCCCTGTCATCCTCCCCACTCATTCCCTCTTCTTATACTTAGGTTATTCTTAACCTAAGTATAGGGGGATCTCCCGAGTCGGTTCATGTATGCTCTTCTATATTTTAGCAAGAGTTATGGCTTCGTATCACTTTGTGCTATGAGGACAAATCAAAAGTTAAGTATAAGGGGTGTACTGTATATTTCATATATACTTTAGCCATAGATCATATTTTGAAATTTTTCAAACTTTTTAGGGCTAGGGTATATTATTTTGTGAGCTGATTTTTGTAAAAATGTTTGTCAATGATTGAAAAAATTTCTAACTTTGTGACACTATTTTGAAAAATGTTTGACATTGATTTGAAAATTGGGATTTTAATAGTTTTAAAAGCCATTTGAAAAATATTTTGAAAATCTATATATTATGTGACATTGTTTAGAAAATGTTTTCAAATTACTTTCAAAATTAGGGATAAAATGAGACCAATTTGTGTTTTTTGCTAACCTTATTCAAAAACACTTAAAATCAGAAAATTAAAAATGTCTTTAGTAGAAATTTTGATTATTAAACATAAAAATGATTAGCTACTTTTCAGTGTGGGAACTATGGTCTCTCTTAGCAAAGTAGGTGGTTAAAAGACAATGCATATGGCACCATCTTGAAGTAATACGAGTAGTAGTCTGACAGTCCATACTTACACCCATACTAGCCAGAAGTAGATGCAACTAGTCATATGAGTTTAGGCCATTCATTATTTCTCTAAAGAAGACAAAAGTATTAACTTTTGAGTTGGTGTATCCCTGACACAATCACTATCACTCAAGTCTTAAGGAATTGAGAACACTTGGTTTTTAAGGTCTTAAGAGCATGAGTTAACCAGCCTTGGTCATTAGGTGTTAAGACTTAATAATCCACACTTCCCTAGTTTGAAAGATATGGGCGTTGTATTGCACTCTTCGTCTCTACCTTAAAGGAATATGATCAGCACATGGCATACACAACTGCATGAATGATGAGATGAGTTGAGATTTCACTTGAGGGACTAGAGCTTGAGATTTGAGTCTAGACCTGATTTGATGATGCTAGAGGACGGGATAAAGTCCATGAAAGCTTCTTGAAACTTGAGTGTTAGCAAACCCTGGCCAGTATTCTAACAAGTTCTTATGCTATCTTTCGATATTGACCTATGTGCCAGGGGGTGATGAAACTTAATTAATTATTGATCAGTATTGATCAGTATGCGCCAACTTAGTAAAAGTGGTGCAGCTAGCCTCAAGAAAAAGAAAGAAAAGAATGAAAAAAAGAACTCTCAAATACAAAGTCAATTTCAAAGAGCTTCCACCAAAGGCAAGCGCTCCCAACCATTTCAAAGAGTCCACTTGGACCAAAGTTTTTAGGACTAGGAGTGGGGCTAGCACCCAAAAAGGGCTTTACATCGTATAGTGATACAAGTCTGGGTGTCGAAGGTATCTTAGATACTCAAAAGAGATACACCCCAGTGCACTCCCAGGAAAATAAGTGCAGATGACTCTGAGCTCTTTTGACGCACACATTGATCAACAAACAAAAATATATGTTGAGTAATAAGACACTCAAGAGGATCCTTGTTCCAATGAGAGAAAGAGAAGAAAATACACAAACCTATGCTCTCCATCAACTGGCCTTCCATCTACACTTTCAAGACTGATGAACAATTGAGACGATGGATTGAACACAAGAATTTACTAATTCCCTATTGTTGAGGATTAGGTCTTGAGGAGAGTCTCTTGGAGTAGGACCTTGGGTGACATTGCGACTCGACTCTCATGATTGCAGCATACACTAAATATCATATCCTTATATTTTACGTATATGCGAAGAGTATGATAATTAGAGAGGTTGGATTCCTTTTGACTAAAGCTTGGTTGAGCCCAAAATTTTAGGATTACTCAAGTCATGGGTCCCTGATGAATTAAGCCTTGAAAATTCGCATGCATTGTCATGGATTAATCCGACTCTTACATTTCTTTTGATGCTTGAGGATGAGCATGGTTTAGGTATAGGTGGTGATAAATCTTTAATTTATCATCACAATATTCATTTATTATCCTCCTAGCTTGAATAAGTCAATAAAATTCGTCTCTAATTCACTAATATTAACAATTGACCCTCTATTAGTAATTAGCCTTAATTATTGTATAAAATTAACATCTTTTTACTTTCCTTATTTTCTTCTTATTAAAAAATCTTAAAAATAGATAAATATTGTATTTATTTATTTTGGCACTAAAAATAAAATAAAAACACAAAAAAAATTACAAAAGAATTAAAAACAAGTGTTTTATTCATTAAAAATACTTTCAAAGATTTTACTTTGTACATAAGGTTGATTTTGGCTTTGTGTTCAACATGAAACTTGTAGATCTCATAGAGATCTACAACTTTCATGTTTTGACTTTTTTCTGATACGACTTCCTTTTATTCTTTTTTATTTTCTCTTTATTTTACTTTTTGAATAATTTCATTGGGCCACGTGGCGCCCCCTGGGATGCTCGCGTGGCCCGCTCTCCTGTCGCCACCCACCTACCTGCTAGTCGTTCATCTCCTCCTTATGGACTCCATCGTAACCGCACACTAGCACCTCACTTCCCACTGCTGGATCAGATCGCTTGATCCGATCTAGTCCATTCCCGTGTGCCCCTATCAGGATCATTGGATCATAAGATCCAATGGTTCGTACCTCATCTTCTTCCTCTGGTAACCACTCTTACCTTCTCCTAATATGTTCTTCTCCCATTTACTGCATCCACCTCAGCCAGTCTCTCCATGATCTTCCACCTCCCTGTTATTTCCCTATTCTCCATCATTTACGTTGGGCCTTAGTTGGAACGTAACCTAATTGCTAGGAATCGGGACGATGGTTACAAAACCCTCGACCACCCAACTTGTAGTGGTCGACCTTCTCCATAAAAGCTCTTCCTCTACCCTGCTTCACCTTTGTCCACCATTTCATGGTCCAAGGCCAAGCCCCTCGCCTTCCTCCTGTGACAGAGGAGCAAGGAATTAAGGCAGCGAAGACCACCTTCGAGCCAGGTGTTGACCCATGATCAACTTGGCCATGGCACGGCCCTAACACAGTCGTCGAGCTACTCCAGGTGGTTGTTGGAGTCCAGCGAAGATCAGAGCTCAGAAAAGAGCTCATCCCAAGCCCCACTTCGCCTCCTTCTTCCTCCTTCAATCACCAGTTAAACCCCTTCTTGTTTCATCTTACTTTCTTCTTTTTTTGTAGCGTACACACAACATTCCACCATCGATTGGCCACCCTATGAGCTTCACCAAACACCTCTCATCCTCATGCACCCCTCTGGTCACCCTCACCCTTCCTCCAGACATCCATCAACTCAGACCTTCTTCTCTGGTGGATCATATAAGGCCCCATATTCTTCGTCCTAAACGCCCTTCCATCCACCCCTCTTCAGTTATCCCCCCCTCCACCCCTTGCTAACCATTTTACATGTCTCCTCTTCAATCACCAGACTTCGAGTAGAGCTCCGTTCTAGAGCTCTGACTCCGGTGAAGTTTCATTGTCAACCACCTCCAGCTAGCTACTTGTCTCCTCTGCCCTCTGATCTTCATCGCTAGGACCTCCGAAGTCACCCCGAGTCTTAAGCATGCATGGACTAAGGCGATGGAGCTTGGGCATCCTTTCTATAGCTCCAATAGCATCGCCACCAAGCGAGGGAGAAAGAAGCCCCAGTTTGTACACTTGTCGGTGGATGGTGCCTGGCGTACATCCAACAGCTGAGGAGAAGCCACGTCAGCCCCCCTCTGAAGCACGGAGGCTCGATGGGATCGAGCCCTGCCTGAAGCACCTCAGGTCGCAACGTGGCCTAAGGCACCTACAGCGGTGCTGACCCTCTGACGAACCCCAAATTCGGCCCTTTAATTATGTGGAATTAACGCATTGTAGTCGATCGAATTAGATCCATCAAAAACCTCTTGAACATTCATCGATTAAATAAAAGTTATCGATTTTATTTTACTTGGTCAAGCCTAAGGTTGAACTCAGGGACACGAGCCTATAAAGTATTGATTTAGACTCTCATTATTCAGGTTAAGAGTTGGATTATGAACTCACAGGTCAAGAATTCACATAGATATACAATGCAGACACATGTAGAGAGAAACATGAAGCAGATATTTTTTTGTTTGATTTTTAACTTGCAATGAAATGCGAATGTAAATAAGTACAAATATACCCTACCTAGATGCAATCATTGAGCCATAAATGATATCAACCTCAGTATCAAATAACAGAGCAAATTCCATTGATACACTATTACGAGGCATGAGAAATCATTAAATAAAAGGCACTATGTTGCTAAATTTAATCATCATAAATCAGAGTGTCAAATCAGAAATCTAGTCATGCCATTAGAAAGACAATGAAACGAGCTTCGCAATGCCACTGAAATCGACTAAATTGGAGCTCGGATGCTCAAGATATTAACGAAAGAGCTCATGGGCATAAACGCTAGAAAATTATGAAAATAACTAGGGAAAATACTTCAAACAAGTCCCTAAAAGGACCAAAATGCAAATAAAATTAACTGTGAGGCCTTCCCTTTAAATTTCCCACATGTACGGCGGGTAAAAATGCAATTATTGAAACCCTGATGGGGTTGGTTGCAATTTACCCCAAGCACGTGTGCTTTGCACGTGACATTTGGACCTATTTGCCATTTGAAGAACTACGAGGGGCTCCATGCAAAATTCCCCACCCTCACATGACCGAGCACGTGGGAGAAGGTTCGACGTGCTGAGCAGGCTCGGAGGAGGCTCGGGTACGTGGCTTTGGCCACATGTCGACTGAAGGGTGATAAGCTGAGGCTCGGATGCTCTGCACTTGGAGGCTTGTTGTTGACGTTCGGAGATTGCGAAGTGGACCGTTGTGGATCGTTCGATCTCAGAGATCCGACGGTAGCTAGAAGCTTAAGGAGAGGGTGACGTGGCTGAGTGTAGACCATCTAATATGGACAATCGGAAGGTGCATGTATGCTCTGGCTCTTCTTCTTCCGTCGAGGGGGTGGCGGCGATATTGGGGCTCCAGCGACGTCGTGTGGGCTCTGCCTCTCTTCTCCGATCTCGATGGAGCTCCAAGAAGCTTCCTGGAAGCATGTCGAGGTAGTTTGGAGCACGAACGAAGCACGGAATGGTCTGGAGAAGGTCATCGATGCTCCCTCATCGGAGGCAGAGCTCATGAAGGTTTCTCCAATCGAGCTCCAACCATTGAAGAGTAGATCCTGCAATGTTAGTTCAAAATAGCTAAAGCATCGTGTGCTGATGGGGGTGAGTGAGCTGGAGTTCCTTGTGAGCGGTGGGATGAGGAACCATATATCCATCTCTGGCGAAGCAGGAGATGAGTTGGGTCGGATGTGATCAGGTGCTGGAGAAGGGGGAGAAGGCTATCAGATGGGTGCGCATTGATGATGGAAGAGCGGGGGAACTAGAGGGAGGATCAATGGAAGGTAAAGGTGCATGGAGGTGTCTAATTAATTAAGAGAAAATCAAGGAAAAAGCACAACGGAGATCGGAAGATACTCACCTGGCAGAATTGGCAGATGTAGCGGCCAATGTTGAGCTCTGAGGGGAGCTCGTGTCATCGCTGGACTCTGGCGACTGCTTGGAGCAGCTTGCCAGCGAGCGAGCGTTGGGGGATAGTCCTACCATGGCCTAGGGTCTCACCGGAGTGTCCGCCTTCTTCGCACCTTCGATCCGGACTCCCCCTGTCACGGGGAGGCGGAGAGCTACTGGGCGGAGCCCCACGTACAAGCGGACGTCGTGCTTTGGAGACGACGAGGGTGAATTTTGAGGAGGGGGTTGGTGGTTCAGAAGATGGGCGATGTGGTTTGAAAGGGCGATATGGAGCAATAGGGAGGGAGACATGGTGAGCGTGGGTTCCAGCGAGGAAGACGGATGATGGGTCTTGGTCATGGGGTGGTTAGGAGGATGTGGGAGAAGCTGGAGAGGTGGAAAAAATGGGAAGGGGGTGAGGTGGGCGCGAGGTGGAAGATGTGGGTGAGAGAGGGGGCATGTGGTAGAAGATGATATCTTGGTTGTTGGATCTTGCGATCCAACAGTCGAGGGAAGGGCGCTAAAGAGCGGCTCGTATTAGATCGATGAAGGGCATCATCAATGGCTAAGGAGAGCGCCACGTGACATGTTGAGAGGCAAGCAGCAGCGAATGGACAAGATGAACTCTAGGCCTTGATTGGATGGTGGGAATCGAAGGCGGAGATAAGCGGCTAAGATTGAGGTGCTTTAGAACGATCGGGCAGCGATGAACGAGACACGTGGCGAGAAGAGAAGGCGGGCGGTAGCGAACGGTAGTGATGCAGTTGGGAATAGGATCAAACGGTGGAGAAAGGTGCTGGAGTGAATGGTAGGGATTTGAAACTCATGGATATTATCAATCGGTGGGGAATGGAGGCAAAATCCAACGGCTAGGATTTAAAGTTTTGGAGAAGATCGGGTGGTTATGGAGGTTGACACGTGTCATGATGAGAGGCGAGCGGAAGCGAAGGGATGAGATGTGATCTGGGGAATGAGCGGAGGGCTGGGAGAAAAGCGGGAATGAACGGCGTGGATTTGAAGGAGAAGAGGCGATCGGACGGTGGCAGGTGGAAGGCACGTGGCGCGCAAAGAAGCGGACCACGTGGCTCAACCAGAAAGAGCCACGTGACCCAATCAGGTTATTCCAGACAAAAAACTCAAAAATGGTGGAGAAAATGGACGAATTTGGAAAAACTCAAAACATGAAACTCGTAGATCTTGACGAATTTGGAAAAACTCAAAACATGAAAGTTGTAGATCTCGAGATCTACGAGTTTCATGTTGAGCAAAAAGAGAAACGAGGTCAAATAAGGGGAGAAATATTTTTGTGAGCATTTTTAAGGGTATAAAAACACTACGATTTTTAGTTTTGTTATTTTTTTGTATTTTTAATTTATTCAACGAGTAAGATATATACAATGGTTTATCTGGTTTTTATTGACACTAATCTAAGCTAGGGGGCTAATATCTACAAATTAAGATGATGAAATCGAGTTTCATCACCCTCACCTCGAGCCTGGTCTCATGTGGGCTGGGTAAATTGCATCCATGTCCTTGCAAGATTTCAAAATTACAGAAAGGCCTTCCCATGTGTGTGTATCTCACGTATCACACCTAGGAAAATTGCAAATAGGCTCGATCGAGTTTTCGAAATTACAATTATGCCCCTCCCAAGACCTTTTTGATATAGTTTTGCATTTATTTTCCATATTTTCTCTACTTTCATGCCCCCAGACTATTTTGTTGATATCTTGAGGATGTGATTTCATTTTTCGTTGATTTCAATTTCATTGTGATGCATATTTAATTCTCATGGCTATATTTATTCATATTTTGACACCTCAAATTGCATGTTGAATTTCTAATATTTAATGTATCAAACTCTTTAATTAAATACCATGAATTTAATTTTGATTTATTTTTATGCATCAATTATTAATGAATTTGATTCCTTTTTCTCTTGTCCGGTTTTATAATTAATGTAGGGCATATTTGTGCTTATAAATAAATTTTGCATTGCAAAGCATATTGTGGCATCTATACTTGCTTGAAAACTAAATAAAAATGCATATGATTCATTCCACATGCATTGCATATTATGGTGTTGCATAATGTCATCCCTTTTAGTTTGTATAAATTAAAATAAAAGCAAATGCATTATTTCCATCATTCTGTAGCATGCATAATTCTTGCATCATTTTATGTATTGTTTGTCGTGTACATCTGTTTGCCTGTAGACCTAGGTTAAGAAAATTAATCGCTCAATTTAAGCATTGATGTTTGATTAATCATCGAAGAGGCATGTGTCCCTGTTTGACCTTGGTATACTTGCTAAGTTTAAATACTTCACATACGCAAATTTACGGTATTTATGATCGATCCATCTCCGCCTCCTATACTTTGATAATTAGGCGATATTAAAGAGGTGAAAATGAGGTTTATTAGATGGTGTCGTTGTCGGGGACAAGGCTCATCCTCGTTGATTTATTGGATTTTAATGTTTTATTTTGAGTTGATTATTCTCAACACCTAGGTATATGTGTTGTGTAATTTTCTGCTTAGATCATATATTTCACCGTCGTTTATGTTAATTAAATTTCTTGAATAAATATTAAATGAATCTCTTTTGTGATAGGCCCCATGGAGACCGAGGACACTTTGAAACTTGGAGGCGTGAAGTCAGGCGCTCCCGCTGCGAGGAGCCACAGAAAAAACCCCGAGAAATTTTAATTAGAATTTTGTTCATTCCATTTTTGTATATTATTTGTAATAATTGCATTCCCAGCAGTCCTCGTTCGAGGTCTCGCGTCTGTAACATGGTCCTGGTCATTAGATGTGGTGTGTGGAGCATGTTTCACCCCAGTCTGAAGGGATTCCATTTTAGTGTTTGAACTTAGGGTTAGGCACGCAGCTCACTGAGCTTATTTAATTTTATATCGCATGTGCTTGATCGTAGGTTAGGACACACCAATAAGAATCGAGGAGTTCACTTTATCTCCTCTGATTCATTGAGATGCGTGTAAACATCGATTGACTTGCCAAAATAACTCAAATATTCCCGCTAATAGTATCATGTTTAGGTACAATTTTTTCAACTTGCATGCATATAGAGATAATTTCAAATTCATTCTTGCACGTGCATGGAGAATGTTGGAGGCACTATAAGTTTTTCTCTCAAGAATGCATCAGGATTCCATATTGCATCGGATTTTCTATATCATGCTCTTGATTTATCACTTAGGAAATATAAGGAATTTTGAATGGACGTTAGATGATGAATGTGTGATTTATGCTCACATTAAATCAGTGATAACCTAAAATAAAATGTTTATTGTTAATGCAAGTCGGCCTTAATAAAATGATGAAGAATTCACCTTTAATTATGGGAGAGCAATACCTGCATTATGCACAGGATGTGTTGCATGTTGAGAGGTGAGGATGTATCCCTAGGATAGTGCCCAAAACCTATTATTAAGCCATGCATAATGGACTCAATTTTGGTTGATCACCAATAAAAAGAAAACATAAAGGATCATCTCTCCTTGGTCTTCATGTGTAAAGTTGGTGAAATCAAGAGTATCTGTGCATGATTGGTTGAGCCTCGCTTGTGTATTCTCCTCAACCCTCCCATACCCTAGTCAATCCATCTCCCATCTCCATAGATTCAGTCATCTCCAGAGATTCAACCAACTTTTATATCCATCCCCCCTCTAACCCTAACTGCAACATGGCTCCCACTCTCGATTCCATATCCAAATGCTTGGGCTACTCTTCAGCCTAAGTATAGGGGGAACCATGCAACTCTCTGACTATTCAACTTGAGTCTCTCCATCATCATTGCATATCTCTATCCTTAGGCCCTTCTCAGACTAAGTATAGGGGAGATCCGTGCCCCTGTCATCCTCCCCACTCATTTGATCCCTTCCCTCTGTTCTCTTCTTATACTATTCTTAACCTAAGTGTAGGGGAATCTCCCAAGTCAGTTCATGCATGCTCTTCTATATTTCAGCATGAGCTATAGATTCATATCACTTTGTGCTATGAGGACATAGCAAAACTGAAGTATAGGGTGGTGTGTTGTATATATTCATATATACTTGATGAATCTCTCTTTCATAACCTTTATTCTATCATTTTGGCCTTAAAACCTTAGCTAATGCTTGTAAATACCCTTTATTTGCACAAATTAACGTTCATTCTTTGTTGTATAAATAATGTATAAAATATGGTTTTGGTGCCAAAATTATAGAATAAAGAAAAGAAAAGAAAAGAAAAGGAATAAAATACAAAAGGTATTTTATGACCCTAAACCCCGAGACTTAGGCATCTTAATGACTGGGTCGACAAGGAATAAAATAGGGGGAAATAAGGACCAATAATTCATTAAAATCCTATTTATTAATTCATCATTTATTTATTTTTGGGACCTATTTTATTTTTCTACTTTTTATACCTCAAATAAAGAAATTTTATACATGAAAGTTGTAGATATATAGAAAAATAAGAAAATGATTTTATACAAAAATATTATACAGTGTAAAAGTTATACTCTGAATAAGATTCCAAAATTCCAACTTCCTAGACCCATATCTCTCAAATAAAAACAAAATATATCAAAATCACCTTTAATTGTATATAACTTTTAATAAGCTATTTAATGAAGGTGGTTTCATATTTTGGGGTTCGTATGTGAAAGTTAGATTTTGGGCCCTTATTATACAATATACTCGAAAAAATATTCATTTTTTATTCTTTCTTATTTTTATAATTTTATTATTTTATAATTTTGTAAATATTATTTATAGTATATGTATATATTAAAAATAAAATAAAATTATAAATAAAACACTAAAATAGAATAAGTATATAAAATACATAGATAAATATACAATAACTAATATTGTATATACTTATTTATTTAAGTGTAAATAATATATCAGAAAAATACAATAAAAATATATTTAGGTATATAAAAATAAGTTGTAAATATATAAAATAACAGAAAAAAATAATAAAATCAAAAATACAAATAAAAATAAAAAACTTAAAATGTAGGTAGATATACCTGAAATGGAACCCTAAAAACTAAGTTTGAAATAATATCCTCTAAAAATATATAAAAATGAGAATAAAATATTACATAAAATAGGGAACATTTTCTATTTTTATAACTTTTATTAAATAAAATCATTTATTATGTATTAACTAATTTACAAATAATTTTTATCGGCCTTTTTTCTAGTTGGTCCACATCGACCAACCAGGGGAAGTCAAGAGTTGACTCTGGTCAACTCTTGTCCCTAGGTCTAAACTTTGTCAGAATGTTGCTTTGACCTATCTTCTCCTTTTTTCCAAGTCTATCCGAGCATCGACTTGGTTCGATTCTTTCTACACTTTTGAACCTTGTTCCTTGGTGATTCATGCGCGTGTGATTCCTCGTGGATTGTGTCGTTGAATCACTACCACCACCTCGTTCTTTGACCTTGTTCCACCACTTGTATAAAATTCCACCTCCATCCAACTTTTGAGTTTGATCCTTCTTCCACCACTTTCAACCCGAATCTTGACCCTAGATCGAACCTCAGTGACAGCGGCATTCTCTTGGCACCTTTGCGGCTTGATTTGGTATAGAATCGAAGTGGTTCGCTGCTCTACCGCCGTGCTCCACCGTAGCTCAGCTCCAGGTGTACACAGCCGGTGAGCTTCTATGTGCTTAGCCCTTTTACCTTAGCATAGTCTTAGCGTATATATTTCCTTTTTTTTGTTTGATCTTTTCTAGCTTTGTGTATCTTTCCCATTTCATCCTCGCCTGAGCTCCTGCTCAGTCGCCCAGTTCTGAGCACCATCGACTTCCTCGGCTCAGACTATCACCTCCACAAGCACCCCCTTTGCCTACTCTTCGCCCGACGTGCCTCCATTCACCTAGATCTTGCACATATCCGAAGACCCGCTCTCTACCCTCCGCCTTACGCCGGAGAGATCCACACGTGTCATCTACCGCTCATTCCACCACCAAAAGCTCTCATTAGCATCACCTTTTGCCCCCGAACGATCTCCTGCAGAAAACAACAATGAAAGATCCCCTTTCAAGGAACATCGAGCCCCGGAGTACCCCCCAGGTGCATCTCCTTCATTCGACCTTACCGGGGAGCTTTGGCCTTTTTTTGAGACCGGCAGCAGGTGCGAAAGGCTTCCAGGAGTGTTTTGAGCCACTCCCAAGCTCCTAGGAACAACGAACGTGAGAAGGAGATTGGATCGAAGTTCGCCACAGGGGAGTTCTTTCCTAGGTCTCTGATGAATCTCCATTTCATCACATGTATTCTATCATTTTGGCCTTAAAAACCTGAGCTAATGCATGTAAATAGCATTAATTTCTACAAAATAACATTATTTATTTATTGCATTTATTATGTAAATAATATTGTTTTTAAGATCAAAATTATAGAATAAAGAAAAGAAAATAAAAGAATAAAATACCAAAGGTATTTTATGACCCTAAACCCCGAGACCAAGTCAAGAATTGAATTGGTCGATAAGGAATAAAGTAGGGGGGATATGGGCCAATAAATCCAATAAAAGCCCAATTCTTTTATTCATTCAATAAAGCATTTTTTGGACCAATTTTATTCTTTATTATTTATTCATCAAATAAAGAAACTTTGTACATGAAAGTTGTAAATAATAATGTATAGAAAAATACAAAATTGATTTCATGTAAAAATAATCTACAGTGTTCATTTTATACTCTAAATAAAAAAGTCAAAATCCCAACTTCCCATACCCATATCTCTCAAATAAAAACTCAAAATGTATCAAAATTACTTTAATTGTATATAGCTTTTAATAAGCTATTTAATGAAGGTGGTTTCATATTTTTTTGAGTTAAGTTGTGAATGTCAGGTTTCGGGCCCCTTTTGTACTATATAACTGAATCAAATATTCATTTACTTATTCATTGTTATTTGTAATTTTATACTTTTATACTTTTCTAAATATTATTTATAACTTATGTACATATTAAAACTAAAATAAAACCACAAATAAAATACAAAATAAAATAAGTCCATATAAATATATAGGTAAAATACATATGCTAATACATGTAAATAAATAAAAGGGAAATTCATTCTTTCATTATTTATCCTTGTATATTTTATCCTATTGTAAATATTCTTTATATTTTAATAAAAATATAAAGATAAAATAAAACCAAAGAAATACACTAAAATAAAATCATGTACAAAATACAAAGATAAATATATAATAACTATACCTATGCAATTTATACCCCTATTTATTTAAGTGAACAAATAACATCATAAAAATATAATAAATATATATTTATATACCTAATAATAAGTTATAAATATATAAAATATAATAAAATAATAAAATAAAATATACAAAATAAAAATAAGATATCCAAAATATAGATGAATATACCTATAAATATACCCCTAAAAATAACTAATAATAAATAACATCAAAAAATAAATAAAATCATATACTATATTTAATTAATTATTTTCTAATAAACCAAGATATTTTGTCCTTATGCGGATTGACGTGAACCGATCAGGGCCCAGGGTTTGTTAAACCCCCGGTCCACTCTCCCCGGCGCCTCTGACTTTAGTCAGACCCGTCGAATCCCCCAATTTCATCCATTTTTCTGCTCGTTTCATCAATCCATCACGATCAACCACTTCATAAGATTTCATCATGGATATTCCAGGATTCACGCTGACCATGTAGATCTCTTATAAATGGCATTGATTCCTCCAAAACCCTACGTCAATAAGGGTGCTCCACATAACTATAATAAAAACCACCGAACCTCCTCCTTGATTTTGGTCATTTCCAAGCCCCTGAGCCCCCACCTCTGGCCAAGAGCGTTTCCACGTGACAGGTGGCGTACCCATGGAGTGATTGAGAGTGGCTGAGGGAGGCGGAGGTGCACCCACGGCGGCCTCGTCGGCTGCCTCTGCTCTCTGCCTTCGTCGGTAGGTACGAGCTGCTTTATCCTTTTTAGGTAGGTTTTAGGTTTTTATTTCATCTAATCCTTTGCAGTAGCCTAGATCGTCCGTTTCAAAGTTCGTCGGGGCACAGCTTCGGCGAATCCATTCATTATGATTATGTTGCCTTCGACTCGCCTTTCCATCCCATTTCAGTCCCTAGTTCTCCACCTTCGACACCCCCCAGCCAACCTTGATTCACTCCGAATCAAGGGATCGAGGTACAACTCTGTCGTCCACTGCCAGAACTCTCCACTACATCCCATCGTCAGACCACACATGCCAAATAAAGCCCCAGACCTATCGTTCACGTGTGCTTGACCTTTCTACAGGTGTTGGTGGCCAGCGGACCCTTGTGGGGTCGATTTTTGATCAAGCAGGAGATACCTGGAGCCCATTATTTCCTCGAGATCGCAAGCCATCACCAGGTCTTCAACGTACCTCTTGAAGCCTTCATCAGACGCGGAGGAGCTTGGGCAATGTTTGGTGCCTCCTGCGAGCATCTCAGGTGGTCGACATTGAGAGGTACACCGGATCAAAGCTCGAAGGAATGGGGATTCTTCCATGTTCTTCCGAGCGCCTTCAGAACCGTCAGATTAAGCCCTATCTCCAAATTCTCCAGAAGCCGTTGGATGTTGCCGCCCATGATCTTTGATTTCCCACGTGGGGATCTAATCATGATCGTCCAAGAATGAGGCAGTATCAGATGTTCCTGTGGCACGTGTCAAGAGAAATTATCATAATCGTCTGATGGTTGCCTATTTGGGGTAAATTGCGTACTTAGCCCCATAATTTTTGTATTTATTAATTAGTCCTGTAAATAAAATGGATAGTGTAAATAAAAAGGAAATTTTGCAGAAAGTCCCCTGTAATTATTGAATATTACACGTGGGTCCATTCCATGTCACCTCACGTGTTGTCCCACATGAGGTGGTGAAATTACAAGGATGCCCTTGCGAGTTTTCATATTTGTATTTGGTCCAATAATTTTAAATATAAGTTGTCTATTTCTAGGAAAATTGCAGGCATGTACTTGATTATTATTTTATTTGCAAATATGCTCTTCCCAGTTCATGTATTTTTGTTGCTTGGATTTCATTTATTAAAAATAGCAACCATGCTCTAACAATTATGCAAAAACCGGGTTAGATGTCTGTTAACATGTGTTTTCATGCTCCATTTTTTTAGCATTTTTTGGCATTTTAACTATTTATTAAAATTAAAATGAGCATATTTTTATCCCTATCTAACTTATAAAATACCCAAAAAATAGAAAAATGTTTTTAGAAATTCTCAAAAAATATATGTTCTATTTTTTAGCATATTTTAACTCCATACCAAAAATCCCTAAAAATAGAAAAAGAAAAAACAAAAAAATCAAAAGCTCGAATATCCTTTAAAAATCTAAAAAATCATTACAACATCCAAAATATGTTTTTCTATTTCTTAATTTTTTATATTTATCTACATATAAAAAGTGATTTAAATAATTTTGGATCTTATTTGATATTTTTTATATTCAAATCAATTTTGACTTATTATTTAATCCGTAATTTGGGATATTTATTAATTTAAAAATCTATTAAAATTAGCAAAAATCCCAGAAAAAACAAAAAATATAAGAAAATCCTATAAAACTCAAAAAAAAATTATTTTCTGTATTTTATATATTTTTATTAGTATTTATAATCATATTACTCTATATGGCATAAATAGCCTTATATATTCTATTATACAATAAAAAGAAAAGGAAATTTAAAAAGAAAAAATATAAAAAGAAAATACAAAATTATAAAATTAAAGACAAAAAATATAAAAATTAAATAGCCAAAAATACATAAAAATAAAAACCCACAAAAATAATAAAAATATACAAGAGAAAAGGACAAGTTTTTGAGCTTTAATTGCCCACATCTACCATTTGCTCCCTGAGTTCGATCTCTACACATGCTTAAACCTATAAACATTTGTTATAGAGTTATAATAAATTTTAACTCCATATTTTTGCTACTTATTACTTGATTCTTATTGTAGGTTACTTGTTGATTAATTGAGATTTCGTCTGAGGTTGCTTTGACGACTGTCGATCCGCGTTGTGGATTGACATGACTTCGACCAGTTCTCAGTTATCAAATGGCACTGTTGTTGGGGAGCAATACCGCATAGACTGGACCTATTTGTTTGTTCATGCTCTCTTGTCTATACATGATGATTTATCTATTTATTTTCATATTTATTTGATATTATTCATGAATTGTCTGACACCTCCCCTTCTTTAAATTTGTTGTGAGGGGCCGATGTGCGAGGCAGGACTTCTTAGGAGGACATGTGCACCCAAGCAAGGTGGAGCCGGCTTTCTGACTGAGTCGGCAGGAGAGAGCACCAAATGCAAACTTGGAGAGATTTTTTGAGACAGTTTTCTCACAATTTTTATTTTTTTACTATGTAATTCATGTGAGAGAGAGACACTTAATATGTAATAATTTGGACTCTCATAGACACTTCTACTTCACGAGGTCTTCTGCCCAAGGGATTGTTCCCTTGGGGGCCTCATCGTGTTTTTCCGCATTTTCATCGCTTTCTTTTTTGTTTTGTTTTTTGATTTTTATTTTATTTATTTTGTGTGAATGAGCCCTAGCTTAGAATGTTCTTGATCAATAGATTAAGGTCCATACCCTAATATACTTGCATGTACCTATAGATTCATTTTTGGACTTAGTCAAATCGTAATTGTTTAATTATTTGGATTTGAGACTGTGTGCCAAGAGAGGTCGCATACAGCACGTGTAGGACCCATTGCAGTGGGCACCAAGTGGCATCAAAGATCAGACCTTGGTCTCTTTTCTAAATAATTAGCATCTGGTGCATCATGCTATAGTATATTCTGATCTAGGGCGATTTCATCGGCTTGCATTTACATATAGTGTAGCTTTCAATTATGTTATGCATCATGCGTGGAGAGAGCTGGGAAGCACTGTGAGTTTTCTGATTTTACATGCATCATCGATTTCCGACTTGCATGGCTTTTTCAACCTTCTCCCTCTGATTTTGACCGCCTAGGATGCTAAATGGAATTGGAAACTCGTTAGGCATGTGCATTGAAAAAAATAACAAAAAAAGAGATAACCTAAATATAAGCAGGACTGCTAACTCCATTGGACTTTAAAAATAAACGTAATGAATCCATTATCTTGGGGAGAGCAACCTCTCATTGTTTGTGCATTTTATTCTCATGTACACACTAAGGATTAGTGCCCCAATCACAGGCTTATCTTCGTATTTGGACAACTTTGCTGAAAATCACCTAACTCTAAAAACGAAAAGATAAAAGACCATTATCTTGATCTTCACTGTGTTGAGCAGGTGAACATGGTGTTTGCTTGATACATTGATTGTGACTTTGGGTCCTTCTCGTTTATCATTCTTTGAGTTAGTGCATCCATGAGTGTTTGAGTTTTTCATTTTATTTCAATCCTTCTCTCCCTGTCTTCATCTTCTTTATTTGAGTCGTGATATCAAGTCTTGATCTTCACTCTTGCAGCCAGATTTCGCGGATGCCTCCTTGCTCATATCACACCATCTCTGGTAGGGCTGCTAATCGAACTGAACATGTTCGTTATCGATTAGAGTTCGTTCGATAATAGTTCGAAAAAGTTTCGTTCATTTCTAAACGAACTGAACATGAACTTCAAACTTTAGTTCGATAGATTAACGAACCGAACATAAACATAACATATGTTCGTTCGATAAAAGTTTGAGTTCGATATATGTATATATGTGTGTGTATTTGTAAGTGTGACTTAGTATTTATACACTAGATAAAATTCGAGGTTAAGGAAATTGTGGTATTTACTGGACTTTGTACCAATTTAATTTAAATAATTTCTTATTTTTAACACTTATCGAACTTTGTTATCGAACTCCAGTTTCGAACTTGTTCATATGAACAAGTTTTAGTTAAGTTAAATTGTTATCGAACTGAATTCGAACGTTCGTATTCTAAACAAACTCGAACGCGAACATATCCTATCGAACATTTATCGAACCGAACTCGAACTTTCGAGCTTCCTTATCGAACCGAACTCAAACAGAGGTCAGTTCGTTATAGTTCGGTTCGATTAGCAGCCCTAATCTCTGGTCCAGCTCAAGGAGACTCTCTCCTTGAGACACAATTTTGTCTATGTTCCACCTACATCTCGCCCGCTCTCCTCGTCCCCCCTCTGTATCATCTCTTTCTTTCACCTGGGATTATTATGCTAGTACATAAGGCCCGCATCAAGGTTTATGATTACATTGATTATTTGAGTAAGTTGGGCAGGTTTGAGGATGCTGAGATTGATGTGTTGTCTCTAGTGGATTCGACTTTTGATATGTGCATAGAAACTATTAAGGACTCTGTTTTTGGCACAATTACAGGTGTGATTCGTCATTGGGGATTTTTGATCTCGCACACCGGATTGAGGATGTGATTTATTTTGATTTCATGATGATTCCATGAGTTCTGGCTGTACGATTTATTCTGTGGTTCCACCCATCTTGATTTAGAGGTTTGATGTACTATCTATAGATGTGCTTCAAAGCGGTGTTGCCTGGAACCCCCATGATTTCACTCATCTTCCTACAGGTACCTCCTCCATCTCCTGACTCTTCCATCCCCATATAGCACTTGAAGATATCCTCATGTCATCTTGAGCCATCTCAGCTAATTTGGCTGACTTGAGGGATCGCATTGTGATTGCCCTAATGATCTTTTATCCCACCCTTGATCTTGTGCCCTCATATTGGTGATTGATTGGTATTCTTTGAGGACATGAGATTTGAGGACATCATTCCCTTGATTTCATCGACTTAGTTTGCATTACTCCTTGGGGACTATCTGCGGGAGTATGCGACACATTCTTTACGATCGGTTTCACTCAATGCTTGTATGTCTATGTTGATGGGACATGAAACCGAGTCGTCTGATATGTGTTATCGGTCTCACTCTCAGATTGTGCGTCTGATCTATTTGAGCACGAGACCGACTATTCTAGCTGTCAGGACTCCTCTGAGTCTTCTCTCCTTGTCGATCCTCGCAAGGATGAGCCATTCTGTTGATTATTTCTATGTCGAGTTCATGGTGTTCTCCGAGGGTTATCTGTGAGAGACTGTGATGATTTCTATATCTTTTGATCTATTCTGGTTGGTAGTCGATTTGTTGCCTACCAAGACTACTTCTAATGATCTGTCTGATGGATCCGGCTCCTTTGAGTCCGCTCTCCTTAACGACCCTCAAAAGGATGAGTTCTATTCTGAATATTCCTTTCCTAGTATATTTCACTCTCCGAGGGTTATCAGCGGGATGATACATCATTTTATGGGTACTTAGTTTCGCTTCTAGTGTCTCCAACCTAGTGGAACACGAAGTCGAGTCTTCTGAGTTCTGTGCTCGGTCTCCCCTCTAGTTGTGTCTCCAATTCGTTGGAGCAAGGGATATGATCTCTGACTCATCTGAGTCTGCTTACCTTGATGACAATCGCAGGGTTGAGCCATATCTTGTGATGTTCGGTGTATCCTTGATCTATTGACCTTATGTCCACTGAATATCGAGTTGCGTAGAGAGTCTCATGTTCCTCACTTTTTATTTCTTGATGAGACTATGATTGATATGAAGGAGTTTGTACTGATCCTTCCTCCTCCATGTCTTACAGTATCGACTTTGATCCTTCACTATGTTCCCATGAGCTGATGTTCTAATTTATGCTATTGGTTCCTGGCTTAGTTTTTGATCTGTTGAATCCAATAGCAGACACTCACTTGATTGAATAACTGGGTGTCTTTTTCCTTCGGACCGGGTCACCGTTCTCACAAGGAGACGATGACGAGACTACGGTATCCCTTAGTCTAATATCGTCCTGCACTTCACCAGTCTACACCTCTTGTGTGTGTGTGTGTGTGTGTGTGTGTGCGCGCGCGTGTGTGTGTGTGTGTGTTTTGTCTTTCCATTCCTTCTTTCTTCCGTATGTCAGGCGCACCCCAGATCATTCGCCATATCTGTGTGACTATACTGAGGACGTACTTTGTCCTAAGTATAGGGGGTGCACGCCATGTGTTCTTCTTTCTTCATTCTATTTCATCACTCTTGTCGTTGCCTATACTTAGGGCTCTTTTACCCTAAGTATATGGGGAGTGACATGTATAGTCACCCTTTGTATCTTTCTTTTTATTCATTGATCCCCTCCACTGTCTCCTCTATTGTTGAGTTGCTCTGCTATATTTAGGGATATCTTCCCCTAAGTATAAGAGGAGACTGATCGAGTTGTGATATGTTCATTCCCACCCCCAACCCTCCCTGCATGTAGATATAGTCTGTTATACTTATGATTATTTGATCTTAATAATAGGGGGACGGTCAACTTATTATTCTTTTCTTTAATCATTCTTTCGTTCCTTATTTAGTCGTTATAGTAAAGGCTTTTCTATACTCAGTACGAGTTATGTCTTCTCTTGTTCTTTTCGATCTATGAGGACATAGCTCAAGCTAAGTATAGGTGAGTCATATATACAATGTATATACTTTAGCATAACTCGTATTTTCATATTTTTAATAATAAATATGGCTAAAATACTATATAAAATACTATAGATATACTATTAAATCCACTAATAAAAAGATGCAAAGTAATCCTCAAATTCTTTTTGTATATACTGATTAATAAATCAGATGAAAATATTTTTTGCAAAATACTTGAAAATTAGTTTGAAAATCTTTTTGAAAAATATTTTGAAAATTGTCTGGAAAATGTTTTGTAAAATACGTTCAACCTTTGAAAAATATTTTCTTTATAAAAATTTCTTTTCTCTGTGTGTACACAAATTCTCTTTTGAAAACAGATTTGCAAATGGTTTGGAAAATTGTTGCAAAAATAATTTCAAAAATCTATATATACTGTTTGAAAAACCTTTGCAAAAGGATTTTCAAATATTTGTAAATGTTTGTAAAAATTATTTGTAAAAACTATTTTGGACTATGGTTTTCAAAATTGTTTGTAAAATATTTTTCAAATAAGTTTGAGGAATATATACATCACACTAAAAGTCTTTATTAACTATATATACATATCTATAAAATGGTTCACTTATCCCTTGTAAATTCTTAAAAACCCAACTCTTGTGAATATAAGATGCATCCCCATGTAAATATTTGTACCCATTATTATCCAAGATCTTTTGTTTTCAAAAATCACAAAAACCTTTGCAAAACCAAAAACACAAAAACATTTGCAAAATCTCTTTGAAAAATTGCATAAAAATTTGCAAAACCTTTCTCAAAAAATCCATAAAAAGTTCAAAAGTTTGAAAAAAATGCATCACAAAAATATTTTTCTACATTGTAAATAGCATTTGCATAGCATTCACATTTTTTAGATCGAGTTTGATAATTGAACCAGTCTAAGGAAAATCCGTAGATGGAGCTTGGTTGGACCTTAAATCTACCAAATCATAGGAACCTTATAGGAGCTGGAATTGAGGTACTTCAGGTCTAGTTGACTTAATTCTTTGAGAATTATGAGACTTGGTTCAATGGATTCTTGACTGCCTAAGTAGAGTATTTCGGAGCACACGTAAGGCTCTTGTTGGTGATGACCTAACTTGGACGTCTGCACCTTTCACTTGGCTCAACTTAGTTGGAGTGGTGAGGGGATTGGATTTGCAGGTATGAGACGCACACAAGTGGAAGAATTTGTCCTTGTCTATGGAGGGAATTGCACCCCAACCCGTCTAGTAGCAAAGACATCTAAACACAGGAGAGTGTGGGTTCCAATAATTCTTCAAAAGAGGGATAGTCTCTGATGAATCTGTGATTCATCACTCTAAAAGTTGAAAATAGAAGCTTGTTCCCGAGTAAATAGATGCATAATTCCCTCTTTCTTGCACAATTAGCATTCATACATACATTCATAAAATATGCATTTTAGCATTCACATTTTGCATTAAATAAGAAGCCAAAATCACTTGTAAAATACCCACCTATTAAAATAACATCTCCCTTATAATTCGTACATTTTAGTTAATAATATGAGGAAGAAGGTCCAAGATCTCCTTTGTAAAATATCCAATAAAGACATAGAATTTCTGATTCTTAGAAAGCCCATAACTCCCTCATACAACCTCCAAAATAGGTCTACTCACTTTCAAATTAATACACATTAAAAGACCTTTAAAATGAGACTAATTTCATCCAATTTGGAGCTCGTATGAAGAAGTTGGGTTTTTGGGCCTCTATGTATACTATATAGGTGTATATTTGTATTCAGGCATTTTTGTATCATATTTGATCTCATCTCTGTCTTTGGTCAACAAGAAACTTGTAGATCTCATCAAGATCTACAACTTTCATGTTTTGAGTTTTTCCAAATTCGGCCTCCTTCTCTTTCTACACTCATTTCTCTTCTCAGCCAATCACAGTTGGCCACGTGGCGCCCTCTGGTTGCGCCACGCGGCCCGCTCCCCTTGCCCTAGCTGCCCACACCCACAGCCATTGGATCTCCATCCAGATCCAACGGCTGCGCCACTTCCACGTGCGCCTTTATCCACCACCGTTCGATCACTTCCCCTCTCAGATCTTAGCCACCCGCCTCCGCCTGCCTATGCGCCTGACGCGTGGCGCATTTTGAGCCTCTCGATCACGCCTTCATCTCATCGATCTGCACCATCCACTAGCACTTCAATTTAAACCACTCGATCGAACGCCAATCTCTGATCTGGACCGTCGGCTGGCGCCTTGCCTTCGACAAGCCACGTGGCGCAATCGCACCCCTCAGATCGCCTCACCCCAGATCTAATCCTACTCGCTCCTTGACGCTTCGACCTGGGCTGTTGGATCACGAGATCCAATGGCCACGACTTCGTCTTCCTACTTCGATCACCCTCTCTCCCACGATCTCGACCTTGCGCCACATGCTGCCCCTTTCTATTTTCGCTTCCACTCCTGCCACTCTCTCCGACCACCAACGCCTCCACGATCACCCCTACTCTCCCCTCATCCTCGCCAACTCCCTCTATTCCCACGAAGTCCACCAGAGACGCTCTACGACGACCTCGAACTCCACCTCGTCACCAGCTAACCCATCAACTTCGCCCTATAAATCCTCGCCCTCTGGCCACTGTCACGCCTATCCGCCAATACATGAGGAACCCTAGAGCTCAGAACGTTCGATTGGTGACAGCAATTGGCCTTATCTTCGAGCGAAGACAGGCGTCTTCTCCGGCGAGATACACGGCACCACCCCGTGTTGCAACCCCTCCTCCGCGAAGCTGCTTGAGCTCAGGGCCCTACCGACCCTTCGAGCGAAGACCTGGAGCTTCAATCTGAGCTCCAATCCCCAGGTAACCTCCTCCATCCTTCTTTGATCTTCTTCTTAATTTTTCTTAATTTTCTCCGATTTTATTCGCCTTCCACCGTGATTTTCTCGCTCCATCTCCATTCCTCCGAGCTCCGCGAAGGAGCTCCGATCTTCGCACACTCGTCCATAGCTTAAACCCCATCAACCATCTTCCATCGACTCCAGCTCCGCCACATGGGCGGAGCACCATCGCCGGACCACCTTTAGTCCGACTAGGCCTTGCCGTTCGCTTCTCACACCTCCACGAATGCCCCTACGTGCTTCGGCTATCCGTTAACCATCTGCAGGTGCCATCTCGTTCACTGGCCGGAAGCTCGTCGGAACTTCCCTTGAGCTTCACCTCCACGGTGCTCCAGCGTGCCTCCTCCGCTCCTGAAGCCACCTGACGCTTTGCCTCACCCCCGCGCATCTTCCGAGATATCTCCGAGCCTTCAGAGAGTTTCACTGACGATGGGAGGGACGGGCGGAGCAGAGTCCCCTTCGTCAGAGCCCGCCAACTTCTCCGCAGGTGGCGGAGGACCGTTGAAGATGAAGTACAGCCACCGTTCGATCTCCTTGATCGAACGGTCCTTAGCCCGCCACGTGTCCAAGCGCCGGAGCAGCAGAGAGCCGTTGGATCTCTCTTTGATCCTACGGTCACAATCGCGTCACATCGCCATCTCTGGAGGAAGCCCATAACCGTTGGATCGATCAGTGATCCTACGGTCCGCAGCCAGCCACGTCACCTAACTCCGCAACCGTTGGATCATCCGAGATCTAACGGGATTGATCACGCCACGTCTTCATCAGCAGCAGCCGTTGGATCAATCTAGATCCAACTGTCCAAATCGCGCCACGTAGACCCGGTCCGAGCCTCTTCCCCGACCTCTAGGCTCGGACCACCCAAAGCTTCGCCGAGCCTTCCTCCGGACCTCCAGAGCGCCCGAGCCACGTCTCGAGCCGCCTACGCCACCCGAGCCTAGGTCGCCCCACGTGAGGAGCACGTGTGGCCTGAGTAAATTACACGGAGGCCCTGGGAAGTTTCTGAATTGCAAATCGGTCCCTATGAAGCGTCCCCACATGAGGAGCATGTGCGCCAGTGGAGAAATTGCATTCCACCCCCCTGCATTCTAGGTAATCGCATTAAAGTCCCTGCCAGCATATTTATTTTTAAGCAATTTTAAATTTATGTATTGCAGTTACACCCCTGTCTTTGCACGCATATCTAGGTGTCATATTTCATCATTTTTAAATTCCAAAAATTGCATGTTGTAGCTTAACTTGTCCTTGATCGTATGTGATACTTGTCATATTTTTGTGATAGCAGTGGAATTTTTAATTAATTAATTGGTTTATTTCTGTGATATTTTGCCCAATTGGACCTTTTAATTAATAGTTAATTCTTTGTAACTCCGAAAATTCTCAAAAAATCACAGTAGCTCTAGGATAATTAACTTAACATGGCATAAAAATTTCATCTTATTTGCACACATCTCGAGGCCTAAATAAATTATTTGGTGATTTCCTTAGTTTAATTTTAATAGGTTCATTTCACATTAAAATTAAGGTCTGACAATTTTCCTAGATTCCTCATCATTAGATCTATCTAGGATAATTTTATATCCCCAAAATACTGTGATTTGATATTTATTAAAATTAAATTATTGAAAATCATCCTGCATTCATTTTAAAATCACAGTAAATTCAGTTAGTGTCAGAAAATTCCAAAAATATTAGAGTAGCTTAATTTCACCATATTTCATCATCTGATCAATTTTCATAATTTTTGGACTTCATTTGAATACTTAAATGATTTAAGTTCTAAATTGGCTTGATTGTTGCATGTGTCTTGCATAGAAAATAGAAAAAGACCAAAATAATATTCCCTGAAAATCTAACATTTGGACTTTGCTAAAAATTCACCTAAGGAGACAGATGCCTCCCTGAGTTCGACCTTGGACTTCACCAAGTAAAAAAAATTGCCGCTTGAAATTGACTTGATTAAATTAAAAGTGGTTTTTGATATTCCCTCTCGTTATCCGACTGCAACAAACATCAGAAATAATTTGGACATTAATCTGATCGAATTAACAAGGGTAGCGGGAGGCGCTATCAAAATGGTGCCGTTGTCGGGGAGGCACGGCTTAGGTTAATTTGTAGTGAAATTCTGATTGTTTGATTTTCTCTCCCCGGGTAGTCTGACCCTCGGTTTTATTGTGATTATTTTCTCTCTTGTAATTTTTGCATTCTTTTCTGTTGATTTTCTCTGACCTCAATTTGTTTCTGTGCGAGGAAAACGAGGAGTCAGAGACGCTTCGAAGAGTCGGCATTGTAAACAATTGAGTGACTTGAGAGAATCTGTATTTTCATATTTTTTTATTTTTTCGCATCATTTCCAGTGGTTCCCGTTTGGTTTCTCACACATGTAAATATAGTGAAACTGTGTCCCCGTGTGCTGTGTTGGTGAATGGTAATTTAGCTTGCACTAGCGGCTCCTTGAGCCAATCTAGGAATTGTTTGTGCTCGTAATTTCTAGGACCACACAATTCACTTAAAAGACGCACTTAGACCGCAGAACTTAGCCAAATTAAATTGTTCTTCATTCGCTAATAGAACTGCTTGTCTAGGAGCGGCTTTTATCGCTTGCATTTGCATTTAGTATAAAAAGTTTTCAATTCCGTTTTGCATCCTGCATAAAAAGTGAAGGGATCACTGTAAGTCTCCTGAACTCAGCATGCGCATCATTGTTTTTCTTGCATCGGCTTTTCTTGATTTCCCCCTCTGTTTTCACATTTAAATTAAAAGGTAAATTGGGATTGGACGATAGGCATGCTGTGTGGTTGACTAACAAAGTGAGAACTTAACTTAAAACTGGGACTGCTAAACATTATTGACCAAAAAAATAATAAAATTGGAAAAATTATTTGCGGGAGATTAATCCCCGACCTTGTTTTCAGGCTGAGTGAGGGTACTTGAGTGTGTGTGAACACCTTAAGGCAGAGCCCAAATCCCCGCCTTCCATATCACGTTCCGACTAATCCTAGCAAATATCACAAGTCGAATATTTAAGATTCACTGACTAGTACTAAGTAGCCTCCGCCTGTCTCAGGTAGATAGAGGCGAAATTGCGGTACTTTGCGACAAGTTGCCAGTAACCCCCTGAGGTGAAGTTCCGGCCTTGTCAGCCTCTGCCTGCTTGCAGGTAGATAGGGGGTGTGGTCTTTGAATCCGTCGACTTGGGATAGGAGCGAAGAAAGGAAGGACCGGCGGTATCTTAGGCGACAGGTTAAACAGGGAAGACGCATTCGGCTCTGAGCCGATTTCCCTTTAGGTCGTGTAATCCTTGCTATCTTGCTTGAAAAATCACATTTAAAATTTACAAGATTAATTGGATGCGATTTCGAGTCCTTCACTGTGTTGAGTGTGAACCCAGGGTCTTGGATTGATTCGTTTGCTTCAAGTAGGAGAAATCCTATCTTCTTCTCGCCAAATCAAGATGAGTGACTGGAGGGATATCGACTCTTTATTCACCGATCTCTCTATGAGCCCCCCACGAAACTCCTCTTCATCGGCCCAAGCGCACCTTGGACCACCCAGGACTCATGACCCTCTTGAGTCCTGATTCCCTCACACTCAGGGTGGTTACTCTCAAACCAACCCTTTCATCTCCTCTAAGCTTATCGAGGAAGACCATCGCCTCGGTAAGAACCCCTTCCTTGATATGTCCTCTGACACCGATCTTATTTCATACCCAGGACTAGAGGGCAAGATGTTGCCTAAGCAGCCAGTACCGGATGAGGATCAATTGCGACAAATTCTTAATCGCCTTGTCGAAGCCGAACAAAGAAATGCAGATCTCATAGCTAGAATGGGACAAATCATTGTAGTAGGAGGAATCGACCGACCAATGGTTGATGCCTACAACCCAGCGGAAAATGAGATACAAAATTGGTTGGCACTAGCGGTTCCCGCCGAAGCATTTGAGCTGAAGCTCCACTTCCTTAGCCTGCCACCGAAGTTCAACAGAAATGCCCATGAAGAATTGTATACCTTCCTCCGAGACTTCGAGCTGGGTTGCAACAATCTTAGCCATCCCAATGTTGGCCAAGATTACATTAGACTGAAGGCCACCCCATTTGCCTTAGGAGATAAGGCAGCACATTGGCTGAAAAACCTAGGGGTGACCTGTACAACCTGGATGCAGTTCAAGGATCTATTTCTGAAGAAGTTCTACCGTCTCAGTAGGACTAACCAAATGAGAACAAAGATTGCCAGTTTCTCCCAAGGACCCAGTGAACCCTTCCATGATGCCTGGGATAGGTTCAATGACTTAGTGCAGAAATGCCCCTGCCACGGCATTTCTAAGGCGATCTTAGTCCAAACCTTGTTCTGCGGTTTAACCCCAGAGATGCAGGGGTTAGTCAGTGCCGCCTGTGGAGGAAGCTATCTGAACAAAAACGAGCACGTCGTATGGAAGATCCTAGAACAGATGGTGGAAACTGGCAGGTCACAGGCCACCATGGCCTATCAGTTATCTCCCTCAAACCTATCCAACGAGACAACCCGAAGGACTGTAGCGGATCTGATCGAGGACCTCATCCCCAGCATGGGGATGATTGCTGATAAGTTAACCATGGTCGAGCAGATCCACAAGAGGGTCACTGACCTTGAGTCTCTCTCACGTCTACCGAAGCAAGTGGAGGAACTTACTGAGAAGGTAGCTAAGATGAAGCTACCTGCCCCTTCTGCACCACTTGCACCTGTGCATAGAGTCCATCTTGTACAAGAGCAGGCACCGGGGCCTCAGAGGGGCTGGGTGGAGGATCAGACTTACACCCAGCAGGACCAGCATGCACCCCCACAATTGGAGACCGGATACGAGCAGCCGTGTTGAGAAACACGTTCTATCAGTAGCCACGACTTGTGCAATAAAGAACTCATTTCCCAGGAAACGAAGAGACATGGGTGCACACTATGTAGTGAGTGATGTTGATGACATCGCGTTTGCACGCACTCTTCTAGACAATGGTTCCTCAATCAACTTAATGCCTACGGCCCTCTATGAGCGGCTTAATCTCGGACCTCTTAGGAAATCTAGAGCCATCTTGCAATTTGTTGATAAATCAACCAAGAGGTTCCAAGGAGAATTGAAGAATGTTGTGATCAAAGTCGAGGGGCAAGAATGCATGGTGGACTTTACTGTCCTAGATATGGAAACCCCTCGTAATTGGAGAGACTCCCAGATCATCTTAGGCAGGCCCTTCCTCAGAACAGTAGGGGCCTTGTTTGATTACAAGATCGGGAAGATCCAGTTCCAAACTCCATGCGGAGATGAGGAACTCAAGATGAAGCAGACTAGATGGCAGAGACCGGATTCCGAATCCAGCACCGAGTACTCTTCAACCGAAGCAGACTGCGAGCATGTAGCCTTAGTTGGGCCATGGAGACAGAACCCAGCCAGCACCGACGAGTCCATCCCCTCCGGAGATGATCCAATGCATGAGTCAGTTTGCGAGGTCCTCAGGAATGAGTACAGCTCAGAACCTGCATCACCCTACATCTTCGATGACTTAGAGTCCCAGTTGGGCCTGTCAGTCCTTACCTCTTTAGGATAATCGGAAGATGAGGATGACGAGTCGGACGAGGCTTTTGCCGATTGCATGGAAACCTTTGACGATCTGACTCCAGAGCCGAACAACTTGGTGGCAGCAATAACAGAGAAAGATCCAGCCACTTCCAACACCGAACCAGATCAGATTGAGCCAGACTTCTTAGATGATCACACTATACCTGAGCTCAAACCTTTACCCACAACATTAAAATACGCCTTCCTTGCGGGTCAGGACAAGAAATATTCGGTCATCATCAGTTCACGATTGACCGAGGAGCAGGAATCTCGCTTGTTAGAGATCCTGGAGAAAAACCGCAAGGCGATAGACTGGAGCATTTCCGATCTCCATGGGATAAATCCCGCTCTGTGTTCGCACCATATCTACTTGGAGAATGAAGCCAAACCCTCTCGTGAATTCCAACGTCGTTTGAATCCAAATTTACAAGAGGTCGTGAAGAAGGAGATAGAGAAATGGTGCAACGCGGGTTTTATTTACCCAATCTCCGACTCTAAATGGGTGGCCCCAATCCATGTTGTCCCGAAAAATTCGAGAATTCATACGACCACCAACGAGGACGGAGAGGAGATCGTGACGCGAGTACCCACGTCGTGGCACGTCTGTGTGGATTACAGACGCTTGAATGCTGTGACGAAGAAGGATCATTTCCCCCTGTCGTTCATTGATCAGATCTTAGAGAGACTAGCGGGGAAAGAATTCTTCTGTTTCTTGGATAGGTTCTCGGGCTACAACCAAGTAGCCATAGCTCCGGAGGACCAGGAAAAGACCACGTTCACATGCCCCTTTGGTACCTATGCTTTCAGGCGCATGCCCTTTGGGTTATGCAATGCTCTAGGTACTTTCCAAAGGTGCATGCTTGTTGTATTTGCTGAAATGGTCGGCGAATTCCTGGAAGTCTTCATGGATGACTTCTCGGTCCACGGCGATTCCTTCGATTCCTGTTTTAGGAATCTGGACCGAGTCCTTAAGCGATGTTGTGAGGTCAATCTGGTGCTCTCCTGGGAGAAAAGTCACTTCATGGTGACGGAGGGCATAGTGTTGGGGCACGTCATCTCCAAGAGAGGAATGGAGGTTGACCCTACCAAGGTGGATGTGATCAGACGACTCCAGCCACCAACCAACGTCAAACAGTTGCGGTCGTTCCTCGGGCATGTCGAATTTTATCGAAGATTCATTAAGGATTTTTCTAAGATTGCCTGACCGCTAACTGAGCTTTTAGGCAAAGACATGGAGTTTGTTGTTGATCACAAATGTCTTGAGGCCGTTAAGCTATTACAAGGAATGATAATGGACGCACCTATCCTACAAGATTGGTCTCTACCTTTTGAGATCATAACGGATGCCTCAAACTTTGTTGTTGGGGCTGTGTTAGGACAAAGAAGAGATGGTGTCCCGTTCGCAATTCACTACGCAAGCAAAGTGCTTGACACTGCTCAGCGTAACTATACAGTTACGGAAAAGGAAATGCTTGCGGTAGTGTTTGCCTTGGATCAGATCTCACTTAATTGGATCCAAGGTAAATGTGTTCACTAACCACACGGCACTGCGATACTTGATGGAGAAGAAGGACGCGAAGGCGCGTCTTCTTTGGTGGATTTTACTTATCCAGGAGTTTGATTTGGACATCCGTGATAAACCTGGAAAGAAGAACGTAGTAGCCGATCATCTCCCTCGTTTTGAAGATCTTAATACTTCCGAGGATTCACCTATTCGAGACTCCTTCCCTGATGAGTCGACTTTTGTTATCGACTCACTCCCATGGTATGCCAACATCGTGAACTGTCTTGTCTCCAAGAAGGTTCCCGAAAACTGGCCCAAGAGCCACATCGACCGACTGAAGTCGGACGCTAGACATTACCATTGGGAGGATCCGATCCTTTTCTTTGAAGGGCCGGATTGTGTCTGGAGACGGTGTATTCCTCAGGAGGAATACCAGAGTGTCCTTTCTTTATGCCACAACTTGGAGGCAGGAGGACATCACTCCGGGAAGAGGACCGCATGGAAGGTACTTCAGTGTGGCTTTTACTGGCCGACCCTGTTTCGCGATGCCATCACCTTTGCGAAGTCGTGTCCAGTATGCCAGAGAATGGGAGGAACCGTTGGTTCCAAGGATGAGATGCCTATGCAGCCTGTCATCATTTGTGATGTCTTTGACGCCTGGGGCATCGATTTCATGAGCACATTCCCTGTTAGCCACGGGTTCGAATACATCCTTCTTGCGGTAGACTATCTATCCAGATGGGTGGAGGCTATCCCGACCCGAGCCGCAGACAGCAGGACTGTCTGTAAATTCATCAGAGAACACATAATCTCTAAGGATCCCCAAAATGATGATATCAGACGGGGGTAGCCACTTTGTAAATTGAGAGGTAAAGAAACTCCTGAAGGACTACGGCATCGAACACCGTGTCGCTAGCCCTTACCACCCACAAACCAATGGTATGGCTGAGGTGTCGAATAGGGAGGTGAAAACTATATTGCAAAAGCTTGTCCGCCCGGACAGGAAGGACTGATCTCAGATCTTGGATCAAGTCCTCTGGGCGTATAGGATAGCTTACAAGACACTGTTAGGAACCTCCCCATTCCGAATGGTATTCGGAAAGCCGTGCCATTTGCCCGTAGAGTTAGTGCATAAATCAGAATGGGCAATTAAGAAGGTCAATTGGAACACACACCTTGGACAGAAGCAGAGAGAATTGGATCTGAATGAGCTTGTGGAAATCAGAAACCGCGCATATGACAACAGTTTGGTGTACAAGGATAAGGTGAAGCGTTGGCATGATAGATATATCAGATGAAAGACCTTTGTTCCTAAACAGAAGGTATGGTTGTTTAATGCTAGGCTGAAGATCTTCCAAGGCAAGTTGAAGTCTAAGTGGACAGGCCCATTTGTCGTTTGTACGGTGCATGATAGTGGATGTGTCAAGATCTCAGATCTCGCAGATGACGCACCGACATTCCTAGTGAATGGACAACTGTTGAAGCACTTCGTCGAATCCAATGAGCAGTTAGTCCATGTTGAGGAGATTGTATTCATGCGCGAGACAGATTCAGCAGATACACCTCGAGCCGCGTATGGGACCTTGCAACAGTGAGCTCCAGTCATCGGCAGCATCTTGAAAGATTCAGACCGACTCATTTGTATATATCATCATTGTACACCCTATCCTTTATCCCCCGTGACTCTAGCAACCCATCCCCACCTCATTAAATCACTATCTTGAACTATACTTAGGATGACCAAATCCTAAGTATAGGGGGGATGAGTCACCTGAGTCAGTTCTTTGTACATTCTCCAGATCACATTGGTCCTCATACTCACTTCCGTCCTATACTTAGGTTGACCTTAGCCTAAGTATAGGGGGGACCGATGCCCACATTGTATATTCATCATCATCTCTTCTTGACCTCGTCTGCCCCACTTTTTGATCTTCTTCTACACTTAGGCTGCCACATCCTAAGTATAGGGGGCAGAGTGACTTCTATACATTTTTTTTATTTTAGCTTTCCTACGCTTAGCACGAGCTATGTCTTTTTCCTCGCTTTTCGTGCTCTGAGGACATAGCACACGCTAAGTATAGGGGGGTGTGTATATATTACATATATACTTTACCCATAGCTCGTACTTTCGCGTACTTTTTGCAATAATTACGGGTGGGTAAAAATTGAAGAAAAATTGAAAATAAAAATAAAAAATATATATATGCTTCTTATTTACTCTTTCATATCATCATTGCATTCAAAAAAATAAAAAAAGAGTCTTGCATTTACATTCATCTACATAGCACGTCATCTGCGTCTCATTTGCATATCTTGCATATGCAAAGTGAAAAGCTAATGGGTTCTGAACCGAGTTATGAGTAGATGTTGAGGATGGACTTGATATGACCTTAATCCACCTAATTTCAAAGGAACCTTATAGGAACTGGAGTTAAGATTTCTCAGGTCAAGTGACTTAATTCTTTGAGTCCGCAAGTCTATGTTCACATGTCATCTTAATTAGTCTAAGTAGAATATCTCGTGCACATGCATTATTCTTATAGACAGTGACCTAACTTGGATAAGCACAATGCACGTAGCTCTTCATTGATGAGGTGGTGAGGAGGTAGAATCCTTTAGCTTGGAGTAGCACACGGGTGGAAACATCCGTGATGTCTAAGGACGGGACGTTGTGGGTTGCAATAATGCTTCAAAAGAGGGATAGTCTACTGGCTCAAGAGGAAAAACTCCTGATGTACATGCTGCACCTTGTATGAGTTTGAAAAAAAATGCAAAAACTCCAAAAAAATCAGACAGGTCTAAGTGAAAATAAAATACATGTCGGAGTATGTATATTAGCAAAGAAATGCAGCTGGATGACCTGGCTACACTGGTCAGGCATCCCGGGATAGGTAGCTACACTGGCTACCGTCCATTCTTCTCTTTACCCCCTCCTCTTGAGTTGGTCGCACTTAAACTTAGAAGTGAATACCCCGCTCCTCGAGGAAAGAGTTACTGGACTGGGTTATTGAGTTACCTAGTTAGAGGAGGCTGGTTCCGAGTCATTTCTGATGTGGAGAGTTACATTTCACTTACACAATACAAGTAAGAATCATCGTCATCAGAAATTTGCGTTTGAGGATTTGTTCTGGCCTGACTATTGAGGAGTCTTGAATAGAAGACTTGTGGAACTTGAAGTCTGTTAGGTCTTAAGTTCAGGTCCCAATAAGGTTCTGCCACACAATTAATCCAAAGGTTGAGTCAAGCTCCATTTTCAACTTTTGTTCATGACTTTGGTATGGAACCCAAAATCATTTCACTCTTGCATTTCATTTAGTTGCTCGGGGACGAGCAAGGTTTAAGTATAGGGGGTTGATGAATCTGTGATTCATCACTCTAAAAGTTGAAAATAGAAGCTTGTTCCCGAGTAAATAGATGCATAATTCCCTCTTTCTTGCACAATTAGCATTCATACATGCATTCATGAAATATGCATTTTAGCATTCACATTTTGCATTAAATAAGAAGCCAAAATCACTTGTAAAATATCCACCTGTTAAAATAACATCTCCCTTATAATTCGTACATTTTAGTTAATAATGTGAGGAAGAAGGTCCAAGATCTCCTTTGTAAAATATCCAATAAAGACCTAGAATCCCTGATTCTTAGAAAGCCCATAACTCCCTCATACAACCTTCAAAATAGGTCTACTCACTTTCAGATTAATACACATTAAAAGACCCTTAAAATGAGGCTAATTTCATCCAATTTGGAGCTCGCATGAAGAAGTTGGGTTTTTGGGCCTCTATGTATACTATATAGGTGTATATTTGTATTCAGGCATTTTTGTATCATATTTGATCTCATCTCTTTCTTCGGTCAACATGAAACTTGTAGATCTCATCAAGATCTACAACTTTCATGTTTTGAGTTTTTCCAAATTTGGCCTCCTTCTCTTTCTACACTCATTTCTCTTCTCAGCCAATCACAGCTGGCCACATGGCGCCCTCTGGTTGTGCCATGCGGCCCGCTCCCCTTGCCCTAGCCGCCCGTGCCCACAACCGTTGGATCTCCATCCAGATCCAACGGCTGCACCACTTCCACGTACGCCTTTATCCACCACCGTTCGATCACTTCCCCTCTCAGATCTTAGCCGCCCGCCTCCGCCTGCCTATGCGCCTAACGCGTGGCGCATTTTGAGCCTCTCGATCACGCCTTCAGCTCTTCGATCTGCACCGTCCACTAGCGCTTTAATTTCAACCACCTGATCGAACGCAAATCTCTGATCTGGACCATCGGCTGGCGCCTCGTCTTCGACGAGCCACATGGCGCAATCGCACCCCTCAGATCGCCTCGCCCCAGATCTAATCCTACCCGCTCCTTGACGCTTCGACCTGGGCCGTTGGATCACGAGATCCAACGGCCACGACTTCGTCTTCCACCTTCGGTCGCCCTCTCTCCCACGATCTCGACCTTGCACCACACGCTGCCCCTTTCTATTTTCACTTCCACTCCTGCCACCCTCTCCGACCACCAACGCCTCCACGATCACCCCCACTCTCCCATCATCCTCGCCAACTCCCTCTATTCCCACGACGTCCACCAGAGACGCTCCACGATGACCTCGAACTCCACCTCGTCACCAGCTAACCCATCAACTTCGCCCTATAAATCCTCGCCCTCCGGCCACTGTCACGCCTATCCGCCAATACATGAGGAACCGTAGAGCTCAGAACGTTCGATTGGTGATAGCAATTGGCCTTATCTTCGAGCGAAGACAGGCGTCTTCTCCGGCAAGATCCACGGCGCCACCACCGTGCTGCAGTCCCTCCTCCGCGAAGCTGCTTGAGCTCACGTCCCTACCGACCCTTCGAGCGAAGACCTGGAGCTTCAGTCTGAGCTCCAATCCCCAGGTAACCTCCTCCATCCTTCTTTGATCTTCTTCTTATTTTTTCTTGATTTTCTCCGATTTTATTCGCCTTCCATCGTGATCTTCTCGCTCCATCTCCATTCCTTCGAGCTCCGCGAAGGAGCTCCGATCTTTGTGCACACGTCCATAGCTTAAAACACCATCAACCATCTTCCATCGACTCCAGTTGCGCCACCTGGGTAGAGCACCATCGTCGGACCACCTTCAATCTGACTAGGCCTCGTCGTTCGCTTCTCACACCTCCACGAACGCCCCCACATGCTTCGGCTATCCGTTAACCATCTGCAGGTGCCATCTCATTCACTGGCTGGAAGCTCGTCGGAGCTTCCCTCGAGCTTCACCGCCACAGTGCTCCAGCGCGCCTCCTCCGCTCCTGAAGCCACCAGACGCTTTGCCGCACCGCCGCGCATCTTCCGAGATATCTCCGAGCCTCCGGAGAGCTTCATCGACGACGGGAGGGACGGGCGGAGCAGAGTCCCCTTCGTCGGAGCCCGCCAACTCCTCCGTAGGTGGCGGAGGATCGTTGAAGATGAAGTACAGCCACCGTTCGAACTCTTGATCGAACGGTCCTTAGCCCGCCACGTGTCCAAGCGCCGGAGCAGTAGAGAGCCGTTTGATCTCTCTTTGATCCTACGGTCACAATCGCATCACGTCGCCATCTCTGGAGGAAGCCCATAACCGTTGGATTGATCAGTGATCCTACGGTCCGCAGCCAGCCACGTCGCCTAACTCCGCAACCGTTGGATCATCCGAGATCCAACGAGATTGATCACGCCACGTCTTCATCAGCAGCAGCCGTTGGATCAATCTAGATCCAACCGTCCAGATCGCGCCACGTAGCCCCGGTCCGAGCCTCTTCCCTGACCTCTAGGCTCGAACCACCCGAAGCTTCGCCAAGCCTTCCTCCGGACCTCTAGAGCGCCTGAGCCACGTCCCGAGCCGCCTACGCCACCTGAGCCTAGGTCGCCCCACGTGAGGAGCACGTACGGCCTGGGTAAATTACACGGAGGCCTTGGGAAGTTTCTAAAATTGCAAATCGGTCCCTGTGAAGCGCCCTACGTGAGGAGCATGTGCGCCAGTGGAGAAATTGCATTCCACCCCCTGCATTCTACGTAATTGCATTAAAGTCCCTGTCAGCATATTTATTTTTAAGCAATTTTAAATTTCTATATTGCAGTTACTCCCCTGTCATTGCACGCATATCTAGGTGTCATATTTCATCATTTTTAAATTACAAAAATTGCATGTTGTAGCTTAACTTGTCCTTGATCTTATGTGACACTTGTCATATTTTTGTGATAGCAGTGGAATTTTTAATTAATTTATTGGTTTATTTCTGTGATATTTTGCCCAATTGGACCTTTTAATTAATAGTTAATTCTCTGTAACTCCGAAAATTCCCAAAAAAATCGCAGTATCTCTAGGATAATTAACTTAACATGGCATAAAATTTTCATCTCATTTGCACACATCTCGAGGCCTAAATAAATTCTTTGGTGATTTCCTTAGTTTAATTTTAGTAGGTTTATTTCACATTAAAATTAAGGTCTGACAATTTTCCTAGATTCCTCATCATTAGATCTATCTAGGATAATTTTTTCCCCAAAATACAGTGATTTGATATTTATTAAAATTAAATTAGTGAAAATCACCCCGCATTCATTTTAAATTCACAGTAAAATCATTTAGTGTCAGAAAATTCCAAAAAAACTAGGTAGCTTAATTTCACCATATTTCATCATCTGGTCAATTTTCATAATTTTTGGACTTCATTTGAATACTTAACTGATTTAAGTTCTAAATTAGCTTGATTGTTGCATGTGTCTTGCATAGAAAATAGAAAAAGACCAAAAAAATATTCCCTGAAAATCTAACATTTGGACTTTGCTAAAAATTCACCTAAGGAGACAGATGCCTCCCTGAGTTCGACCTTGGACTTCACAAAGTAAAAAAAATTTGCCGCTTGCAATTGACTTGATTAAATTAAAAGTGGTTTTTGATATTCCCTCTCATTATCCGACTGCAACGAACATCAGAAATAATTTGGACATTAATCTGACCGAATTAACAAGGGTAGCGGGAGGCGCTATCAGTCTCCCGGCTCAAGAGGAAAAACTCCTTATGTAAATGTTGGTGTATATAGTATCTCAAAAAAAACTCTAAAAAAGTGGACAGGCCTGATTGAAAATAAAATGCATGTAGGAGTGTACATATCTGTATGGTTAATAAGAAAGCTTGAGCTTCAAATTCATATCATGTGAGCCTACAGCTGGATGACTTGACTACACTGGTCATGCATCCTAGGATAGTTAGCTACACTGGCTACCGTCCATTCTTCTCTTCACCCCCTCCTCTTGAGTTGGTTGCCACATGAACTTAGAAGGGAATACCCCACTTCTCAAGGAAAGAGTTGCTTAATTGGGAAATCATTGGGCTGTCATGCTAGAGAAGTCAGACTCTTTGTCATTTCAGTTGGGAAGAGCCACTATCACATACACTGTACAAGTGAGATTCATAGTCGTAAGGGTTTGTGTATGAGTTGAAAATTTCTGACATGGCTACTAATGAGACTTGAGCTGAGTTTTGGTATTCTCGAAGGCTATTGTGTTTCAAATCCGATTCCTATAAAGTTCCGCCTACACTAAAATTCCAAAGGTCTGACTTAAGCTCCAAACATTGATTTTGTGAAGACAGGTTCGATAATTAAATTCAATACTCTTTCTTTCTTTTTCTTTTCTTTGTTTTTATTTTTCTACACTCATTGCATAAGTGTTTGCTTGGGACTAGCATAGACAAGTATAAGAGGTCATGAATCTCCATTTCAACACCTTTATTCTATCATTTGGCCTTAAAATCCCTAGCTAATACATGTAAATAGCATTAATTTGTACAAAATAAAATTCATTTTTATTGCATTTATTGTGTAAATAATATTACTTTTAAGATCAAAATTATAGAATAAAGAAAAGAAAAGAAAAAGAATAAAATACCTTTCCCTAAACCTCGAGACCAAGTCAAGAATTGAATTGGTCGACAAGGAATAAAGTAGGGGAGATAAGGACCAATAAATCCAATAAAAACTCAATTCTTTTATTCATTCAATAAAGCATTTTTGGGACCTATTTTATTCTTTATTGTTTATTCATCAAATATATAAAGAAATTTTGTACATGAAAGTTGTAAATAATAACATATAGAACAATACAAAATTGATTTCATGTAAAAATAACCTACAGTGTTCATTTTATACTCTAAATAAAAAGCCAAAATCGCAACTTCCCAAGCTCATATCTCTCAAATAAAAACTAAAAATGTATCAAAATCACCATTAATTGTATATAACCTTTAATAATCTATTTAATGAAGGTGGTTTATATTTTTTGGAGTTAAGGTGTGAAAGTTAGGTTTTGGGCCCCTATTGTACTATATAATCGAATCAAATATTCATTTTATTTATTATTTATTATTTTTGTAATTTTATATTTTTATAATTTTGTAAATATTATTTATAACTTAAGTACATATGAAAATCAAAATAAAACCACAAATAAAAAACAAAATAAAATAAGTCCTTATAAATATATAAGTAAAATACATATGCTAATACCTGTAAATAAATAGGAGGGAAATTCGTTCTTTCATTATTTATTCTTTTATATTTTCATCATATTGTTAATATTATTTATATTGTATTAAAAATAAAGATAAAATAAAACCAAAGAAATACATTAAAATAAAACCATGTACAAAATACATAGATAAATATACAAGAACTATACATATACAATTTATACCCCTATTTATTTAAATGTACAAATAACATCATAAAAATATAAATATATGTTTATGTACATAAAAATAAGTTATAAATATATAAAATAAGATAATAAAATAATAAAATAAAATATACAAAATAAAAATAAAATAGATAAAATGTAGATGAATATACATATAAATACACCCCTAAAAATTAAGGGATTTTTACCGGGCAGACCCTATAAACTTTGCCAATCACCTCCACGACCTTTGAAATAGCCTAATTCCCCCCTCGATCCCGTAAACTTGCCAACTCTTACCTCATGAACCCTCCGGGTAATATGTTTTAAGCCCGTGAGGGTTCTTCGGGTAATTTACAGGGTCGATGGGGTAATTACATTGTGCAAAAGGTCGTAGAGGCATTTTAAAACGTTTATAGGATCTGTTGGGTAAAAATCCCAAAAATTAACTAATAATAAATAACATAAAAAATAAATAAAACTCATATTAAAATACTGCATAAAATAACAAACATTTTTTATTTTATCATCAAAATTAATAAAATCATTTACTATATTTAAATAATTATTTTCTAGTAAACTAGGCTATTGTGTCCTTATGTGGACTAACGTGGACCAATTAGGGCCCAGGGTTTGTTGACCCCGGTCAACTCCCCCCGGTGCCTCGGACTTTCGTCAGACCCGTCGAATCCCCCGATTTTATCCATTTTTTCGCTTGTTTCATCAATCCATCATGATCGACCCCTTCATAAGATTTCATCATGGATATTCCAGGATTCACGCCGACCCTGTAGATCTCTTGTACATAGCATCAATTCATCCAAAACCCTAGGTCAATAAGGGTGCTCCACATGACTATAAATAAAAACCTCTGACCCTCCTCCTCGATTTTGGTTATCCCTAAGCCCCCGCCTCCGGCCAAGAGCGACGTCACCATGTAACAGGTGGCGTACCCCTGGTGTAATTGAGAGTGGCTGAGGGAGGCAGAGGTACACCCACGGCAGCCTCGTCGGTTGCCTCTGCTCCCTGCCATCACTGGCAGGTACGAGCTATTCCTTTATTCTTTTTAGGTAGATTTTAGGTTTTTATTTAGTTTCTTGCAATTAGTTTTATCTCTAATCCTTCGCAGTAGTCTAGATCGTCCGTTTCAAAGTTCGCTGGGGCACAGCTTCGGCAAACCCATTCATTGTGATTCTGTTGCCTTCGACCCGCCTTTCCATCCCATTCCAGTCCCCTTCAAGTTCTCCACCTTCGACACCCCCAACCAACCTTGATTCCTTCTGAATCAGGGGATTGAGGTCCAACTCTGTCACCCACCATTGGACCTCTTCTCCATGTCCCACCGTCAGACCACACATGTTAGATAAAACCCCAGACCTATCGTTCTCATGTGTTTAACCTTTCTGCAGGTGTTGGTGGCCAGCGGACCCTCGTGGGGTCGATTTTTGATCAAGCAAGAGATACCTGGAGCCCATTATTTCCTCAAGCTCGCTAGCCATCACGAGGCTTCAACGTACCTCCTGAAGCCTTCATCAGATACGGAGGAGCTTGGGCGATGTTTGGCGCCTCCTGCAAGCATCCCAGGTGGTCGGTGTGAAGAGGTACACCAGATCGAAGCTCGAAGGAATGGAGATTCTTCCATGTTCTTCCGAGCGCCTTCAAAACCGTGGGATCGAGCCATATCTCCAGATTCTCCAGAAGTTGTTGGATGTTGCCGCCCATGACCATTGATCTCCCACGTAGCGATCTAATCCTGATCGTCCAAGACCGAAGCAGTATCTGATGTTCTTATGGCACCATGTGTCAAGAGAAATAACCATAACAGTCCGATGGTGCACCCATTTGGGGTAAATTGTGTACTTAACCTCGCAATTTTTATATTTATTAATTAGTCCCTTCACTAATAAATAGTGTAACTAAAATGGAAATTTTACAAAAAGGCCCCTATAATTATTGAATATTGATTGTGGGTCCATTCCATGTCACCTTACGTGTCGTTCCACGTGAGATGGCAAAATCACAAGGATGCCCTTGTGAGTGTTTGTATTTGTATTTGGTCCAGTAATTTTAAATATAAGTTATATATTTCTGGTAAAATTGCATGTCTGTCCCTGATGATTAGTTTTATTTGCAAATATGCCCATCCCAATTCATGTATTTTTTGTGCTTAGATTCATTTATTAAAAATAGCACCCATGCTTAAAAACTATGCAAAATAGGGTTAGATGACTGCTAACATGTGTTTTCACGCTCTATTTTTGATTTAGAATTCTTGGCATTTTAATTAATTATTAAAAATAAAATGAGCATGTTTTTGTCCCTGACTAACTTATAAAATACAAAAAATAGAAAACTATTTTGAAATATTCCCAAAAAAATATATGTTGTTTATTTCAGTATATTTTAACTCCTTACCAAAAATCCCTAAAATAAAAAAAAGAAAACACAAAAAGTTAAAATGCTCCAAAATCCTTTATAAAAAACTAAAAAAACACTAAAACATACACATTTATGTTTTTCTATTTCTTAATTTTCTTTATATAAATATCTATATATAAAAATTGATTTGGATAATTTTGGATCTTATTTGTTATTTTTTATATTCAAATCAATTTCAATTTATTATTTAATCCTGATTTGGGATATTTTTCATTTTAAAAATCAATAAAAAAATTAGCAAAAATCACAGAAAAATCACAAAAATATAAGAACAATATGTAAAACTCAAAAACAATTTATTTTTTGTATTTTACCTATTTTATTAGTCTTTATAATTATATTACTCTTTATGTCATAAATAGCCTTATATATTCTATTATACATAAAAAAGAAAAAGAAATATAAAAATATAAAAAATATAAAAAGAAACACAAATTTATAAAATTAAAACAAAAAATATAAAAAATAAAAAGCCAAAAAAATTACTTAAAAATAAAAACCCACAAAAACAATAAAAATGGACAAGAGAAAAGGACAAGTTTTTGAGCTTTAGTTTCCCCCATTTATGCTCCATGAGTTCGACCTCTGCACATGCTTACACCTATACTCATTAGTTGTAGAGTAATACTAAATGTTAACTCCACATTTTTGCTACTTTTTGTTTGATTCTTAAAGTGGGTTAATTATTGATTAATTAAGATTTCGTTTGAGGTCGCTTCGACGACTATTGATCCGCCTTGTGGATTGGCATGACTTCAGCCATTTCTCAGTTATCAGTCTCCAGCTAGCGTCCGATCAAGTGAGCAAGCACCGTTGGATCTAGATCTGAGATCTAATCTTAGACGTTCGCTGCGAACCGGTATCATGCAACAGGTGGACGCCACATGTCCAAGTGAGCGCCATCAGACCGTCCATCTGCACCTTAAGTTGGGTATTTTGTGCTTATACCTGGCTATTTTTTGTATTTAACTATTAAGACTGGAACTTTCCTCAGATGTGATAGTAATATTTGCAAAAGGATCCTCTAACTTTCATTATTTGCATTTCAGTCCAATCCACGTCACCTCATGTGTCGTCCCACGTGAGGTGGTGATTTTGCACGTGGGCCCTCGTATCTTCTTGTATTCCAATTTGGCCCTAAAATTATTTATTCTAGTTGTGAATTGGTAAAATTACAGTCCGATCCTTCAATTTTATTTTAGTTACATTTATGCCCCCAATAGTATTTCATTTTTGTGTATTTGCTTGATTTATGAAAAATACATATTTTGCTCAGAAAAATCCCAAAAATAAACTTAGGTGCACGTTGTGGTGTAATTTCACGTTACATTTTTATTTTTAATTTTAGGCATTATTATTAAAAATCCTTTTGGGCATATTTTTCCTTTATCTACATTATAAAACCCATCAAAATATAAAAAATTTTGAAAATTTTCAAAAAAAAATATTTTTGTTAATTTATTTATTTTTAACTAAGACTTGAAAAATATATAAAAAAAAAAGAAAATACCTAAAAATTAAAAAGGCCCAAAAACATTGATAAAAATATATAAAATCTATAACAACTCTAAAAATATGTTTTCCTAGCTATGAATTTTCTTTATACTATATATTAATTACTAAAAGTAATTAGGAGAAATTTTGATATTGTTTGGTATTTGTTATCTCCATTTAAGTCGGCCCATTTATTTTCTCCCTATTTTGGGGTATTTTTTGCTTTAAATATATATATTAGCAAGATTTTCTAAAAAATCATAAAAATAGTTAAAAATTTATTTAAACCCCAAAAATATTTAATTCTATAATTTTAGTTGTTTTTATCTATATTTATCTCTCTTTTATCTATTGTATATAGTCTTATATACTAGATTATATATTTAAAAGAAAAGAAAACAAAATTTTAAAAAATATAAAAAGAAATTTAAAAATATAAAATTAAAACAAAATATAAAAAATGTGTAAAAAATAAAATAAAATAATATGCAAAATCAAAAACCAACTGAAACCATATTTTGGTTGTGTCCTTGAGAAAAACTGTGCCTGATTTTTCTATCTTGCATTGCTTTACACCATTGCTTCTTGTGTTCGATCCCTACTTGCTTGTCACTATACATCTTTAGTAGAGTATACTAAATTTTGATTCACACTACTTTGCTTGATTTATTCTTTGTGTGGGTTAATTGTTGAAATAGCTGAGAAATCTGAGCAGTCTCCTCAGCGACAAGTGGTGTTGATTTGTCAGCTCATTTTAGCGACTCTAATTTTTCCGTTTTTCAAATGGCGTCGTTGCCGAGGAGAATCAGTTTGTAGAGTAGTTTTTGTCTCTTATATTGCTTATCCATTCCTGCATTTATTGCTTTCTATTTGACTATCAATTTTGAATTGTCTCACATCTCTTCTTTTGTCTTCTTGTGAGGGATCGCAGACTGAGGAGGACCGCCTAGGTGATTCTATGCGGCCTTGGGACGAGGAGCCGGCTATTCTGACCTAGCTAGCAGGAGAGAGCAGGAGGCTCTAGAGAGAATAGTAGCTTAGGTTTTTATTTTTCTTGTAAGAGAGAGACTTATTTCTCCACTATTAAGTAGTAATAATATAAGTAATATATGTACTTTGGACTTGGACACTTGATCCCAATTTCCAAGTGTTTGTTCACTTGGGGGCTCACCGCATTTTCCATGCATTCCATCACCTTGTTTTATTTTGTTTCTTGCGATTTGTGCTTTCCACTTTATTTTTATTTGTTTTGTGGAATAAGACCTTAGTCTTTAGGTGTGCTTGATCGTATAACGTAAGGCCAAACACCTAATAACTTTGCATAGTTTTCACATTTGGACTTAGAATAATTAATTGTTAAATACTCAGCTTTAAAACCACGTGCCGAAAGAGGTCCTATATAGGTCTTGTAGGACCAGTTGTGGCGGGCACCGATCGGCATCAAAGACCAAACTTAGGTTTCAATGTGAGTATTTAGCATTTGGTTCATCATGTATAGAAATTGCCTGCTTAGGATGATTTCCATGTGCATATCAGCATATAGTATAGGTTTAAAAATTCCAGTTTTGCATCCCATATGGAGAAAGCTGGGAAGCACACTAAGTCTTCTAACTGTGCATTCATCATTTAGGCACTAAGGTGATATTTCCATCTTAGCATCGCCTTGCATTGCTTTTTCGACTATCTTCCTCTATTTTTGGATCACATAGAAATCAAAGAAAATACAAAAATGTTAGGCGCTTGTATTGAATATACTGAAAACAAGTGATAACATAAAAAATTAAAAAAGGGACTGTTAAAAATACTTGACCTAAATAAATTTGATTAATTGGACTCATTGCTTTGGGTGAGAAAAGCCCTCATTTGTTTTCAGGTTGCATTGGAAGGTCTCCTTCCTTGAGAGAGTGAGAGAGAGAGAGAGAGTTATAATAAGGAATAGAGCCCAAAACTCATTTTGTGGTTGCCTTATGTATCGCCTAAATTTCTGAAGTATTGGCACTTCTATCGTATGTAGACGAGTAGTGCTTGGTCAACTATGATTTTCTCTATTGTGTAGAGCATCGACCTTGTCCAAAGTATTAAGCTAAGGCCACACCTTCATGGGGGTGTCTGTCTCATCATCTTGCGTTCGAGTAGGCCCTCGCACGCTCACGGGTGATTCTGTTGCGAGCGAGGTCCGAAGTAGTGGTTTCACCTATAGGCTTCCTCCCTCTATTTCTTTGGCTGAGTAGGGATCCAAGAAGGGTTACAAGGACCTTAAAAAGTTCATAGTACATGCTACAAAGGAGGAGGACAAGTACGGGATACTTTTCCGGCAGTACTCTCTCCAATAAACATAGCACTCTAAGGACTCGTTCAAAGATAAATTGCATGAAAAACCAAATCTAAAACTTACAAAGATAATTGTCGAACCTTTGCGGCTTCATGGGTCGAGTTGGTAAATCCATTATTTTGAGGTTTAATTGATTAGTCTTATTAAGATCAAGATCAAAAACATCGCACACTTGCGCAATTTTGCTCTCCTTCTCTTTGACCCTTGCTCATTGTGAGCCTTCTAACGTTTTACACTCCTTTTATTTCTTGTTTGACTCTATGTTCCTCGTCCATCATCCTTCTCTTTTGACCTTCTCAAGATGTCGTCACATGGATGGCTTAGTCGGGACTCAGCCGACACCCACATCGATCTGTAATGCCAACATCTACAATAATGGCAGGTGATCTTCATGAAGTCAGTTCGGATCTTGCGAACTTCTCCTTGGACTCCCCGATTCTCGCTTCTTTCAATACTTGCCTTTCTCCGATAATTGTTCGAGATGGACTCGCAGCCCGAGCTATCTCTTCCTTCCCAAGTAAATTGGGATTACTCTTGTCCCCATACCAACCCCTTATCGGTGGAGATCGATTTCAGTCGATATCCTATGCTCCATTCACAGCAATCTAGGATTGACCTTAATCTTATATTCATCTCCGTAGTTGGTATTCAGACAGAGACTGATCAGGGTTTATTCTGTCATGCAGATCATCAACCTGATCACGAGCCAGACGTTTAACCCGATTCAGAGATGGCACCTACAGGAAGAGGGAAGGGATAACATCCTCAACCAGCTGAGCAGGCAGATCAGGGTGAAGGGCAGTACACCACACAAAATGAGGTCAACAGTCAGCTGCTCGCTTTGATACAGGCCATCCAACAGCAACTGACTAATCAGGCCCTAGCCCAGACCGCCTTCCAAGATATGTTGAACGATTTGAGGAGGAGGGCCGATGAGAGAGATGCCGGAAGGATGATGAACCAAACCCAGAGAATGAGTTTAATCAGGGAGGTGCAGGAAATGAATTTTCAGTGGGGGGGACCCCGTTATGAGAGATGGGAGGTAGAACCACCGTTACTGAAGCCAACCCTGAAGGAAACCTACAGCCCTAGGCAGGACGCGTCACCGAGTGGATTTAGATTCCACCAATCCATGCCCATTTCGAGTTGAAGCCGCAGTTCATGTCTCTGCTTCCCACCTTCCACATCAATACAACTGAAGAACCATGCATCACCTAAAAAAAATTGGTCACATTTCTGCCACAGGACATTACTCTAATATCCCTCTAGGGGTTATCAAGATGACTACTTTTCCTTTCAGCCTCCAAGACAAGGCCCTGTATTGGGTCGATCATTTAGGAAAAGTGGCAATGACCTGGGATGATTTGAAATCAGCATTTCTCCGTAATTTTACCCTCTCGGTCACCTGAATCAGATGCGCACTCGCATCTCCAGCTTCTGTGAGCAGCCCCACGAGATAATAAATGAGGCGTGGGAGAGATTCAAGGAGTTACAAGAAAAGTGTCCCCACCACGAGATTCCCAAAACCAGTCTCGTACATCATTTCTTTGGTGGGAGATACTAGAAAGCCAAAGGCTCATCGATGTCGCTTGTGGTGGCTCACATTTCAACAAGGACGAGGTTGTTGTCTAGACATTTTTGAGGAGATGGTTGAAGGAGAGGCTACTCAATCCTCATCACGCACGTATCTGAAGATGCCCACCACCATCAACAAGCATGTTAACATGGCTACACATGCCGAAGACAAGGATGAGAGCTCCAACCTTAGCATCATCAGGAGCCACATGTCTAAGGTAGACATCATCAAGAAAAGGTTGCAGAACCTTGAGAAACTTCTGGTTATCGAGAAGAGGACCCAGGGCTTGGAAAAGCTTGATTTGATTTCCCAACAGGTGAAGCAGCTCGTTCGAGGTTTAAATGACAATGCTTGCAACTATGTGCCTACCACTGCCAAGACGCATGCTGAGCAGAAGGAACTAGCACCGATACAACCTCCTCAACCGAGTCTCCTGCAGACCCAACCAGTCTAGAATGTATACTACATGGAGGTCCTGGATCAGCCCTCGCAGTCCCAAACCAAGATGGTTGCTTATCAACCTGAGATGTCGCCAGTCTACCTAGAGTAGTTTCGTGCACCTCCGTCACAGATCCAAGAGATAAATGGTGTGTGGGAGCATGAACAACAGCTGCCCCATCCTTGAGGACACTCTTAGGATCAGAACTCGTCCATTCGGCAACACCACCAGCAGCAGCAGGGTGGGAGGAACTTCCAACCCTACCCACCCTAAAACTAGCAGCCTCCGTAATATGGGAACACTTGGAGGCAATGGTATCAACAGCAGAAGTCTGGCTACCATCATCAAGGGTATCCTCAGTAGCAGCCCACTGCACCATATCAAAAAATTTATCCTTCTCAGCAATACTCATAGTACTCTTCTCGCCCTTCTTCTAACCATTTCTCTCAGGGTTACCAGCAGCAACCTCCCCCGCACTATTAGAATCAAAGGACCCAATTGGGTGATTCTTCTGAGGCTGCACCAGTGAACCCGACCCTCGCATGCCTGGAGCGGCAAGTCAAGAATATGGCTGAGATGACCCAGAAGATCGACGACCTGACAGCTACCAAAACCATCATACCAGCCAAGGTCGAGGCTAATCCGGATAATTACCGAAGTAAGGAGTAGATAGTATGCAGTGATCTGTCGGATTCTGGTAGAAATGATATGTTTATTTCTAAAGTTGTTACTCTCAGGAGCAATAGAGAACTGCGGCCATCAGCAGCCGTGAAGGGAAAGCATATTGCATCTGTCGGGGAATCATCAGTCCAGCTAGCACGAGGGCCAAGCATCATTTTTGGAGGAGCACCATTTGCAGAAAAATCACAAAAAATGAAGAAAATACAAAAAGACAAAAAGTCAATAACATACCTGGTGGAGACCAGCCAACATTGGAGATGCCTGCACGTGCCACAAAACCTACACCAGCCTTGAAGAATCTTACATCGGCAGAAGATCCAAATCCAGCACACGAAGACGAGCCTGCATTTTTGGGTCCATAGCTTGTAGATGATTTACACATTTTTGACATCTACCTATAAATAATGATATGGGCAAAACTTTGAATGATACAGTTTCATATTTTGTGAATGTTCCTCTTACAGAAGCAATGAAAAAATATAAAAAATGAAAATTTTGAAAAATGCTTTGTCTGGTCTTACCATTGTAGAGATTATTCAAAATTTATCTTGAATATGCCTTTAATGAAAGCCCTTGAGCACATGTCTACGGTAAAGAAAGGATTCAAAGATGAATGTAAAACTGGGCACAGACCGCATCCTCAAAATACAATGAGTAAAAGTGGCAAGTCCGAGAAGCATATCCTTACAATGGCCACAGTCAATGCCATCAGCAATCTCCCAGACAAAAAGGAAGACAAGGGAGCACCCCTCATTCACTGTTAGATGTTTAACCAAGAGTTTGAACGTAATTTGCTCGACAGCTGGTCTTCTGTCAATTTAATGCCGGCTTCACTACTCACAGAATTCGGGTTAGGATCACTCAAACCTACAAAGATGATTCTGCGATTCACAGACAAATCCATGAAGTGACATAGGAGAATGTTGGAGGGTGTGATCGTCACGTTTCAGGGGATGCAATTCCCTGTCGACTTTGTTGTGCTAGACATGGATGTATCCATGCCTCTACTTCTCATCCCAATCATCCTTGGATGGTCGTTCCTGCTAACAGCCAATGCAGTAGTAAATTACGATGCTGGAGAGATTACGTTCGGCTCCAATGATAGTAAAGTCAAGATAGAGACCATGTCTGACGCAAAGCCTACGGAGGGAGTATCTGCAGCAGGTATCCAGGTGATCGACCATTCCAAAGACTGCTACTTTCTCACTGAAATTCAAGATACCAACCTATTTATGGATGATAATGAGATCCGTGAATTCCTCTACCCTGAGGAAGGAATGGAGAATGCAGTCGAATTTCCCCATGTCGATCATGATGAGATTCTTGTTGAATCGCTTGATGAGGTTGTCGTGGAGATCATGTGCCTTCAAGACCAAGAGCAGATCATTGAGGATTTTTGCAATGAAGAGGATATTATTGAAAACTTCTGTAAATTTTCGAATAAAGAAACTGAATGAAATAGGGTGGATATCGAACTGATGAAGAACCACCACCTGTTATGATAGCCGAAGTCGCCGTTGAAGCAACTCCCACTCCGCCTAAGCATAAACAACTGCCCTCCAATATGAAGTACACCTTCCTTGCAGGTGAACCTAACATGTACCCGGTCAAATCAATCCCATCAGACCGAAGACCACAAATCTTGTCTGACAGAGGTTCTTGAATGAAACTGTAAGGCTATTGGTTGGAAAACTTCGGATCTCCAATGGATCAACCCTTCCCTTTGCTCGCATCATATTTTCCTTGAGGAAGACAGCAAACCCTTCCGTAAATTTCAGAGAAGGTTGAATCCAAACCTTCAGAAGGTTGTCATGAAAGAAATTCAGAAATGGTGCGATGAGGGATTCATATACCCCCATCTGCAACAGTGGATTGGTGAGCCCTCTACATGTACTACCGAAGAAATCAGGATCACCATCGTGAAGAATGACAAAGGAGAGGAGATCGTGACCAGAGTACCCACTTGTTGGCAACTGTACGTAGATTACAGAAGACTCAATCTCGCTACCAAGAAGGACCATTTTCTGCTGCCCTTCATCAACCAGAGATTGGCCGCGAAGGAATACTTCTTCTTCTTGGACGGATACTCTAGATATAATCAAGTTGCTATAGCTCTTGAAGATTAATAGAAGACTACGTTCACCTGTCCATTTGGCACATATGCCTTCAGACGAACATCTTTCCGGCTAGCAATGCCCCAGCCACATTTCAGAGGTGTATGCTTGTAGTTTTTGCCGACATGGTGGGCAATTTTCTTGAGGTCTTCATGGACGATTTTTTTGTCTACAGGGACTCCTTTGATCAATGCCTTGATTACTTCAATCGAGTCTTACAAAGGTTCTGCGAAGTAAATCTAGTGCTCTCGTGGGAGAAGAGCAATTTCATGGTGACCAAAGGAATTGTGTTGGGTCACGTTGTATCTAAACGTGGTATGGAATTTGATCCAGCCAAGGTGGAGGTGATTTCCAAACTAGAGCCACCAACAACTATCAAACAAGTCAGGTCATTCTTGGGCCACGTCGGATTCTACTGACAGTTTATCAAAGATTTCAGTAAGTTGGCCATACCGTTGATAGAGCTATTAGGTAAGGAGAATGATTTCATTGTTGATGACAGTGTGCTCCTTGCCTTCCATCAATTAAAAGAACTTATCACTCAGTCCCATGTTCTGCAGCCACCGATTTGGACACAACCTTTTGAGTTAATGATAGATGTGTCGGATTATGCCAATGGTGTTGTGCTCGGACAGAGGAAAGACAATGTCCCGTTTGCTATTCACTACGCTAGTCGAACGCTCGATGAAGCTTAAAGGAATTACACGATCACTGAGAAGGAGCTGCTAGCGGTAGTTTTTGCCTTGGAGAAGTTTAGATGCCATATCCTTGGGTCCAAGATCATCATATATACAGATCACTCAACCATCTGATACCTATAGCAGAAAAAGGACGCCAAACCATGTCTAATCTGGTGGATCCTTCTTCTCCAGGAGTTGACCTCGAAATTCGTGATAAACCTGGAGTAAAGAATGTGGTGGCTGACCACTTGTCTAGACTTCATGTGCCTGAATCTCTTGAGCCGAACTTGCAACCATCACAGAAATGTTTCTGGATGAGGTAATTTTGTCATTCACCTCACTCCCCTAGTATGTCGATGTTGCGAGCTTTCTTGTGTCCAAGAGAACTCCACAAGATTGGTCGAATCTGAAAGTAGACAAATTTGTGTCTAATTTATTCCACTCATAATTTTTGTAAAATTGCAGTTCAGTCCTTGGATTTTATGTTAATTACGTTTATGCTCGTGCTAGTATTTCATTTTTTGTGTATTTGCTTGATTTATTAAAAATACTAAATACCTATTGTGACTTAGAAAAAACCCAAAAAATAAACTTAGGTGTCTGTTGTGGTGTAGTTTCACGCTACATTTTTGTTTTTTAATTTTAGGCACTTTTATTATTTATTAAAAATCCTTTTGATTACATTTTTACTTTGTCTACAGTATAAACCCTAAAAATATAAAAAGTTTTTGAAAATTTCTAAAAATATATATATATATATTTCTATATTTATTTATTTTGTAACTCCGGGACTTGAAAAATCTAAAAATAGAAAAAAAATACCTAAATGTCAAAAGTCCAAAACCTTGATAAATATATATATATATATATCTATAAAAACTCAAAAAATATGTTTTTCTAGCTCTAAATTTTCTTTATACTATATATTAACTATTAAAATTAATTTGGAGAAATTTAATATTGTTTGGTATTTTTATCTTCATTTTAAGTCAGCCCATTTATTTTTCCCCTATTTTGGGGTATTTTTTGCTTCAAAATATATAAAAATTTGAAAAAAACTAAAAAATTATAGAAAAAGTAAAAAAATATAGAAACCCCAAAAATATTTAATTCTATAGTTTTTAGTTGTTTTATGCTATATTTATATCTCTTTTATCTATTATTGTATATATAGTCTTATATATACTAGATTATATATTTAAAAGAAAAGAAAATACAAAAATCTAAAAAGTTAAAAAAGAAAATCTAAATCATAAAAATTAAAAACAAAATATAATAAAGTATAAAAAAACAAAATCAAAAATAGACAAAATCAAAAACCCGCCAAAACCATATTTTGGCTAAGTGTCCTTGAGACAAACTGTGCTTGATTTTTTTATCCTGCGTTGCATTACACCATTGCTTCATTTGTTCGACCCCACTTACTTGTCACTATACCATCTTTAGTAGGATATAATAAATTTTGATTCACACTAATTTGCTTAATTTATTCTGTATGTGGCTGATTGTTGTAATAGCCGAGAAATCTGAGTTGTCTCCTCGACGATAAATGAAGCTGATTTGTTAGCTCATTTTAGCGACTCCAATATTTCCGCTTTTCAATGCTTTAGCCATAGCTCATATTTTGAAAATTTTCAAACTTTTTGGGGTTAGGTTATATTATTTTATGAACTGATTTTTGTAAAAATGTTTGTAAAATGGTTGAAAAATGTTCTAACTTTATGACGCTGCCTTGAAAATGGTTGGACATCGGTTTGAAAAATGAGAACTTTACTTGTTTCAAAAACCATTTGAAAATGTTTTGAAAACTATCTATCATGTGACATGGTTTGGAAAATGTTTTCATACTTCTTTCAAAAATGAGGGATAAAATGAGACTAAATTGTGTTTTTAACCTTATTAAAAAAACCCTTCAAATCAAAAATTAAAATTTCTTTAGTAAAAAATCTTACTACTAAACTTAAAAATGATTAGCTACTTTTTAGTGAGGGGACTACGGTCTCCCTTAAGTGAGTGGGTGGTAAAAGACAATGCATATGACACCATCTTGAAGTAATATGTGTATTTGTGTGACAGTCTGTACTTACACCCATACTGGTTGGAAGTAGATGCAACTAGTCATATGAGTTTAGGCCAATCATTATTTCTCTAAAGGAAGCCAAAAAAGTATTAACTTTTGAGTTGGTGTATCCCTGATACAAATCACTATCACTCAAGGCTTAAGGGAATTGAGAACACTTGGTTTTTGAGGTCTTAAGAGTATGAGTTAACCAGCCTTAGTCATTAAGGTTTGAGAGTTATTATCCACACTTTTCCTAGTTTCAAAGATATGAGTGCCATATTGCACTCTTCATCTCTACCTTAAAGGAATATGATCAGCACATAACATACACAACTACATGAATGAGAAATTTCACTGGGGGACTGGGACTTGAGATTTAAGTCTATACCTGATTTGATGATGCTCGAAAATGGGATAAAGTCAATGAAAGCTTCTTGAAACATGAGTGTCAGCAAACCCTAGCCATTATACGAACAAGTTCTCGTGTTATCTTTTGATATGACCTATATGCCAGGATGTGATGAAACTTAATAAATTGTTGATCAGTGTGTGCCAAGTTAGTAAAAGCAGTGGAGCTAGCCTCAAGAAAAAGAAAAGAAATGTTGAATGAAAAAAAGAGCTCTCAAATACAAAATCAATTTCAAAGAGATTCCACCAAAGGCGAGCGCTCCCAACCATTTCAAAGTCCATTTGGACCAAAGATTTTAAGATCAGGAGTCGGGCTAGCACCTAATAAGGGCTCTGCATCATGTAGTGATACTAGTCTGGGGTGTTGAAGGTATCTTAGATACTCAAAAGAGACACACCTGGGTGCACTCCCAGGAAAACAAGTGCAGACGACTCCGAGCTCTCTCGACGGACACAGTGATCAACAAATAAAATATTTATTGAGTAATTAAGCACTCGAGAGGACAATTATTTCAATGAGAGGGACAGAAGAAAACACACAAACATATATGCCCTCCATCAACTAGCCTTCCATCTACACTTTAAGACTAACGAACTATTGAGACGATGATTAACTGCAAAAAATGACTTATTCCCTGGTGTTGAGGATTAAGCCTTGAGGGAGAGTCTCTTGGAATAGGACCTTGGGTGACCTTGTGACTCAACTCTTGTGATTGCAGTATACACTAAATATCATATCCTTATATTATACGTATATACAGAGAGTATGATAATTAGACAAGTTGGATTCCTCTTCGCTAAGCTTGTTTGAGCTAGGAATTTTAGGGTCACTCAAGTCATGGGTCCCTGATGAATTAAGCCATGAAAATTCACATGCACTGTCAGTGTGTAATCTGGCTCTTCCATTTCTTTTGATGCTCGAGGACGATCATGGTTTAAGTATATTTATTTATCATCATCCTAGCTTGAACAAGTTAAAAAAATTCATCTCTAATTCACTGATATTAACAACTAACCTCGGTATTAATTAACCTAAATTATTGTACAAAATTAACATCTTTTTATTTTCTTTATTTTCCTTATTTGTTCCTATTAAAAATCCTAAAAAATAGATAAATATTGTATATTTTAGCATTAAAAAGAAATTAAAAATATAAGAAAGTGTAAAAAATTAAAAACAAGTGTTTGTATTCATTAAAAATGCTTCAAAAATTCACTTTGCTCATATGATTGATTTTGGCTTTTTATTTAACATGAAACTTTTTGATCTCGTTAAGATATACAAGTCTCATGTTTTGACTTTTTTATGATTCAGCTTCCTCTTATTTATTTTTTATTCTCTCTTTATTTTATTTTTTGAATAATTTCATTGGGCCACGTGGCGCCTACTAGGCCGCCCACATGGCCGACTCTCCTCTCACCATCCACTTACCCGCCAGTCGTTCATCTCCTCCTGATGGACTCCATCTTGTCCGCACACCAAGGCCTCACTTCCCACCGAAGGATCATATCACCTGATCTGATCTGGTCCACTCCCACGCACCCCCATCAGGATCGTTTGATCGCAAGATCCAACAGCCTGCATCTCATCTTCGTCCTTTGGTAACCGCCCTTCCCCTCTCCTAATCCATTCTTTGCCCATTTACTACAACAATCTCAACCACTCTCTCCATGATTTTCCACCTCCTCGTTATTGCCTATGCTCCCTCATTCATGCTAGACCCTAATTGAAATGTAACCTAATTACTAGGGCTCAAGACGGTGGTTACAAAACGCTCGACCGCCCCACTTGTAACGATTGATCTTCTCCATAAAAGCTCTGCCTCTACCCCACTTAAAATGTGTCCACCAATCCACGGGCCAAGGTCGAGCCCCTCGCCTTCCTCCTGTGACAAAGGAGCAAGGAATTGAGGTGGCGAAGACCACCTTCGAGCCTAGGTATTGACCCATGGTCAACTTGGCCATGCCATAACTCTAGCACGGCCGTCAATCTGCTCCAGGTGTCTGCTAGAGTCTGGTGAAGATTGGAACTCAGACCAGTGCTCAGCCCAAGCCCCGCTCCGCCTCCTTCTATCTCCTTCAATCTCCAGGTAAGCACCTTCTTGTTTTCATCTTGTTTTCTTTTTTTTTGGTGCACACACAACATTCCACCATTGATTGACCACCCTCTGAGCTTCATCGAACACCTCTCATCCTCATGCACCCCTTTGGTCGCCCTCTCTCTTCCTCCAGACCTCTGTCACCCCTTGCCTTCTTCTCTGGTGAAGCTGGAGAAGAATCCATATAGGGCACCATCTTCTTCATCCCAGATGCCCCCCATACCATCTACCCTACTTTGGCTATCCCCCCTCCCTGCTAACCATTTTACAAGTCCCCTCTTCAATCGTCGGAATTCTGGTAGAGCTTCGCCTCTGGTGGGTGAGGGTTCGTCGTCACCTGCCTCTAGTGGCTACTCATCTTCTCTGACCTTCGATCGTCATCACCATAATCTCCACAGTCTCCCTGGGTCTTCAACACGCACAGAAGAAGGCAATGGAGCTTGTGTCCCTGTGTTCGACCATCGTAGACTTGCCAAGTTTAAATACTCCACATATGCAAATTTGTGGCATTTATGATCGATCCATTTTCGTATCATGTACTAAAAAAATTCCATGATATTAAAGAGGTGAAAATGAGGTTTATCATTGCCTTATACAATCAACTAGCCATAGCCCCTGAAAACCAAGATAAGACCACCTTCACATGTCTATTTAAGATGTATGCCTTCAGACGCATGTTATTCGGACTATGTAGCGCCCCTGCTACATTTCAAATACGTATGCTGGTCATATTTGCTGACATGGTGGGCAGTTTTATTGAGCTATTCATGGATGATTTTTCGGTCTACGGAGATAACTTTGATCAATGTCTGACTTATCTAGATCGAGTACTTCAATGATTTTGTGAGGTTAATTTGGTGCTTTCTTGGGAGAAGAGTCACTTTTGGTGACTAAGGGATGTGTTGGGATGCGTCATCTCAAAGCGAGGCATGGAGGTCGATCCAGCCAAGGTGGAAGTGATTTCGAAAGTTGAGCCACCTACTACATTGAAGCAAGTCATGTCATTTTTGTGGCATGTCAGATTCTACCAAAGGTTCATCAAAGATTTTAGCAAGATTGTTCGACCGTTGGCAGAGATTCTAGGCAAGGACATTGATTCCAATGTATATGATAGAGTAATCCATGTCTATGATTAGTTGAAATAAATAATCACCCAGGCTCATGTCCTATAGCCAGTGTATTGGTCTCTGCTATTCGAGATTATAGTGGATGCTTCTAATTATGCCATTGGGGTTGTGTTGGGACAACAACGAGATGGATGACCATTTGTGATTCATTATGCTAGCAGAACTCTGAGTGAAGCCCAGAGGAATCACACAACTACAAAAAAAGAGCTACTAGCAGTAGTGTTTGCGCATGAGAAATTCATGTCACATTTGCTTGGCTCAAAAGTGATTGTCTACAATAACTATTCTGACGTACGATACATATAAAGTAAGAAGGATGCAAAGTCACATTTACTTCGGTGGATCCTTCTACTCCAGGAGTTTGATTTGGAAATATGAGATAAACCTGTAATCAAGAATGTAGTGGCAGATCACCTTTCCAGAATTATTGAGCTAGATACTCCTGAGCGGAACATCATTCCAATTACTGAGACTTTCCCACATAAAGAGATATTGCCAATCACTTCGCTCTCGTGGTACGCTAATATTGTGAACTACCTTGTCTCCAAGGAAGTTCCGCGAGATTGGTCGAAGCTTAAAGTGGACAAGTTTATGTCTGAATATATTTTTACCATTGGGAGGATCCATGCTTGTTTCGAGAAGGTGCAGATTGTATACGACGAAGGTGCATTCCTAGGGAGGAGTATGCAAGTGTCCTAAATAATTATCACAAGTTAATTATGAGGACACCATTCTGGAAATCAAATATCAATGAAAGTTCTTCAATACGACCTCTGGTGGCCGACTCCTTTTATAGATGTACTGAATATGTCAAAGGATGTACTAACTACCAGAAGATGGGCGACACCATCAATTTCTGAGATACCATGCCTCTCAAGTACATTCAGATATCATATGTCTTCGATGCATGGGGTATAGATTTCATGGGACCATTTCTGAACAGTCATGGCATCGAATACATCTTGTTTGTTGTCGATTACATCAGTCGATGAGTGGAGGCTATCCCCTCCAGAGTCGTTGATAGTCACATTGTTTGTAAATTTCTCAAAGATAACATCATTTCATGGTTTGGGATTCCAGAAATTCTGATATCTGATGGGGGAAGTTGTTTCATTTATAAAGAAGTCAAGAAGTTGACCAAGGAGTATGGTATTGAATGCCATGTCGCATCTCCTTGCCACCCTCTGAATAATGGCTTGGTCGAGTGTTTAAAAGTGAGATCAATATAATTTTGCAAAAACTTGTACGTCCTGATAAAAAGAATTGGTCGCAATTACTCAATTTGGTTCTTTGGGCTTATCGTACAACATACAAGTCTCCTTTAGGCATGTCCCCCTATCACCTTGTGTATGGCAAGCATTGCCATTTGCCCATTGAGTGTATTCATAAATCATTATGTATGGCCAGTATATGCAATCTGGACAGAGAGAAAGATGACAAGGACAGAAAGATTGACATGAACAGACTTAGAATTCAGAGACTATGCATATGACAACTGCCTCATGTACAAAGAAAAAGTCAAGAAATGGCACGAGAAGCACATAAGAAAAAGAATTTTGAGCTAAATCAAAAGGTGTGTGATGGGCGACCCGAGCGACTAAGGCAAGAAGGTATCAATGGCCGTTGCAACCTCAACCCTTCGGGTCGAACTCAATCAAGAAAATCAAAACCACCAATCAAAATAAATCAACAAATCAGGCAAATAGCGGTCTCGTTATTTTATTTTACCTGGTATAGCTACCAGGGTCGAACACAAGGAGCACAGTTTGGGAAAACCTACGAAGTAGTCGGGGTTCAAAAATAAAAAGAAATAAACTATTTTTGGTGGACTTTATATTTTTAATTTTTTTTAGAATTTTTAAAAATTTCAATATAATGGAAAATATAAAAGCACTCACAAATCTACAAACCAATAATTATTTAACACATCAAAAAAAGGTTAGAAAATTAAAATAAAAATGTTTTTGGTTTTTATGAATATTCAAGTGTTTTGGTAATTTTCTTGAATTTTTATGATTTTTAGTGAATTTTCTAAAAATAAAACAAGGTTAAAAATGCAAGCAGCTATGCATCCAGAATCTAAAGGCTATTTAAAAATATTGAAATAGCTTATAAAATTCCAGCAATAATTTTATTGTAAACTAAAAATGAAAATCTAACTAAAGAAAAAGAAATTACATTTTTTTATTTTTTAGGAATTTTTAATGATTTTTCTAAGTTTTTTAGTGTTTTTCAATTTTTATGGTTTTTATAAATCCAAAAGCAACGAAACTTGGAAAGAAGTAAGAACACACAAAAATAAACTCACAATATTTTTTTGGAATTTTGAGAGGCTTTTTAGTATTTTTAGTTGATTTTTAAAACTGGACATAAGCAAAATTTTAGGTTTTTGAATTATTAAAAATATTAAATGAAAACAAAAAGAGCCCAAAATTCACAGAATTTTTACACTATGGCAGGAGCCACGTATCCAAATTTCAAGAAGTTTGGACGAAATTTGCTATTTATTCAAGCCAATCAAAGACATACAGCACACAGGGACCTAGATGCAAAGAAAGTATATTTCAGGGGCCAAATGATAACACGTGGAAAGCAGGGCTGAATATGCAAAAAGCCCAAATCCACACGAGGGTGGTACGTGAAGCAGGCAAACAGGGGTGTAATTGCAAATACGAAAGAAAACTTCAATTGATAACAACAATATAATCCAGGATTCGAAATGCAAATAACCCAAAGTCACGTGGGGTACCACGTGCTCCACATACAGAAGGACTAAAATGTAAATTCTAAAAAATAAGGTCCTAAGTGCAAAATATCCAAACTAAAGATAATTGCTAAAAATATTTACATGACTAAACGGAAATGTAAACAGGTAGGAGGGCCTAAGTGCAAATTACCCTTCTTATTACAGATCCAATGGTCGAACAGAACCTCACTTAAGATCGGACGGTCGAGCTCTTCTGATACCGGTTCGGCGATGGACATGCGAGATCTGATCCTCAGATGGATCCAACGGTCAATGATCCTCGAAGAACGAGCACCTGAGATTAGAACTGGCGGGGTCCTCGATCTAACGGCGGAGGAGGCACTGGGAAGAGCTGCGAAGTACTCGTCGCGAGAGAGCTTCGCTCGACTACTGCGTGCGGCTGAGACGTCCTCCGAGGCTGCTAGGATGGGGAAAATGAAGCTTATGACGATCCATAGTTGCTGCTACGCTCCGATGAAGTCGGGGAAACCTGGAATGCCCCGACGATTCTAAGGACCTGGAGCTATTGTGCCCTGGTGTTTGGACCTCCAGATGAGGCCCTTTTATGTTCAAACCTGCACAGAACGATTGCTGGGTCGAGGGCAAACTGCCTCGACCCGTTAGTGCGTGCGATGGGGTGAAAGATGAGTCGGGGTGAGGTCTTCTGGTGAGGCGACGGCAGAGGAAGGCCGGATTCCTGTTCCTAGGCGAATTAAGGTGAATGGAGGGGCGTAGAAGGTGGATAGAGGACTGATGGAGATGATGGAGTCGTCGGAATGATGCTAGGAAGGTCTGACCACGGTGAATAGGGCTAAACTACCAAGGTTGAACAAAAACAAAAATCTCGAATCTAAAGCAAGAAGAAAGGAAACTAAGCTACCTGATGAATGATTTCGTCTGTGCTTGAGGTCGGGGACCTCCGTGGGTCTTCGCCTCAATGGATCGACGTCTCCAGAGGCTCGAGCTCACCTCACGGCGAAGCATGGCGAGAAGCTCGCCGGACCTAGGGCTAGAAACCTCAACTCCTCACTGTAACAAACCTCCTCACCCGCTGTCACTCAAGGAGGAAGATGGAGTTCACTGGGACGACGGCAAGGGCAAAAGATGCGGGGAAAGGTGCGGCTCCTCAAGATTATATACTTTGCAAGGTCCGCAAAAGGTGGAGCTTGGGCGCATGGATCGAGGAACGAATCCCTAAAGGAATCAGCGGGCGTGGATCGGGATCATCCCTTGATAATCGATGCTGTGGAGTGGTGAAGATGGAGGTTGGACAATTCGGGAAAAATTTGAGAAGTCGGGCAAAAAAAATCGGATCCGGGCAAAGACCAGTCCAAGGGGGGCAGTTGACCGGGGTCAACGTTCCCCCGTGGACCAATTAGAAATTGGCAGGGCCTAAATTATTTGTAAAATAATTTAAAATGATTTTATTTAAAAATATTTTCAAAATAAAAAATGTTTATTTATTTTCAAACTATTTTTTAGTGATTTTTATTTATTTTTATGAAAAACAAATTATGCTATAAAGTATGTTATATTATATATAGGTATAAAATACCTAGGTATTTTATAATATTATTTTTATTTTCTTATTTTTGTGAAAATACCCCAATTTTATATTCTATTATTTACAATATAAAATTTAGAGTATAAAATAATTTTTATTTTATTTTTATTGTTTATTTACAAGGGTGAAATAAATAGATTTATTATTTATATATACATGTATTATGTACAAGGGTGAGAGAGAGAAATTATTTTGTTTTTATTTTTTATTTATTTTTCTAATTTTTGTTTTATTTTTGGAAATATATACAAGGTAATAAAAATACATTTTATTTTTATTTTTGTGAAAATAAAATATGTACATATAAGAAGGATTATATACAAAATGGAGTGACCCTACCTCTCTCTACTTATTTTATTTGGCGATTGGGCCCTCTCTTGGGTTTAGGTCACTCAATATATATTCTAGATATTTCCTTCTTTTTCTTTATTCTTTATTCTTTTATTTTTGCACAAATACATGCTAATTATTGATATTTACAAAAGGCATGCTTATTGGTAACTTATTGTATTTAACTATATGCATGATGTTTTGCCAAGATTAATAGCTAAAATAAAAGAATAAAGAGGGATGAATGAGTATTCATCACCCCCCTACACTTTACTTTTGTTAGTCTCTTAGCAAATACTTATTTGAAAAAGAAGTGAAAAAGAGAAAAAGAAGAAAAAGGAGAAAAAGAAGGTGAAGCAATGTTGATTATTAAACTTGTCTTCATTAAATTGAAGTATGGAGCTCAATCAGATCTTTGGATTATTAATTTGTCGGAACTTTATTTGGACTTAGGTTTAAAACTCAATAGCCTCTAAGTTCCACTAATCTATAGTCAAGACTCCTCAACAATCCAGATCAGAACAAGTCTACATACACAAACTCTGATGACCATGAATCTTTTCTTATACTGTGTAAGTGATATGTATCTCTCCACCTCAGAAATGGCAAAGTGACAACCCTCCTCAACAAGGTAACTCTAATACCCTAGTCTGGCAACTCTTTCCTCGAGGAGTGGGGTATTCCCTTCTAAGTTCAAGTTCAACCGGCTCAAGAAGAGGAGGAAGAAGAGAATGGACCATGGCCAATATAGCCATGTATCCTAGGGAGCCTAACCAGTGTAGCTAAGTCTCCCTGCTGCAAGCTTCATGAGATGGGCATGGGTAACATAAGCTTTGCTTTATTGGACTATATACACTCCGGTGGGTATTTCATTTTCTATCAGACCCACCACTTTTTTGGAGTTCTTTTCTTTTTGCACATTTTTTATGTGCATATGTACAACATATCTACATGGTGCAGCATATATACATAAGGAGTTTTTCCTCTTGAACCAGTAGACTATCCCTCTTTTAAAGCATTATTGCAACCCACAACTCTTGTCTTTAGACCTCACTGCTACCAGACCAAGTTGAGACGCACTTCCTTCATTAAAAGAAGAAGAGAGGTTCTGCCTAGAAGTACTACCCTCATATGCTAACCCAAGTCAAAGAAGACTGCCTCCTCACCACCTCATCCGTAGAGAGCTAGGTGTAAAGTGCTGGTGCAAGTAAAGCCATTGTTTGTGAGAGTCATGTGTGTGTTGTTAAGTGTTCTACTTAGGCTCATCAAGATGACATATGATCGTAGCCTAGTGGACTCAAAGAATTAAGTTCACCATGGACCTGAAAAGTCTCAACCCTAAGCCCTATAAGGTTCCTCTTAGAATTAGGTGGATTAAGATCTTAACCAAGCTCCATTTTTCAATTTAATTCTAGGCTAGTTTAGATGTCAACTATGATTCAGAAAATACAAATATTTACAAAAATGCAATTGGTACATATTTTTGGAAATGTGCAAAGTTTTTGAAAATGTTTGAAAACATGGATGTATGCATGAATGCCGAAGTTTTGCAAAATATTTACACACATTTACAAAAAGGTTTTTGCAAACTTTTTGTTTTTTCAAACATTTTACAAAAATTTTGTACTATATACATAATTTTGATATCAAAATCTTTAAATACTATTTACACAAAACATTTTTTACAAAAATAATTTGTAAATAGCTATGTATGTGCAATAAAGAATTTTATGTACAAGAAAAAATTTAAATTTTTATGGATTTTTAATGATTTTAGCCATTTTATTTATTAACTACTCACACAAAGTACGAGTTATGGCTAAATTATATATGGAATATATACGACACCCCCCTATACTTAGCTCGAACGATGTCCTCAGAGTGAATCAAGAGCGATGAAGAAGACATAACTGGTGCTTAGTATTGGGAAGTGAAAAGAAAACCTATACTACAAAGACGAATGAAAAAATAGAAATGAAAAAGGCTCTCGGGATTTCCCCCTATACTTAGGATCAAGTGATCCTAAGTATAGGAGGTTGTACACAAAGGGCAATTAGAGTGATAGTATGTACAGGGTCTACCTCCCCTGTACTTAGGGTACAATATCCCTAAGTATAGGCAACAAAACAAAGGCAGAAATGAAGACAAATATATACAAGATGGAAGGGATGACATTACTCCCCCTATACTTAAGGTGAAGGATCCTTAAGTATAGGCAATGACAGGAGTAATGAAACAGAATGAAAAGGAACAACTCGATGTTTACACCCCTCTATACTTAGGATAAGGTGCATCCTAAGTATAGCAAAGATAATCCTAAATGAGATCTGGGGTGTAAAAAAAACGGAAGAAACAAGAAACATATCATGACAAAACACATATATACAAAGTGGACAATGTTGAGGTGCCTCTCAACAAGCGCTAGGTTTTACGCCTCTAGCTGGGCGCAAAGGTTAGGACAATGAAGTATCGAGGTTTAGGACGGCATCTGTAAGGCAAATGTCATACTGTCATCGTAGTTGCGGTAGATGAACTACGACGAAGTCAATCATGTAAATGAAGACACCCAAGTAGGCAATCAGGCGGGTGTCTGCTACCGGGCAAGGATATGGGAAGATGTAATCGGGATCCAGTAGCACAAATGATATCATCGTCTCAAGATCAGAATGGAGTGGAAGTGTAGAGCCGAAGAAATCGAACGTGGAGAAAGAAGGATCAGTCTTGGAATCCTCCATGTTAATCATCGTCTCGGAAAGATATGGAAGATCTAGATCAGGAGACCTACAAAAAGAACCAATATCTGATGCATAGAATGAAGGAATATCAGAAATGTCATTGAATATCTCAAAGACCGGCTCATCCTCACGAGGGTTGTCGAGGTGAGACAACTCAGAGTCAGAAAGATCAAAAGACTCGATTTCGTGATCCGACAGATCAGATACACTCTCAGAAAATGAAACCGAGCACACATCGTATGGGGCATCCTCCCGCAGATAACCCTCGGGGAGTAATGCAAGATCATCAATGAGAAATAGAGGATCAGAATCTGAATGGAAATCTGTGCTACTGGAAACCATCCACTCCGTGCACAAAAATGCCTCTGCAACTGGAGTCTACCTCTGATCAATCTGGAAATAGGAAATGGTATTGGTCACCAATGTGAAAGTTGTCGATGTGTCTGAAACTAATCCTCGAGCTGCGACAGTGCTGGCTATCATCTGGTCCTCATGGAATGTATCTAGCTCATCAAACTGGAGGACAAAAGGCTCGAATACGAGACTATCTCTATCTGTCATCCCAAAGTGGTATCCTGTATCGAGCTCTGGCTGCTAGGCTGAGTCATGATATCTGTCTGAATCAGAGAAATACCTCTGCAGAGTAGAAGCTGAGTAATCTAGAAATGGATACTGAAATGTCTGGACTGATGGTTGTAGTAGCGTGGGATCCTCCGTCTCTTGGAATATCAGAAGGTTTGACATCTAAGACTCCTCAACTGAAAAGTACGGGGCTGACTCGAACTCTAGCTGGAAGACCAACGGGAACTCGATCAGTCTCTAGGTCAGAGCATCCATAGTAGCAGTCATCTCATCCCTCGTCTGTACTGCAGCAGAATCCATATCCTCAATCTAGTGTTTAGTAAGTGTATCCTCGTAGAATGTGGCACACCCAACTGGTATTGCAACACCCTCGTGTGTTGTCCTGACTACTGTATCTCGTGAAGAAGAATCTGTGAAAGTGCTCTCGAGATGGCATCAAGTAAATCAATGTCGGAACTGCGGTGTGAACCACCACACGAGTTAACTACCAGTGCAATCTGATCAGCGGTCATCCCCCTCATGGAGATCTCAATAAGCTTGGTCGTTGAAAGTCCGTGATCTGGAAATCTCCTCAAGAGGTTATGAAACCTCAGCCATGAAGCGTGCAATGGCTCCTGGGGGTCTACTGAAAAATCTGTGATTAAAGATCGCATCATATAAGCTCTACGCTGGGGATAATATCTCTGTAGAAACTCTAAACGTAACTCTCTCCACGTAGCAAATCTCCTTCCCAGTCGTCTGTGCCATTTCATGGCTCTGCCCTGAAGTGAAAATGGGAAGGTCTTCAACATCAGCTCCTCAGAAGTGATATCTAAATAAACCTGGGTCACATAGAACTCCTCAAACTCAGACAGATGAAGATATGGCTCCTCGTGCACCTCCCCTGAGAATTTCGACAGTCTTTGAATGTACTCCAAATCTAGAATGAAGTGGCTGAATGTAGAAGCTGACTAAGCTTCATGTCTTGTCTGCTCATCCATCATCCTGGCGTCGGAGGTGTCTAAAACTCACGTTTGCTCTATGTGCTTGCGTATGGAGTGCACTCTCACCCCAGTAATGAAATCACTCGTGTTTCGTATCTGATCCGTCTGATCTCTGTGGGCGTCCAGCACAGCATGCCCAGATGAATGATGGGAAAGAGAAAGAGAGAATGGAAGGTCGGTCGGAGTTCCGACCTCCCTCGAGAGTGGACTGGAATGATGGGAATAAGATGAAGTCGCAAAAGTCAGCCAGAAAGGAGGGCGATCCATCATCGTGGGATAGACAGGGAGAAGAAGGAAATTGAAGGGAGGGTGGGAGGGAGAAAGATAGATGGATGGAAAGAAGATAGATAGAGGAGAAAAAGGCGGATGGGATCTGGAAAGCAAACAAGATTGGTCAAACAAAACACCTGATTCGCCTACGCACGCAGAGCTGATGTCCGTAAAGGTTCGGTCTTTTATCTTGTCATTTTTATTAGGTGATCAAACAGTCTATCAGAGCGATTAAGCGAGCTGTTGGGAATCCAACACCCACAGGAGATTGCTCGGTCCCAAGCTAGATCTTTCCCAGCCAGTACAAGTCGCGGACTGTTTACCGGCTACCCAATCGACTCGCTCTGTTAAGGATATCGCGGCCCGCTTTATCGGAGACCAGAGCGATCCTCACTGGAGAACGACTAGCTCAAAATCAGTAGTCTGAAGAAGGGTTGGATGTCGCTCTAGCCTAGGGTACGGGTCACTCTCTCGCTCATCCAAACTATACAAGGAGGGGATTGCTCTCCCAAGACATTTTTTTTTTGGTGAAGTGAATTTTAGGTCAAGTTTGCTTAATCAGTCTTAATTTTATAGTTTTTGTTTTTTAGGTATTTTTCAAAACATACACGCCTAACAAATTTTTTGATTCTCCTGATTTTTATTAAGTCCAAAAACAGGGGGGAGAAGACGAAAAAGTCGATGCGCGACTAAATACGATTATGCATGTTGAGTCAGAAATGTGTACCTTGCCTCCAGCAGTCTACATGCAAAGTGATCTGCGCATAAATTTAAATGACAGAATTAAAACTAATCTAAATGATACAGCAAGGAAATCAGCCTTAAGCAGATTGTTCTACAAGTGAAGCACAAGAGCTAACGGGTCAACAAGAGGGGTCGGGGTCCAGTCTCAGATGCCGATCGGTGTCTGGCACAACGGATATTACCAGCACTGTATACGGCCTCTAGCGACACGTGACCCCTCAAGTGACCAGGTTAGCTTTTTATTAATTAATTAATTAATTAAGGTCCAATTATGCGATCTATAGGTGCAAAAAAGTAATTAGGGTTGGTCCTTAATAATTACGTTACAAGGCAATATAAAATCCTAAGCTAAGGCTAAAATCCTCATAAATCAAAGAAAAATAAAAACGATAAAATCCAAAATCTGGTGAAAATCGCGGTGAGGTCCCCCGAGCACACCGGTGCTCAGCGAAACAGACCCTGAAAATTACCAAGATCCAAGAGTCTCTGAGTTGTCTTATATTATTACAACAATAATAAAGTCAGCAGGAAAATAAAACTAAACTAAACCTAAGCTAAACTCCACACACTCCGGCTCTCCACTCTCGCGCTCTCCTACGACTCTATGCAGAAAAGAGATGCCTCCAAGTCTAGTGGTTGCATCGACTTCCCGAAGAAAGTCGCCTCGATCCTCAGGCCCTCGCAAGAAAAGTAAACAAGAGATGTGTCAGGCCAAAATTATTATAATAATGAAATAAAATAAAATGACAAATAAATACGAAAATAAAAATAAAAAAGAAATAAAATAAAAAGAAATAAAAAAAACAAAAACAAAAACAAAAATAAAAAGAAAACAAATAAAAGAAAATAAAAGAAAAAGAAAAGCCGAAAAAGCCGAAAAAGAAAACCGAAAAAGAATGAAAAGCCATGAAACGAAAAAAATCGAAAAAGAAAGTCGACTACTAAGCCATGCTCCCCGGCAACGGTGCCATTCTGATGGGCGACCCGAGCGACTAAGGCAAGAAGGTATCAATGGTCGTTGCGACGTCAACCCCTCAAGCCGGACTCAATCAAGAAAATCAAGACCATCAATCAAAATAAATCAAAAAAATCTGGCAAATAGCGGTCTCGCTATTTTATTTTACATGGTATAGCTACCAGGGTCTAAGTTGGCCTATGAACCATAGACATGTGCAGAGAATGGTTGTAACAGAAATGAAAATGCTAAGGTGGATATGTGGACACACACGTAAAGATCGGATTCGGAATGATGCAATCAGAAAGAAAGTTGGTGTTGCTCCGATCAAGGGTAAGATGCGAGAAAACCGCTTAAGATGGTTTGGTCATTTGCAAAGAAGATCATCTGATGCACCAGTTAGGAGATGTGAGTATTGGGATGTTGAGCCGGCTAAGAGAGGGCGGGGATGGCCCAAGAAGTGTTGGAAAGAGACCATACGAAGTGATCTTTTTTTTGTGGATATAAGCTCGGGATTGACCCAAGATAGATCTGAATGGAGGCGAAGAATCCATGTAGCCGACCCTACTTAATTGTGGGAAAAGGCTTTGTTGTTGTTATTGTTGATAGCTACCAGGGTCGAACACAAGGAGCACGGTTTGGGAAAACCTACAAATAGTCGGGGTTCAAAAATAAAAAGAAATAAACTATTTCTGGTGGATTTTTATATTTTTAATTTTTTTTAGAATTTTTAAAAATTTAATATAAGGAAAAATATAAAAGCACTCACAAATTCACAAACCAACAATTATTTAACACATCAAAAAAAGGTCAGAAAATTAAAATAAAAATGTTTTGGGTTTTTATCAATATTCAAGTGTTTTTGGTAATTTTATTGAATTTTTATGATTTTTAGTGAATTTTTTAAAAATAAAACAAGGTTAAAAATGCAAGCTACCGTGCATCCAGAATCTAAAGGCTATTTAAAAATACCTAAATAGCCTATAAAATTCTAGCAACAATTTTATTATAACTAAAAATGAAAATCTAACTAAAGAAAAAGAAATTGCATTTTTTATTTTTTAGGAATTTGTAATGATTTTTCTAAGTTTTTTAGTGTTTTTTTTAATTTTTATGGTTTTTATAAATCCAAAAACTGCAAAACTTGGATAGAAGTAAGAACACAAAAATAAAACACACAACAATTTTTTTGGAACTTTTATAGGCTTTTTAATATTTTTAGTTGATTTTTAAAACTGGACAGAAGCAATTTTTTATGTTTTTGGATTATTAAAAATATTAAAAGGAAAAAAGCCCAAAAATTCACAGAAATTTTTACGCTATGGCAGGAGCCACGTATCCAAATTTTATGAAGTTTGGATGAAATTTGCTATTTATTCAAGCCAATCAAAGACATATAGCACACAAAGACCTAGATGCAAAGAAAGTATATTTCAAGGGCCAAATGATAACACATGGAAAGAGTACGGGGCTGAATATGCAAAAAGCCCAAATCCGCACGAGGGCGGCACGTGAAGCAGGCAAAAGGGGGTGTAAATACAAATACAAAAAATAAAACTTCAATTGATAACAACAATATAATCTAGGATTCGAAATGCAAATAACCCAAAGTCACGTGGGGTACCACGTGCTCCACATACAGAAGGACTAAAATGCAAATTATAAAAATATAAGGTCCTAAGTGCAAAATGTCCAAACTAAAAATAACTGCTAAAAATATTTACAGGGCTAAATGGAAATATAAACAGGTAGGAGGGCCTAAGTGCAAATTACCCTTCTTATTACAGATCCAACGGTCAAACAGATCCTCACTTAAGATCGGACGGTCGAGCTCTTCTGATACCGGTTCGGCGATGGAAGTGCGAGATCTGATCCTCAGATGGATCCAACGGTCGACGATCCCCGACGAACGAACGCCTGAGATTAGAACTGGCGGGGTCCTCGATCCAACGGCGGAGGAGACACCTGGAAGAGCTGTGAAGAACTCACCGCCGACGAGCTTTGCTCGGCTACTACGTGTGGCTGAGGCATCCTCCGAGGCTGCTAGGATGGGGAAAATGAAGCTGATGACGGTCTGTAGCTGCTGCTATGCTCCGATGAGGTCGGGGACACCTGGGATGCCCCGGCGATGCTAAGGACCTGGAGTTGTTGTGCCTTGGTGTTTGGACCTCCAGATGAGGCCCTTTTACGTTCAAACCTGCACAAAACGATTGCTGGGTCGAGGGCAAACTACCTCGAAATGTTAGTGCGTGCGATGGGTTGAAGGGTGAGTCAGGGCGAGGTCTTTCGGCGAGGCGACGACGGAGGAAGGCCGGATTCCTGTTCCTGGGCGAATCAGGGTGAATGGAGGGGCATAGAAGGTGGATAGAGGACTTATGGAGATAGTGGAGTTGTCGGAATGATGCCAGGAAGGTCCGACCACGACGAATAGGGCTAAACTTCCAAGGTTGACAAAAAACGAAAATCTCATATCTAAAGCAAGAAGAAAGGAAACTAAGCTACCTGATGAATGATTTCGTCTGTGCTGGAGGTCGGGGACCTCTGGTGGTCTTCGCCTCAATGGATCGACGTCTCCAGAGGCTCGAGCTCACCTCCCGGCGGAGCACGGCGAGAAGCTCGCCGGACCTAGGGCTAGACACCTCAACTCCTCACTGTAACGAACCTCCTCACCCGCTGTCACTCAAGGAGGAAGACGGAGTTCACTGGGGATGAGGGCAAGGGCCAAAGATGCGAGGAAAGGCCCAGCTCCTCAAGATTATATACTTTGCAGGATCCCTGAAAGGTGGAGCTTGGGTGTGCGGATCGAGGAACGAATGCTAAAGGAATCAGCGGGCGTGGATCGTGGATCATCCCTCGATAACCGATGTTGTGGAGTGGTGAAGATGGAGGTCGGATCAATTCGGGAAAAATTTGAGAAGTCGGGCGAAAAAAATCAGATATGGGCGAAGACCGGTCTAGGGGGCAGTTGACCGGGGTCAACGTTCCCCCGTGGACCAATCAGAAATTGGTAGGGTCTAAATTATTGTGTAAAATAAATTAAAAATCGAAAATGATTTTATTTAAAATTATTTTCAAAATAAAAAAAGGTTTATTTATTTTCAGACTATTTTTTAGTGATTTTTATTTATTTTTATGAAAACTAAATTATGCTATATACAATATATTATATTATATACAGGTATAAAATACCTAGGTATTTTATATTTTTATTTTTATTTTTCTTATTTTTGTATAAATACCCCAATTTTATATTTTATTTATTTACAACATAAAATTTAGAGTATAAAATAATTTTTATTTTATTTTTATTGTTTATTTATAAGGGTGAAATAAATAGATATATTATTCATATATACATGTATTATGTACAAAGGTGAGAGAGAGAAATTATTTTGTTTTTATTTTTGATTTATTTTTTTAATTTTTGTTTTATTTTTGTAAATATATACAAGGTAATAAAAACACATTTTTATTTTTATTTTTGTGAAAATAAAATATGTACATATAAGAAGGATTATATACAAGGTGGAGTGGCCCTATCTCTCTCTACTTATTTTATTTGGCGATCAGGCCCATATTGGGCTCTCTCTTGGGTTTAGGTCACTCAATATTTATTCTAAATATTTCCTTCTTTTTCTTTATTCTTTATTCTTTTATTTTTGCACAAATACATGCTAATTATTGATATTTACAAAAGGCATGCTTATTGGTAATTTATTGCATTTACAACTATATGCATGTTGTTTTACCAAGATTAATAGCTAAAATAAAAGAATAAAGAGTGATGAATGAGTATTCATCATTGTGGTTGTTTGATGCAAAGTTAAAGTTGTTTCCAGGCAAACTGGAAAGCAAATGGTCAGGACAGATTGTTGTGAAAAAGGTGTGTGACAATGGTAGCATTGTCATATGAGGCTTGTCATCTGAGGCACAACCTTATGTAGTCAACGAGCAGTTGTTGAAACCGTACCTAGAGCATGACACTTTCCTATCCATTGTCAAATCATTTCATGTGATATATTAAGAAGAGCTCCCAGGTGTCGAAGGAACAGACAACTAAAAACCCAAAAATATCTTTTCTTTTTCTTCTTTTATTCTTTTCGTTTTCTCATATCAATTTCTTCTTCTAATTACTCATTCATCCTTTAATCAATGCTATACTTAGGATATTCTTCATCCTAAGTATAGGGGGATGAGTGATTCGAGTGTTCACATTGATCCCTCGCATGTCTCCCAACTTGTTGATAATTCTTTTCTATACTCAGGGCATCTTTACCCTAAGTATATGGAGAGACAGGCCGAGCCGATTATTTCGTACATTCTAATCCTCGATCATCCCCGCTTAGTGTACAGTCTGCTATACTTAGGATTTGTTAATCATAAGTATAAGGGGGACGATCGACTTCGCATTCTTTGAGTCGTTGTGGTTTAGACTTTTCTATGCTTAGTACGAGTTATGTCTTCCTTTCTACTCTTTGATCACTGTGAGGACATAGTTCAAGCTAAATATAAGGGGGTCGTATATATGTATGTGTGTATATATATATATATATATGTTATCCATAACTTGTACTTTTGTGTTTTCAATAAATATGGCTAAGACAGTGGGAAAGGATATATAATAAATCAACTATGAAGAATACTTTTATAAAATCTGCATATACCACTAAGACACTAACTCTTTCGCTTTCTTAAAAAATCCCATAAAAAATGCAAAAAAATCTAAAAAACCTAAAAAAATCTACAAAACCTTTTGAAAACTCCTTAAAAATCTGAAAAAACTTTTTGAAAATCCCATAAAATGTCAAAATTAGAAAATTCCTTCACAAAAATATTTCCTGCATTGCATTACATGTGGATTTTCTTAATGCTTTTGACAAGTGAACAAGTCCAAATAAAATATTAAGATTAGTGCTTGGTCTAGACCTTAATCCACTTAATTTTAAAGGAACATGTTAAGGAATGGAATTGGGCCACTTCAGGTTGATTCGACTTAATTCTTTAGGTTCCATGAGACTATGTTCATGAGCCAATTCAATGAGACTAACTAGAACATTTCATGTCATTCATACAACTCTTGAGACAATGGCTTTACTTGAGACCTCGCACTTAACATCTATCTCAACCAAGATGGGTTGTTGAAATATCTTGTAGTCTAAGTTGAGACGATACTAGATCGTTTTGTCAAGGGTGGCTCAGGAGCCTCTTGCAGACTGCCAAAATCAGTATTTCAACCCTCTGTTCTTCAGATAGAATTGACATCTAACGACTACAGAATGGATTGAAATAAAGCTTCCGATGAGGAATGGTTTGCTAGCACAATTTTTCTAAGATCCCAAAATATGTGTGGAACAAAAGATTCTATATATGTCGGGGCAAAACAAGAATGCAGAGCAATGTCAAATAAAGAAATACTCAAAGAAGCCTATAACAACAATTCCAAAAATTTTGAGCTCCCAAAATAGTCCAGCTTCTTGGGGAAGACTTGGTTACACTGGCCAAGCTTCAGAAGGAAATGTAACTACACAAGTCAGTTTACACTCCTTTTCCTTTTCTTCTAGCTTCTCCTTAATTTGTTGTGCACTAGCATGTACCTGAACTTAGAAGGAAATATTTATCTCCCCAAGGACGAGTTACCAGAGGAGGAGACGACTTGATAGTTCAGCAATTTATCTGGGAAGGCTAACTAAATTCGTACACATAGTACATGTCATTTCAAGGTTTCAAGAGTATGTGTCTGAAAGGATGGTTCTGACCAGACTATTGAGTTGAATGGAATAGACGAGCATAGAACCTATGGGTTCTTGAGTCACAATTCCGAACCTGGACATGGTTCCGATAACTAACAATCCAAAGGTCTTGACTGCGCTCCAAACTTTGATTTTATGAAGACAAGTTTAAAAGTCATAATCATTCTACCTTTTTTATTTTCCTTTTCTTTATTTTCTCTTTTGCATCACTTATTCTCCTAATAAGTGTTTTCTAGGGACTAGCAAAGGAAAGTACAGGGGGTGATGAATACCCATTCATTCACATTTATTCCTTTACTTTGTCTTTAAATCCCTTGATAAATGCATGTAAACATATCTAACTTGTGCAAATTAACACACTGACTATTGATTGTAATCGGTGCATAAATACATGTATTTAAGTACAAAACAAATGAATAAAGAAAAGAAAAGAAAAATAAAGGAAGTATTGTAAATATTGACAAATCCTAGACCCTGAGACTAAGTCAATATTGATTTGATCGACGAGGAATGAAGTATGGGGAGATAAGGGCAGAGAAATACAGACAAATTAACGCAGACACCTAGAAACCCTAGGTGCCCAACAGAGTACACATATAGTAAAACTTATACTAATTTTTACACACTCTTACACACTTCAAATAAAGATATTTTCAACAAGAAACATTGATGAATTTCCATTCATGCACATTTATTCATTCATTTTAGGCATTAATATGCATGTAAATATTAATAACAAACCTGAATTAACACATGTATATTGATCTATTTATTGTATGTAAATACATGTATTAAAACCATAAAATGAAGGAATAAACAAAAGAAAAGAAAAATAAAGGAAGTATCCTAGACACTGACTGACCCTAACTGTTGAGACAAAGTCAAACCTTGACATGGCTGATAAAGAATAAAGTAGGGGGAGATATGCAGAAAAAACACATAAAAACAAGCAATAAAAACCCTAAATCTTTTGCCAATTTATTGATTTTGGGACCCGTTGTATTATTTATTATTCATACATCAAATAAATAAAGAAATTTGTAGATAAAAATGTAAATAAAAATACAAAATTTATTTCATATAAAAATAATGCTCAGTGTGTCCAGGACACATAGAATAAAAAGCCACAAACAAAACTTCTCAGACCTATATCTTCTCCATACAAACTCAAAATGCATCGAAATCACCTTTAATTGTATATATAACTTTTAATGAGCTATTTAATGAAGGAGGTTTCATTTAATTTGAAATTAAGATGCAGAAGTTGTCTTTTGGGCTTTCGTTGCGCAACATACCTATATAAAATAACTTATTTATTTATTCTTTACATTTTTTATGTTTCTTATATTTTTATAAAATTGTAAATAATACCTAAAATGCATGTACATAAGAAAACCAAAATAAAATCATTAAATATACACTAAAATAAATGATGTACTTTACTACATAGGTAAATATACCTATAAAGTAACCATAATATATGTATATGTAATTATTTAAGGGCATAAATAACTTCAGAAAATCCAAGAAAATATGTATATATGTAATTAAATATATTGTAAATATTAAAATTATGTATATAAAAATTATAAATCACAAATAAAAATAAAATAGATTTTATATACGTAGTTATACCATAAAATACATGGAAAAAATCAAAACTCAACAAATAACATTAAATAAATAAAAATCGCCAAAAATAGCTTAAATTATGTAACATGTTTCATGTTATAAGTTTTTTAAAACTAAAATCATTTTCTATTTTAATTTTATTTAATCTATTATTTATTTGGTAGTTTTGTCGTCTAGCACCTAGGTGGTGCTGACGTGGCCCAATCCTGGGCCTCGGACTGTCGACCTCGGGTCAACAACCCCCTCCCCTCTGCTATCTGTCAGAGTTGTCGGCAGCTGACTTCTCCCCTTTTTCATGTGAACTCCATTGCCCATTTGGGCCCCATTTCTTTTTTAAAATTGAAGATCATATCACCCTTCTTCCCATGGATTATCTGGTTTTGATTTTTGTCGAGCGGCTTCGCCAAAATCCTAGCTCCATTTTCCCCTTTTTTTCCAATCGGCTATAAATAAGCCTTCTCCTCCTCCTGAGCTCCATTGATCACTTATTGCTTCCCTAGCCCCCTGAACCCATGGAGTGATTCACCTTAGCAACAGGAAGGCCAGACGCTGGTCTTGGGCGTGGATGAAGGAGGAAAGCGTGCATCCACCCTTCGCTGGAGTACTCGCCGGTGAAGCTCTGCTCCCAGGTTTCCACGATCGGCGAGCTACCTTTTCTTTCTCATTTTCATTTCTTAGCGTAGTTATAATCTAGGTTCCCTTCCACTTGTTTTATTTTTCTTAAATATATCTGAAATCCAAAATTTTATGATCGATAGAGCTCTTTGCTCTAGCCTTGTTCTTCGCCACTTCAAGCATCGTCCACCATCATTGTCACTCCATCAAACTCCCCCCATGCTTCTCTATCTTTATGATCACCCCACGCATCCAGATTCACTATGAATCAGGTCGATCATGCCATCTTTTCCGCCCCTCACTGGAGGGCCTTCGCCCCATTCTGCTCCCCTATTTTTGTGCTTCTTTTTGGGCTCTAAGGCTTCTCCTTTGATCCCCCGTACTAACCGTGCAAGTAGCAAGCGATAAGGACCCCATCTAGGGGGTCCGTTGTTCAACCAAAGCTCCTCCAGGTCCAATACCTACTCCGAATAGCCAGGACTCCATCATTAGGTCATGGACTCACTTGTGACCCTCAACAGTTGCGGGACCACTTTAATAAGTTATTACGGCCATCAGTTGCGTGAGGGAGGCCTGGAGCAAGGAGATATATCGAATCGAAGCTGCTCCTGGCGCATGCTCTTCCCATGTTCTTCATGAGTGCTTCGTTGTCGTTGGATGAAGATGGAGTGCCGGACTCTACAACAGTCGTTGGATCGAGCCCTCTTATAGCCATCGGATCCATCGTAGGATTTAATCTCAGCCGACCAAGGGCGAAGCGGTATCCGGTCGTCTGGGTCATTGGAACTGGACAAGGCGCACATCTGGATTGTTGATCAGCGCACAAGGAGGGGGTAAATTACTTAGTAACCCTTCTAATTTTTGGCATTTACAATTTGGCCCAATAATTATTTTTTATAGTTTAAAAACTTTTAGAGATTTTGCATCTGGAACATTGATACTTTTGTTATTTGCTATTCAATCCAGACCACGTCACCACGTGTGCAGTCCCACGTGAGGGTTTTTGTGGGTAAATTGCATATTTTATCTGGTGGTTTTGGGGGACTTTCATTGAAATGTTAAAAATATTTTTGGAAATTGCAAATTAGTCCCTACTTGTATATATTAAAGTTTTATTTTATTGGGAAAATAGCATGGATGCCCTTGCCAATCACTTTTATATTGAGAAAATAATTGGAAAATGTGTGCTAATACCCATGGACTTTGCTTATTTGCTAGAAATGCAAGCTTAAGGTTTCTTAAATTCCATATTAATCCCTATGCGTTGTTTTTAATTGTTTGCTTTTGTTTTAATTGTATTAGTCACCTAATTAACTTTAAACTCCTAGGAAAAGTATTTTAAACACTTTATATGATAATATATCACATATGTTTTTGATAAGGTGTTTATTATTATTTTCCTAACTAAAAAATACAAAACGAGCCATATTTTGTTGTTTTAACTTTGAAAAATAATAAAAATTAAAATTTAGCTCCAAAAGGTACAAAAAAATCAAGGTAAGTATATTTTACTATTTTTATCACATATTGAAAATTCATGAAAAAATACAAAAAAAAAGAAATCTTAAAATTACAAAATACAAGAAAACTTAAAAAATCATAAAAAAAATATAGAAAACTCGGAAAAATATGTTATAAAGCTTGACATTTTCTTTGTTTTATTCTTTATATAATAAAAATCATTGGCGCCTTTTCTGACTTGATAGATATTTTTTAGGACCTCTGAAATTCTTGTATTTTCTATTTCTTTTATTTTATGTATTTTGATTTTTAAAACTCCATCAAAAATCTTAAAATATCTTAAAAATACTCTAAACATAGAAAATTAGTAAAAAAAACCCAAAATATTTTATTTGATTTATTTTGATTCAATTTGATATATTTGAAAAATCCAAAAAGGCTCTTTTTATATCTCTCTATATATATCACACATATTACTATATATTATATCTATTTGTATTATATTTTATTAATAAAAAACATTCGTAAAATTAAAATCAATAATATATAATTAAAAATCAAATAAAAATCATAAAAATTAGAAACCAATAAAAAATACATGAGAACTTAATTAATCTGGAAACCAACAATTTTGTGCTACATTCCTTCAGTTGGGTTTTATTTTTATAGTTTATCCTTGTTTGCTCCCGTGGACGGCACTCTATCTGCTTGCCTTATATACATTTCATGTATAGTTAAATAAATTTCATAACTCGCACACTACCATGATCTCCTTATGCATACACATCTGTGGGTTTTGATTGAATGTTTGATGATTGATTTGGTTGATTGATATCCGAGTACCGAGAGAGGCGTCGATACAGCAATTGTTGGATCTGACTTGTCGGACGCTGCATGCCCTCCAAGACCGGGCATTATAAATCCATATATCTTTCATACCGTTTCGATCACCAACAAACATGAACAAAAAATACATTGAAAAATAAAAAAATATTTGCATATAAAAATAATATACAATATGACTGGGATATACTATATTTACTCTTTATATTTTTACTTATTTTACATTTTTAAATACACGTAAATGTTATTTAAAACATATCAAGATTATAAACATAAAATAAAGACATTAAAAATACATTAAAATAAATAATGCATTCAACTATATAGGTATACTTTACTATATTGTATATACCCATGATTATTTAAGTATATAAATAAAATCAGAAAAAATAAAATAAAAGTATGCAAATATGTATATAAATATATTATAAATATATAAAATATGTACATATATTTATAGTGTTAAAGCACAAAATAAAATAATAGATATACAATATATAGGTATTTATACCTATAAATTACCTGTAAAAATTAACCTATAATAAATAAGCAAATAAAAATAAATAAAAATCACCTAAAATGGTACATAAAATAAGAAACAATTTTCATGCTTTAAGTTTTAGTTTATAAATTGTTTTCTTTTTTATTTTCCTTTTTTCTATTTTTAATTTCCGTTTTGTCCTTTTGCGGTTGACATTGACCAATGAGTAGGCGACATTAGTTGACCTGGGTCAACTAGCCCACTCCCTCTATGGATCAGTCACTGTTGTGTTTTTTTCCCTTTTTTGACAAATTTCGGGGCTTGAATCAAGCTAAATCATTGCTCGATGCCTTTATGAAATTTCTTCGCAGTCATTAGCCTTTACGCGAATCAAATAGCGACCCAAGTCAACCTTTGATTCACGTGAAAACCCTAATCGAAGACCCTCACTTGAGCAGCCTTGTATATAGCACCTTCTCCATTCAATTTTGAATTTCAATCCCTTTGACCCGACTTTTCTCCATAAAAATCCTCGTCGGAGCTTGCCTTTCATGACAGGAAGTGGTGCCTCCTAATTTGAGTTGTGGAAGAAGGGCAGAAGAGGTGATTCACCATCATCAGAGACATGTCTTGGTGGTTCTGCTCCTGGACATTCCAGGCAGGTGAGCTCTTTAATTCTATATCTTTTCAACTCCTAGGAGTGGCTATAGTATAGAGATGCCTTTTATCTCTTTAAATTATGTTTATTTTAGCATAAAATCAAAATCGTATTTCGTCAGAGCTCTAGGCTCCGGCCAGTGTTCGCATCTTTGTAACCCATCGTTTCAACTCGCCCATGCCTCCACTTCGTTTCTCACTACTTCTTCATGTTCCAGATCACTCTCACTCCCCCTGATCTTGCTTAGATCAAGAGATCAAGGTCTCCTCATCCACCACCCCATCGAAGACCTCCACCCTGAATATTCCACTCATTTTTTGCCCAACCCAAGGGTCGAGGACAGTCGTATTCGAGCCCTGAGATTTTCAATGCAGGTCTCAGCCCAAAAAAAGAGCATCTAGGGGGATTCGAGTCCAACTTTATGCTCCAGGCAGACCAAGCTTTCTCGAGCTCCAGATATTGTCATAAGGAGATCAGACTGATCTGAAGATACCGGCAGCTCTGGACGACCTCCAGGAAGCCACTGAGCCATCTCAGAGATACATCTACTGGTAGAGTTGCAAATCTGACAAAGGAAAGGAGGCTGACTACCCTGTTCTTCCATGTTCTTTGTGAAGAGCATGGACAGTTCGATTAAGAACAACGCTCCAATTTTGATGTTGATCGTCGAATCTTTCTCTCGCTAAGTCGTTGATATGATCCCTAGATCTAATCAGAGGCATCCATCGGTGAATAGGTACGCATGCTTATGAGCCGTCCATGTAGATAAGTGAACCCTCCGTAGTCGTCGTCCACACGCGATGAGGGGTATTTTGCAATCTTTTCCCCTCGCCATTTTATGTTTATTATTTAGTCTATAAACTTTCATTTGCAGTTGTATAAATTTTTTATTATTTATAATAAGGACCGCAAGCTTCCTAATATTTGCACTTTAGTCTAAATCTGTATCAACTCACGTGCTTGTGCATGTGAGGGGGCGAGAATTTTGCGTGGACCTCCTCCGAGTATTATGTTATTACTTGGTCCAAAAATCTTGAATATAAGTTGAAATATTCTTGGTAAATTTGCATGCTTGGTAATATTATTCCATTTTTTGCATTTATCGCACTGTTAGGCATGTATTATAATTTTATGTGTGAAAATTTCATGTATGCCACAAGACTTCTAAAGTGTTATTAAATGCTCTGAAACTTCTCTATTATTACAACTAGATCCCTGAATTGCATATTTAATATTTTACTTGTAATTTATTATTAAAAATATCATTTTACATTTAAAAGTTATAGGAAAATTATCTTAAGTGCCTGGAACCCTATATTATCACATATATTTTTTTAAAGTGACTAAAATTATGTTCTTATTTAAAAAATCAAAAACATTGCATTTTCACTTGTTTAGCATTTAAAAATCCATATAAATTACAAAATATTTTGAAAAAATCCAAAAAAAATATGTTTTTTAGTTATATTTTAATTTGTGGTCAAATATTTTTGCAAAATATTAAGAAAAATTCCTAGAAATAACAAAACAGAGAAAACCTTATAAAAATTATTTAAAAAATCAAAGATAATCAAAAATATGTTTTAACTTTCTGAATTTTATTTGTATTATCTAGTATTTAAGAAAACTGAAATTGGGCTTAATTTGATTTGATTGATATTTATTAAGCCTATTTCAAGTTTATGTATTTTCTATTTTTTTAGTATATTTCCTTATTGAAAAATACAAAAAAATCTCATAACAATTATCCAAAAAAATCAAAAAATAGAAAAACTTTTTAAAACCCAAAAAAACCTTTCTGAAATTTTGAGTTTATTTGTTATATTTTGAAAATCCAAAAACATCTATTTTTTATTCATTTTCTATATAGTATATTTAATATACGTATATATTTTAGCCTACATCTTATTTTTAAAATCAAACTAAAAATTTGCAAAATTAAAACCATATATATATATAAATTAGAAACCCATAAAAAAATTTTAAAAATTAAAAATACAAAAAAATCCCTAAGTTATCTATTCATTTTCTTGATCTACCTCGTGAGCTTTTCTGTGGTTTGACCCATACTACTTGTCAATATACACATTTTCGTAGGCTATAATAAATTTTAGATCACTTCTTTATATTGCTTGATCATTAGTGTTGATTGACTCGGATTGTTTGAGTACCGAGAGCCGAGAGAGGCACTGATACAGTGATTATCGAATCTGACTTGTCGGACACCACAAGTCATCCAAGACTAGATGTTAGGTATCTAACAGGTCTGTTCCATCAGTAATTTGCACTTTATTTTATTTTATATCATTTAGTATTAGCCTAGATTCTCAAAATTACAGTAAGTCAGAGCTTAGAGCTCCGGCTAGAGTTTCAGTATGCTCCTACATGTTTCGACCATGCAAATGTCGCCATCTAGCTTCCCTGTCAACTTCTCTGCATTTCTCTATGCCCAGATCCTCCTAGTCTTGCAAAGATCAGGCCTATCGATCTCTTTTTCCACCCTTCACTGGAGATCGCCATGCCCCCCCCCCCACCTCTTTGCATTCAGCTTCATTTATGGGCCAAGGCAAGTCATCCCCGAGCTGTGGGACCTTTGTACAGGATGGAGCTGCAGAAGTGGTACCTGAGTAATAATCAAAGGCCAATTGAATCTCTAGGTCGTCGAAGCAAGATTTTCACTCCAAGCCTCTTCCGACGAGGCCCAGAGCTCTTTGTCCCCTTCTGTAGGTGCACAAGGCTTCAAGGAAGCCTTGGGGCTGGTCAACATCATCGAATCTGGCTGAAGTTGTTGGGAATCAATGGACGAAGGAAGACGGGTAAGAAGTTCTTCCTTGTTCTTCCACCTACCTTCTCAATCGTCAGATGCGAGCAATGGCCCAGATCTAATATGGGCGTTGAAACTAAACAAAGTGGCACGCGCAGAGGGCCCTCAGATCATAAGTGAGGATGCATGGTTGTTGCACCATAGCCGTAAGATCTTGCCGCATACGCCTACCACGTGTCGTTCCTTGGGTATATTGCATAATCCCCTCCCACCATTTTGTATTTACAATTAGTCATGTAAATATTAAATTAAGTGTCATATTTTGTGTAAAAATTGCAAGAAGAACCTCACACTTTCTATTTATTACATTTGGGCCCTTCTGCCTCACGTGTAGGACATGCGAAGCGTTGTATATATTGCATTTATGCCCTATAATTTTGAGACATATTATTAAATGCATTTAAAGTTTATATAAATTACAAGAAAGTCCCTATTATTGTAAATTTTTATTTTCTTTTATTTTTTGCACTATAAATATTTTTATTCTTCTGAAAAATTGTAGGAGAGTTACATAAGTTTCTGATATGATGCTTGTCCATGCCTAATTTTGATTTCGCATTTTAGCTAATTTTCCTATTTATAAAAAATACAAAAAGATGCATTTTCATCATGCTTAGGTATTAAAATCCAAAAAAATAAAATAACTCTAATAATTCCCCAAAAAATACATTATCTATATTATTATATATACTACCACATAACAAAAAATCCCTAATAAGATAAAATATAAAACCTAAAAATAACAAAACCATAAAACCTTATAAAAAAAGCAAAAATTAGAGAAAAATAAAAATATATATAATTTTTTGTTTCTGAATTTTCTATATTACATATACTATATATTAAAATTAGTTTTAAATATATGTTGAACCTATTGTATATTTATTAAACCTAAAATAATCTCAAATAGTTACTCTGTTTGCAATTTCACTATATTTATTACTTTAAAAATACATAAAATAGTAAAAAATCTATAAAATTGCCAAAAATAAAGAAAAATATATAAATCACAAAAGTATTTTATTTTTAAATTTTGATTATATTTTGATTTATTTAAAAATATAATATGCTATATATACCATATACATTATATATTACTTATATTATCTGCAATATCACTAGTTTTATATATATATCTTTTTTAAAAAATAAAAAAGAAATTAAAAATTGGCAAAAAAATAAAAAACAAAATCTAAAATTAAAAATCTAAATATAAAAATACAAAATAATCAAAAATCCATAAAAATAATATATAATTAAAACCCATAAAAATAATTAAAAGTTAAAAGAGAAAAAAGAAAATAAATAAGAAATTAAAATTAATTAGCAATAATTAATTATTAATTTCTCAATCTATACTGTTCACTCCATGTGTTTGACCTCTACACGTACTTACGCCTTTACACAAACATTGTACAGTTATGATAAATTTGAACTCACATTCGCATTTATTCATTTATTCATCATATTATGGGTTAACAGTTGATCAATTGGATAGTCGGTCGCCACAGCGATGGCTAGGCAAGCTTGTTAGCCTAGCAGACCAACTATTCAATTTAATAATTCAGGAAGATTAAATTTCTCAATATTTAATTGTAAAATTATTTCAATTTAAGCCTGTAGAGATCAATTTACCCTTCAAATAATAGTTGGCATTAAAGCATCTCCAATCTTTTCATAAATGACATAAAATGAAAGATAATAGAACAAGGTTCAAAATGACATAAAATATGCATATTTTTGGACAAAATATGATAGAGATGTGATGAAAATGGTTTTATTGACTAAATTGTGATAAAAATAAAATTCTTTATTTAAAATGATCTAGATAAAAGGCTTATCTGCAATAATTAGGACCCAGAGGGGCCGTTGCTAATATTTGCCCTTGAGCAGGAGCAATTCTGGAACTAAGAGAATCTAGGAGGATACACCCACAAAAATGGCCAGGCACGTGCAAAATACATGTGTCTGTACCTATCTATTATTCTCTGAAGGTGCAGGGACTTCAAAGAAAATTTCCTACGCTCTCATGCGCGCTACGTGAAATGGGTGACGTTTGGGCCCTGGCTCATATTCGCACCTCCATTTGCATGGCTCTCCTTGGCTCAGTCCCACTCGAAGCTAGAGGCTCGAGAGGGCAGTGATTTGATGGTCACAAGCGGTCTGATGCATCGATCTGACAACTGAGGGACAATCAATTAGTGGTCGATGGATATAGGTTGATCCAACGGTACCTGGAGCTTCCTCCTCCTCAGTCCGAGCGATGGGCGATGAAGGGATCGCGGTGGAGAAGGGATTTGTCTCCAATTGTCAGTGAAGTTCAAGGTGGAGGAGGGATGTTCGTAATGGAGCTGAGACCCCTTAGTTGACACACGACCGAGGAGTCTTGAGATAAAGCTACGCGATATGGATCTCCATAGGGTGGAGCAAGAGCTCCTCTACATGTAGGTGAGAGGATGGTGCAGCTCAAAGGGACGTTGCTCGACATAGCGGTGATGGAGGAGATGGAGCTCATATATTCTTGGAGCTCCTCTCGTTTTGTCTCAGGCAAAGCAAGGTAGAAGGTGGAGCTCTGGTTCCTACAAAAGGTGGCTAATATGCTCTAGAAGGGTCTCCCAGGGCTTTGACTAGGACCTGCAAGAGTTAGCAATCGAGAAAGGAAAGAAAGGGGGCGCGGAGCTCCTACAACGGGCGTTGGAACGGAGCTCGATGATCATGCTCGTGCAAAGCCGGAGGTGGAAGATCCAACGGAAGAGGAAAAGCAATGGGGAAGATCTAACGAAGGTGATCGATATAGTCGAAGGCGGATTGGAATTTGTTGAATGGAATTAAAGCGAGGAGTTGATGCTCATGATCGGGGATGAGTTTTGATTGGGAGTGAAGACAGTGAAGGAGCGAGGAAAGAGATGGTTCTACCTGGAGCTAATGTGTGTAGGAAGAGCGGTTTTCTTGGGGAGGAATGGATGCCCTTGTCATTGACCAAGTGCTATGGAAAAAGGAGTGCGATCTCAATAGCTTGGAGTTGCTACACAACAGTGAAGATGTCTCTATGGATTACACCTCACCTTGGGGTCTCAGTGTCTCACGATCGAAACTCCTCTGAGTTGTCATCGGAGAGGAGGATCACGCTAGAGAAAAGGATTTGCAATGGTGGATGGGTTAACAACAGGGTTGAGGGGGTGATTTTAAAGGGTTGATCGGCTAGTGTTTAGGTCAGGAGAATGTCCATTAAAGGGCCAATGAGGATGGTTGATGAACGAAGGTTACATGCAAGGTGATATAATGGCCGATGACGGTGAGAGGAGACAGGTGTCTAAGGGAGATGGAAGGGGAGTCGCGGGCTGGGGCGTAACGGTCGGGTCGAGGCTATAGTTGACTTGGGTCAACTATGGGGTGAATGTGATTGGTCAGTGGGAGCTGACAGTATAGGAGAGAGAAGGAGTGGGGCGCTGAGATGGACCAATAGGGTTGCTTGGATCCTGTTGACCACTGACCAAAGAAATAAAAGAAGAGAAAACAGGGAAAGAAATAAAAGAAAAGGCCAACTAAAAAAGTGGTCAACGTGAAGTTATTGGTCACAATAATATCTACAACTTTCATGAAGGATAAAAAAGTAAATAAAGTCATTTGTAGAAAAATATTTTTTAAATAGATATTAATTGCAATTAATCCCCATATTTTTATGTTTTGTAATTTTTAATCAGATCTAATTAGAGTATTAATATATACAGTATAAACATAATTAATCTAATTTTTATGGATTTTTATAGGTTAAAAAAGGTGAAATAAAATCATCAAAGATAAAATATATACAAAATATAAAAGGTCAGATTTTTTATTTCTTTAGCTTTTATGTTTTTTATGGGTTTTGTTTCTTTAAGCCAAGTTATTTAATGAATTAAAGAATATAAATGAAGAAGAATTAAATTGAAATAATTAGTTTTTGTATATAAATAATGAGCTCAAGTTAGGCAAAAATCAGGGTCATTTTTTACAAATTTTAGTCCATATTTCATGCATTGTTAGTGGTGTTAATTATTATATTTTAGGGGATTTTATTAGTGAATTAATAAGAGAATTTTGCTAAGATATCCATTTAGAATAGATGAATCATGGATTCATCACTCTGCAACACAACTGATCTCTTCTCCTCGTCGCAAAGTAATGTATATGTGTTTTAGTTTGGCACTCTTATAAGTAATGATGGTCATAACATAGAAACGAAATTGGTTTGTAATCTATAAAATATACATTGTGAATTATAAAATTGCAACACAACCAAAAATTTAGTAATTGTAATATATAAATTACACATTGTAAATTATAAAACTACACATTGTAAAAAATATATATTTAACTAATTTCTTCACAGATATAATAAAATATATTTAATTTTATCTTTATGTAATTGTAATATTAGTATTTATTTATTAAATCACATATTAAATAGTGTGAAAAGTATATTAAAAATGTTCAAAATGAGGTCTGCCTTCCTTAACTCAGGAAAAATAATGTCTCATTTAAAATCCCCCCTCACACACACATACATACATAGATTTTTGTGTGTGTATGTGAACACAAATACTGCACTACACATACCTTATATGCATGTGTATATATGCATGGAAAACTTAAAATGACGTAGGTGGAAAGCATTCCACCACATCCCCTTATTTTCTTCCAATGGCTAAAATCAAAGACATGTGCATATTTTTTATTTTATTGGATAGATAATTTAGTCATGTTGATACTCTCCAAAGATAGAGTCTAACAACCCTAGATTTCATCCACTTCATTAGAATTTCTCTTTATGGATCTACACCAAATTTTCATGCCCCCATGCATCTCGATGTGAGCAGTCCATCCATGTCGAGGACACATACACCTAAATTTCCTTCATAATTTTCCTCAAGATGTCTTTATTAACATCATCGAAGAGGAAGTGGATTCTCCTCAACCTGAAGGATATGAACCACTAGAAGGAGAGAGGCATCGGTGTCGTGAAGATCTTCAAGCACTAGGACACCGGGAAAGATCAACCTCATCATATCCAAGACCTTGAAGATTTATCCTAACCACCTTCTCATGTCGAGCATCAAGATCTTGAAGATGTAGGGAATAATAAGTCATGTGTGTGGGACATGTTTTTATTTGATGAGAATTAGATGGACGAGTTGGCAGTGCATGTGCTAGGTTTTTAAAAAAATATTTCAGATTAGATGATTTTTTGTGGGAAAAAAGAAATATTTTGTACTGTTAATTTCGATATCCGTTGCCTTATTCTTCTTAGTACATGAGATGATTATTCATTAGTCATATTGAATGAAATTCTGATTTTTGTGATATATTGGTCAAAAATAGGAGTATAATCTAATAAAAAGGGGACTATTTACTTTATTTTATATGATTTTAGACTATGTGATATTCATTTTAACATAATTGACTACTTAATATACATAGTTAATATCTGATTTTACAAATTCATATTTATTTTACATGTCGTCTTCATAAAAACAATTGATATATAGTTAATTGATTTTTTATTTTTTCAGAATATCGTACAGAATTTTCAAAAAAAAGCATACGAATTTTTTATGAACTATTAGGAATGTATGTAATATATTATCAAATAAAGTTGATTGAAAATATAAAAAGAATCTATATATTTTTACTAATCTTTTCATTTGTAGAGCAATGCATGAAATTTACAAAGGGAGCATGAATTATATAAACCATTGAAAGTTACACATAATATAATTAAACATTATAGGTTGAAATGTAATTGAATATTGACAAGGAAATTATAAAAGAAATAAAAATATAAAATTAAATAAGCTAAAATAGTAATTTGACTAATTAAATGAAATAAAAACTTTAAATAAAAAGATGACGGAAGTATTTTTTGGATAAATGAGATAAATTAAGCCATTAGGTTTAGATTTAATAATTATTTTAATGGCAGTTCCTTAATTACAAAGGACCCCACGCCATTTGAAAAATTCCTTATACGCATGTAATTTGGACTTAGTTTGACCAATCTTATTGCCACTTCATGTTTTAAGGGAAAAAGGGTGTCATGTCATAAAGGCAGACACCCTAAAACTTATATTCACAATTTTAGCATAACAATTGCAAAGACCGAGACTATCCATGAGTCTGGCATGTTCTCAGATGTTCTTAACATGCAAATTCTCCCCAAGGAAAATTATTACATTCCTTGCCAACCAAATTGCCCAAAGAGAAGAATCCGCATGAACCTTTTCAATCATTATGACAACCCCTAGCGGTCCCAATAAATTCCTAGAAACCCATGGACTTGGAGGATGAAATGATGATGATGGCCTCTTCCTCCCAAATATGCCTAGAAGAAGACTACAAAAAGAGATGATCGATGTCATCAACCTCTTAATGACATCACTAGCAGGAATCTGCACTCCCCATGCACAATCTAGCCCTTCGAGTGGTTGTCAACACTCGTCCACACCCCAAAAGACAAAGGAAGATCTTCACTATACATGGGACCTTCCAACTTTGGATCTATCTCAAAAATGGCACGACTATCTCTGGATCAAACACCAACAACACATAAAATACCCCATAGGCCTTCTTCATAGTGAAATTTTCATCTTCCCATCTCCAATGATCACATCCCCTCAAGGGTCCTCCCACCCTTGAAAAAGAGTCATACAAATGCTTCTCAGAAAGCTACATTCTGAAATGAAGTGCCCATAGCCCATCACATCAAGCATCACTGACCAACGACTCATCCAGTCATCCAACCACATGCAGAAGGAGTTGTCGTCGCCCAGCTTAGGTTTCAAGTACGAAAAAACTAGGTGGAGAACTGAACACACCCCATGCCAAAAGTTAGAGGGTCTGACCCTCTTACTAGCATGAGCTGTTAGATATATCGACCCCCATACATCCTTCTCACCATATTACAAAGCATGTTAGATCCACCATCCCAGATATGGGAAAGCCATTTAGTCAACAATGCCTTGTTCATCGCATCTAAGATCAGCACACCCAGACCATCATCACTTTCATCCAACATTACTACCTTCCATGTTACCAACAGGATATTATACGAACTACCATAGCTAGCCTAAAAAAACAACGTCAAATCCTCTAATCACTCACGATTCCTGATTGGGAGTAAGAGAAAAGCAAAAAGAAGATTGGAATTGTCGAGAGCACTGCCTTTAATAAAATTGCACAACCACCTCTTGACAAGCAGAGCACACGCCAACTTGCAAGCTTACGCTCAAGCCTCTCCACAATTGGCAACCAATCTAACTGTCGAAATCGACCATCGACCAATGGCAAAGTGAAATAACTAATCGAGAAAGCCCACTTTGAGATCATAAAGAAGCCCTACAAGCTTCCGCCTCCACCTCTGTAAGCCCTAAGGACACAAAAATTACTTCTCACTATTGATTATGAGAATCGAAAAGATATCCAAAACCGCAGCTATCCCCTTAGCATCATGGACACTCCTCTCACTTGGACACATTTTCATTAGTGAAGGATTGGCACCGAAAATGTGTCTAAGTGATAGCCAGAGTAGAGATCCCCTCCATCGCTCGAGTGACCATCCAAGAAAGTGAGTCCGCCACTAGAACAAAGAGTAATAAGGCCAAAGGATGCCCCTGTATGATCTCCCTATATGGCTGAAAGAAACCACCATCCTGTCCACCATTCACTAAAATCGAGCATGATTTCGTTGTTATGCATGTCTTCATCTAAGAAATCCAAGCATTAAGGTATCCACTTTGGGCAAGGAAAAACCCATACAAAATTCCAACTCACGCAATCATAAGCTTTTGAGAAGTTAATCTTCCAAAGCAATCTCTAAATCCCCTTTGCCTCTGATCGTGCATAATTTTCCACAAGTTAATTATGCGAAATTATTGTTGTAGTCAGGCTAAGAATGGTTTGATCAAAGCCAACTACTCAACTATCTCTGCGAAGAGTTGCAACTAGTGTATGTTTATTTATCATTGGCAAGTCCTAGGGTCAACTCAAGGAAACATGCATATTGAGAGATTTATGTGTTAATGAGTTGATTCAATAATTCAATAGCTCAAATAAAGTAACTTAGTGTATGCATGATTTTTTTGACATTTTTTCAATGCAAGTTAATCTATAGAATATATCATGTGACAATGATACGAGATGTACACGCAAACACAATTAGCTCTTGAAATTAAGTATTAATATTAAGCTTAAAGTATAAACATGAATCAATCTCAGCTCACAAATCTCTTGAAGTTCCAAATTCAAAGCACACAATTTACTAAGACCCTAAGTCCTGAGTTCACAGTCAATTACAAAATCAGGAAATTAAGATTCACAGATCATGAGTTCAAAACACCTATAAAAATCTAGTTCAATAGGGCTTCAAGTGGGATATTTGTTTGCAAATAAGGGACTTATATGCTCTTTATAACAATCACAACAAATTCGCATAATCAAGGAACTTTTCTGATTGATGACTAAATATTTTTGAATCGTATTAAAGTGTTAGGCACAAAATCAAAAAGAACATCTCATTAGCTTTAAAATAAGACTAAATTGTAGTTATGTGGCTTAAGATATTAATCAATGAATCTAGGGGCATAAATGCAATACAATTAATTCTAAAACTAATTAAAATATCAAGACAAGGGCTTATTTGCAAATAAAAGAACCCGAAAGAGGTTGCATGTAATTCTCCAACATGCAAGGGATTATTTGCAACTTCTGAAATCCAACGGGGTTTGGATGTAGTTTGCCCAAGGGTGGCCACATAATGTGCAACATGGGGGAATTAACGTGTAAATATATAGAAGAAAGGGGTTGACGCTGCAACTATCCTACCCACGTGCCCTCTGCACATGAGGGTTGGGCTCGGGGTGAAGATGGAGAGTTGGCTCCATGTGGCGAGGCGAAGAGGTTTGGGTGAGCCTCAGTGGGTCCGAGCATGGAGAGGTGTGGCATAGGCTCGGGCGGAACCTAGAACTGTTAGATCAAGATGATCCGACAGTCTGGATCTAGTAGTGAGGCATATAGTGTTGATGAACTCTTGCAGGGGTGATCGAGCAACGATGACGTGCATTCTTGTGGACCATTAGATCAAGCATGAAGCCGTATGTAATGGTTACTGCTCCTCCTCCCTCCTCCAACCCTCTCGAGCTCCTCTTAGGATATACTGCTCGATTGAGGATGGAATCTTGAGAGGAACAATGCAAAGGCGAGGGTGACGTGCTGGAGCTGCTGCGATGGTCAGAATGGTAAGGAGATGGAGTTTGTCTGAGGTGGAGAGGGAGATCGGAGCTGCTTTGCCTTGTCCGATTAATGAAGGAGAAGTCTGTCTGCATGGTTTTAAAATTGAAGGGCAAGGTGAGGCAATGTGAATGGGGGAGACATGCAAAGGTGAATGGAGTGGGGACCTCATGGATCGCCCTCTGGCCGAGGTGGAAAGGATTGTAGAGAAGAGACGGGCGATGTTGGAGGGTCACGCGAAGATATTATAGGTGTAGCAGTGCTCATATGATGGTCCAAAAGACAGGAGGTGATCAGAGGCGTGCGAATAAAAAGAGAGAAATCAAAAGAAGAGGGGGAGATGAAGAAGAAGATCATACGTGAATGGGGAAGCCTGGGATGGAGCTCTGGACGAGCTCCTTGTCCTTTCTTTATGTGGATGGTGAAGCCACCGAGCTCGAGCAGCTTGCGAAAAAGATGCAACGGTGATGGAATGTACCACCAGATCACACAAGTGAAAGGCGGTCGTTGCTCAACCTAAGGCCTTCTCAACTATTACTGGAGAAGAAAGAGGGCTCATATTTCCTCGTGCTAATGGTGGATAGCCGGAGAAGGCAGTGGGTGAGGCGCTTTTATGGAAAGGAGGCATGTGTGAGGTGAGGGTTTCAGGTGAAGAGGGTAACAGTTGTGTGTATGGGACTTGACGGGTGACCATTTGATGAGGGAGAGGGATGCGAGGTGTATCTCTCAATCTAGGATTGAGCTATGCATGGTTAGTCGTTCGTCGGTTACAAAATGGGGAAGAACGATCGTCGGGTGTGTGTATAATGGAGAGAGGAACGGGTGATGGTAGGAGAAAGTCTCGTGGCCGTTGGATCAAACGAGAATGGGTAGCTCAAATGGCACCACGTAGCGGAGTTGAGGCGTGAGGTGAAACCATTGGATCTAGATCCAACAGTCGAGGGCGAGTGGTGCTAAGGACTGAAGGACTAGTCGCAGGGCATGTCCAGAGGCAGTCACATGACCCAATAAAAAAATATTAAAATAAAAGAAAATAAAAAAATATTAAAAGGAAAATCGGTCATCTTGACGAGATCTATAATTTTCATGAGGGGCAAAATTGCAAAAGGCCTTATTTGTACATGCTTTTGTATTTTGGGGTTGATTTTCAATATGTATTGTTTACCATTTTATAGTTTTTTTATACATTTTTTATTTTTAATAAAGATTACATATGTACAAGACTCAAGGATATTGTAAACTAATTTTTATGGATTTTTCTTGGACTATAAATAAAGAGAAAATAAAGTATTAATATACAATATATACAAGTTACGATAGGGTTTATCTAATACTAAATAAATAACCCCAATTATGTACAATATATCAATTGCTTATTTATGCATGCATTTAGAGGGGTTTCTTAAGTGAATTGTATTGGGAACTAAGCTAAGATCAAGGAATAAGATAGATGAATCATGGATTCATCGGCTTCCAATCTACAATATCTCTAACGCAGCAACCACGCCATCCATCATTTGCCTTCCTAAGATAAAAATTGTCCGCAAAACATCAATGATAGAGTCCAAGACCCCATGTAGTTTGCTGGCCAGGACCTTCGCGACGATTAGGTAGATGGAATTCAAAAGATCAATAGGGTGGAAGTCTTCCACCTGGCTCACCACCTTCTTCTTTGGCAATAAAAAATAAGGGACCAATTCAACCTCTCAAAATCACGGTTCTCCAATCTCAATTCCTCCACCACTTCCTCCACCACTGCCAACACATCTAAATCTACCAACTCCTAGAATTCACAGAAAAAAACTGGGAAGCCATTCGACTATGGAGATCCTTGTGCATTCATGTCAAAAACAATCGATTGAACCTTTGCAAGGGTGAAAGCACGTGTCAGCTCGGAAGCATGCACGCTCGTCATAGGAGGCACCTCTCTATCCTGCCACCTTGCCCTAACAGAGTGAACCCTCTTGCTCGTATCCCTATAATTCACCACACATCCTCAATCTCTCTCTCCAACTAGTACGCCCCCAATTCATGATAGAAAAATTGAGAGTCATCACATATCCCAATACGAAAATAATAGTTCGACATAACCCGTAACCCCAAACATATAAATCTTTTAAACCAAATTCACAATTTTGGTGGATAATTTATATTGATCCATTAGGTAATACTAATGGTGTCTATCCACGCGTTCATATGTGATTCTTCCCGCACGATTGGGAAGAAATTAAAGATTGCGGAATTCGTATGATAGGAAATTTTGAAAACAAAAAAGAGAGTCAGTATTATAGGTGGAATTTATGAGGGTTCTGAAAACTTGACCCATGTTTAATTGGATATTTATAGTCGTACCCTTTGAATTTTTTTACAAAAAGACATCTATCTTTTTTTCAATAACATTTGTGTCATTTACCATTTGTGCATATGTATTACACTAACACAAATGCACTTATGCAAATTTTGTAAGAATGTGGAAAAAGTTAGAATTAGAAGTGTTATTGAAAAAACTTAAAAAGTCACAAGTGTAAAATCTCTATTTATAAATATCTTACTCCTCCGTAGACCAAAGGACAAGTTGCAAGCCTCCATCTGCATCACATTTGTCAAACATGATCCATTGCTTATCATCAAGCAATTAAAAGTGTTCCCCGATGCTTAGATTAAATGGCTTGGAGATGCACAAGTTAACAATTATATGTTGTTGCCGATTAAAGTTCATCTTAAGAACCATCATCTTCTTTATCTCTTTTGTCTTACTTCCCCTTCTTTGTTTGCAAAGTTCTTTGAAAAGGAAAGTACTCGATATTAGCATGCATCTATAATATAAAATAGGCATAAATATACACAACACGTGTAATTCAGATGTGTTTGATTTTCATGATGAAAGTTAGTTGAAGTCGAGCTAGGTGTGATGGTCTTTACGTTATTTGAGGGAACATATTTGCGCACATCGTATTTTCTAATCAATAAGATCTCTCAGCAAGTTGGCCTTCAAGACTATTAAACCCTAGGGTCAGTTTAGATGAGGATAAGAAACACATCATCTCGAATGAAACTTTATCTTAAAATAAGTTATTATGAAATAAAGTGATCGCGTTATACTCAAATCCTCTATCATATTTATATCTATAATATTTATCCATTTCTTATCTCTCACACTAACAGAAAAAAATGAAAAGTATAGCTTTTACTTATTTATAATCTCACTTTATTCCTTATCTGCATCCCAACGACACCTAAATTTAGCTTTAATATCGAAATTTATTTTTCACATTTTCGTTGTATATACTTTTTTTGGCTCGACCTAAATTAATCAAAGTATATCTTAAATGTGGATTTCGAAATTCTTACATGCATATATTCTGGTTGTTCTTTATTATGTAGGTGCTCTGCCCATCAATTCTTTTATACCAAAGTGCATAGTATATGATACAAATAGTAGCAAAAATATTTTTTATATTAACTTTAATATACATGTGTGCGGTACCTTATAGAAAAAAACACTACACGCACTTATATATTATATATGGAAAAAGGTATATTTGTTATATGCCAACATGTGATCGAGTTCATCCATTGAAGGAGTTAGATGGCATAGATGCCTCAATGGAGGCAGTCAGCCTTAAGTATCCTCGCTTGCATGATCCCCCTCATTCTTTTCCTCTTTGTTGACCACAATTCAATTTTCTTGTCAAAATAATTGATCAATATCAATAAATATAATTGTAAACAAATATGAATATATTTGTATATTATTTGTTGATGTGTTGATGTATCCATTTTACACAAGATCACATGTCTATTTAAAATCAACGTTGACATGGATATCACTTTCATATCTGCAAAAATATCTCAATTCATACATGTATAATATCCATTTTAATATATCAATATTGTTGCAAATTTATTTAAAACAGTATATAACAAAAGTTCATACTCACCATATTTTACTATAGTGCTAATTAAGTGCATTTGATATACACATGCGCATATGAAAAGGAGAATATATTTCCATGAAATCATATGTTCATCACCTATATCAGCTCTTACCAAATATAGGAGGTCCTTCGAATGCAGTGAGACCTTTCCTAATTTAAGGAAGCCAACCTCATTTTGGACATTTCCCATTACATATTGTTTAACATTGGATTCAATAAATAAGTATTAATATTACATGCACAAAAAGATAAATTGGGAAATTATTATTATATTATAAAAACAAATTAATTATATACATATTTTTTTGAAGAAAAAGAGGGTGAGCTCCAGAGATGGAGTCACCGCGCAACGTTATATTATATCAAATCCAGAGAAGTGTTACAGAGTATAATTAACTAGACTCCAAAAAACACCAGAGTCTTACAGTGAGAGATAACATTTTCTAGATAGAACCTTTGATTTTTAAAAATAAGCTCATTTCTCGCCTGCCAAATTGCCCATAGCGCCGCGAAAGGTCTAGCCACATCATCAGAGGAGCTGCCTCCCGCTTTCCTTACCCCTTCCCAGAATCTCGAGAAGCAGCTGGCATCTACCCATGGGATCACTAGTTCTTTCTAGACCTTCTCTGAAGTCCCATAAGAATAGAAGATATGCTCTGAGTTCTCCGCTTGCTCCCCGCATCTGTCACACATCACATCCTGAAGATTCATGAGCCTTGCTCTCCTAACCTTGTCCAGTAACTTGTCTCTCCTAAGGCACCAGAGAAAGATTTTTATTCTGTTCGGGATCCTGCTTGCCCAGATGATCTTCACATCCTGACACAAGTCCAACTCCCGTCCTTCCTCACCATTTCTCAGTTCGTTATATAAATGTTTAACTGAGAACTTCTTACCTGTCCAAATGAAATGGTCTCTGCTCTGAGAGAAGACGACTGGGGTAGGAGCCACTTCCATTAGTCTATCCAAATCCTCCCTCATTCTGTCCGATAGGATCGCACTAAAACCTGGTCTCCATTCTTCTGATTGAGCCACTTCCCTCAAGGTTGCCTCCTTTAATGTTGCCAAAGCAAAGATTCTAGGAAACCACGTTTCCAACGGGCCTTCACCTGTCCAATCATCCCTCCAGAACCTAAAGCCTCTCCCATCCCCAGGCTTTGGCGCTAGTCTATGTGAAATGAGAGGCAAAACATCTCGTAAACTGACGAGTCTGAAAATGCGGCTTTAAAAAGGTTTGTTTTTATCTTTGTGTGTGAAAAATAACTGTGTCGTTCGTTGTAGGCGGCGATCGGAAACGGTCAAGAAATAACCACAATTTTTAATCAATTTTAATCAAGTGGTTTTTATGTTTATTTTACTTGGGCAAGTTCCAAGGTCGATCACAAGGAGGCAAAGGAACAACCTAGAATTATGTCTATCCAATTTCGTGTTCGGTTTTTGAGGCGGTCTTTTTTTTATTTTTCAATGCAATAAAGGGATGCAAAATGCAAATTCGGCCTATTTTAGGGACTAAAATGTAAACTTCGATCAAAAAATGTCCGAAAAATACGAAACTTGGCCGAGATGATAATTATGACAAAATTAGTGCACTGTAATTTTTTTGGAATTTTCTGATGCAATATGAATTTTTAAATGCAAACAGAATGATTTTCAATATTTAATTATAATAAATATTAAACCTACTTATTTTCAAGATATAAAATTATCTAAGATCTATCACTAGGTGATGGATCTCAGAAAAATCCTAGACCTCGAAAATATGGGTTGAATACCTATTAAAAATTAAATACTGAAATGTGCTAAATGATTTTTACAGAGCAATTATGCACGCAAATGCAAAGATTTTTGGGCACAATGTTAAACTCAAATAACTCTACAATATGTGATTTTTGGGGAATTTTCAGAGTCATGGCTAATCAGATAAAAATTAAAGAGCAAGAAACGGGCAAAGTCTGCAATTTTCCACAAAATCTTTATTTATTAATTAAGAGTCAATCACAAAAATAGCCACAATGTGTCAAACTGTAGAGAATTGAATGTAGAACAAAATACAAATTTTTGATAAATAAAATAATGCAATGTAGAGGTCTATAATGGATGACAAAGACATGGGTATCAATGCAATAATATAAGAAAGAAATGTGCAGACAGGGACCTAAGATAAATTACCAAAAACTCTGGGGCATCTCTGAAATTTCTCCAGGGGGGCACGTGCGTTGCACGTGACCTCTGGCTGGAGGTACTAGGCCGCAAAATGGAGAACCTCAGGGGGGGCTGCAATTTGCTCAGGGGGCGCGTGCGTAGCATGTGACCCCTGGGTTGAGCTCTTGATGATGTCGTTCCCTCCGCGCGTGCAGTGCACGTGGGAGGGTCTCAGGCTTTGGGACCCGGCCTCCGGTGGCGGGCAAGCAAGGCGGAGGCGGCTCCCGACCACGGTGGAGGGCGAAGTCGCGGTAGTCGGAGGGAGCTGCTGTACGGTGCCGGAGGTGGTGAAACTCGAAGAAGATGAAGGCGCGGATGGTGTAGCAGTGAAGGATCAGCTCGGGACCGGCGAAGGCTTCTGGGCAGAGCTCCCGGTGGCGAGCGTTCAAGGGCGGAGGAGCTGCGGGCGGTGTTGGCATCGTGGTAGAGCAGAGGCGTTTGCGTTGGTCGAAGTCGAAGGCGGAGATGGCGAAGTCAGGCGGTCAGCGAGCGAAAGGCGATGGAGCTGCGGTTGTCGACGGTGGTTGGCGGAGAAGACAATCGTTGGCGGTGATATTCCAGTCGTGGGCGGAGTTGATTGTCGGAGAAGAAGGCAGTGGTCATCGGGCCGACACACGGCCAGGGGACGGCGGTGGCGACCCGGTTGGAGATGAGTTTGTCGGAGTAGAAGTCGTTGGTGAAGTTTGTCGAAGGCGATCGGCGATGAAGCGGGTCAGATTTGAAGGCGGTGTGGGCTGATGCGTAGTTGGGTGGCTCGACGATGGATGCGCGAGGCGATGGCGAACGAGGTGGTCGGGGAAAAGGGAGTCGTGGGTTGAAGCTTTGAGCGTAGCGGAGCTCGGAGAGCAGAGAGAGAGAGAGAATACCTGGAGGATGGGCTCGACGGTCGATCGCCGGAGCAGAGCAGGTCGACTTGGCAGCGCTGCAACGAGCTGGTGAATGCTCGGACCTCGCCGGAGAAGGGGAACAAGCGGCCTGTCACACCGGCTCCTAGACTCTCGTGCAAGCGGTGGATGACTTGAAAAGGGGGAGGTGGTGGCATTTAAATAGGAGAGAGAGCGAGGTCAGGCAGCCGGAGATCTCAGAGGGTTTGTTAGCGAGGCGGCGGTTGCGGTGGCCGTTAGAGGCGCGGTGGTTGCGAGGCGGCGGCGCGGAGGTTACGGCGGTGGTTGGCGAAGAGGTCAACGGCGGGCGAAGGAATCGGGGAAGGCCGTTGGCGTGAGGATGAAGTCCAGCGGCCGTTCGATTGGCCGCTGATCGAACGGCCGCGGATGGAACACGTGGCAGGTCAAAAGGGGACAACGGAGCACGTACGGAACACGTGCCTGCGAGGCACGTGCGACGCACGTGCGTGGGTTTTTATTTTATTTTATTTTATTTTTTTTATTTTTTAATAAAAATGATATAAAAAACGGGCGAAAAATCGCTGACACGTGGCGGCCTCTGGGGCTGCCACGTGTCAGCACCACAAAATTCGAGACTAAAAACCTTTGTAAAATTGATAAAAAATAGCAAATGACCTCGGATCGAAAAGTTCCTTCATGAAAAATGCTCGTCTCGACGAGATCTACAATTTTCATGAAGACATCAAAGCCAAATTTGGTCAAATGTAAAAAGTGAATTTTTGGGGTATCCCATGTACATAAAATACCTAGATTTTTGGATTTTCTATTTTTTTGTCATTTTTAAACACGATAAAAATCTGGAAAAATATAGAGAAATCAAAGATAAATAAAAGACACCTAAATCTCTTTTTTTTGGATTTTTATAAATTAAGAAAATATATGCATAAAATACAAGGTCGAAAGCCGCAAAAATATACAATGTACAAAAGAGGCCCAAAACCCAACTTTCACATACGAGCTCCGATTCACTTGAACTTGGTTTTGTTTTGAAGGTAATTAAATGTGTATTAGTTCAAAAGTGAGTAGGATCAAATCGGACACTTGATGGAGAAGATATGGGGCTTTTAGTCCGAAAATCCTGAAACTAGGGTTTGAGTTTTTGGTCCACTTACCTGGGTTAATGATTTTTTTGTATTTTTTATTTATTCCTGTTAGTGATATGTACACAGTGGAGGTGGTTTTGGGTTATGTGGTGTTAGCATGAAGGAGTTAAAAATAGGGGAAGTTAGGCTATTTAGAGGTTATTTTTGGCTTGGATTTTTGGCTTCTTATTTTATGCAGAATTTAATGCTAAAATGCAATTCTTATGAAATCATGCACAAATGCTAATTATGCGAAATAAATGCAGAAATGCAGTTGATTTTGAGGGACTTGAGCTTAATTAATGAGACTTAGAATGGTTAATCCGAGATTCATCATCCCCCTATACTTAAACCATGCTCGTCCCTGAGCATCAAAAAGAAATGCCATGAAGTGAAATGAGATTGGGTTCCATACCAAGACCATGAGCTGAAAGTGAAAATGAAACTAGACTCGACCTTTGGATTAATAGTGTGGCAGAACTTCGGTGAGACTTAGAGTTTTAAAATCAACAGCCCTCAAGTTCTACACATCATTGTCACAGTTTCGGCTCAGAAGTCATCTTAGATCAATCCTCTTCCCAGAGTATACCCTATGAACATTGAATAACCGACTCAAGTGTGTGAAGGATTTTAGCTCTTCCCATCCAGAATGCCGGACTACCATGCTCCTCTCCTCTCCAGTAACTCGTCCTCGGGGAGTCAGGTATTTCCTTCTAAGGTCTGTCGTGCTGTGTTCACAATAGAATGAGGGAGAAGATAGAAGAAGGGGAAAAGAACTGGAGGGTGGCCAGTGTAGTCACATCTCCTTGTGAAGATGGCCAGTGTAGCCGAGTCTCCACCAAGATCTGCAGGTTCTTGAAGCTTGGACCTTTTTGGTCGGATTTTTATTTGGTAGAATGCTTCTTTGTATTTGGAATTTTTGATGGTTCTGCTTGGATCTTGTTATGCCCCTACGGATATAGAATCTTTTTGTTCCGTACATTTTTTGGGGTCTTAGAAAAAATTGTGCCCAACCGTCCATCCCTTTTCTGAAGCTTTATTTCAACCCGTACTCCGGTCTTTAGATTTCCACGCTACCAGAAAAGAGACTCACACAGTCTTCCAACATCCCGTCTGGGTTGAGCTAAGTGCATAGTGCGAGAGTGCGAATTAATTCCCTATTCCAGAGTTGTACCAGAATGAAGAGACCAGGTTAGACACTAAGAGTCAAACGTTGTACATTGTCATGTGGAACTTAAGGAATTAAGTCAACAGACCTGAAGTTCTTAAAATCCTATTTCTCGGTGAAGTTCCTCTGAAAATTAGGTGGATTAAGGTCAAGTTCAGACCACTCTCGGTTTCGGCTCATAACTCGGTTCAGAACCCAATGACTTTTCACAGATGCACATGCATGTGATGTTGGATGAAGTGCAGGTGTGTGCAATGCAGACACAATTTTTTTTTATTTTTTTTGTTGTTTTTTTTATGCAAGGGATTTTTTTTATGCAGAAAATGGAATAAGAAGCCTTCTTTTTTTCCAAAAATTTTGGGCACGGTTAGTGTTAGTAGAAAAACCTCTTTTTTTGCTTGTTTGTTGTTGTTTTTGTTTTTTTTTTCAAGTTAGTACCCACCCCGTAAATACATATAGACTTACGCGAAAGTACGAGATATGGGTAAAATATATACAAAGTATATATACATACCCCCTATACTTAGCGAGTGTTGTATCCTCAGAGCACAAGAAGCGGAAGACATAGCTCGGGCTAAGCGTAATGGAGTGGGAAAAAAATGAAAAGAAAAGCGGTCAAGAAATGAGGAGAGTATAAACTGGTGGATGTTGGTTCCCCCTATACTTAGGCTTTGGTCTGCCTAAGTATGGAAGAAGGATGGAGATGGAGTGATCGAGAGGAAGAGTGTGATCCGAGGAAATGATATATACAGATGGCATCGGTCCCCCCCCCCCATACTTAGGCCTTGGCCTAAGTAGAGGAAGAAGCTGTAAAAGGAGACCGATGTGGTCGAGAGGGAGGGTGGGAATGATCAGATAAATCTTCAATGTCCTCGCTCTTCGTGAAATAGATGACCTCAACTTGAACTGTCTGCTCTTTGGGTGATACAATATATGGCTTCAGCATTTGTCCATTTACTGAGAAAGGTTGTGCATTATCTTTGAGTTCGGCAATATCCACGCTTCCATTGGTATGCACATCGATGACAATGTAGGGACCCATCTATTTTGATTTTAGTTTCCCATGAAAAATCTTCAATCGAGCATTAAACAACTACACTTTCTGTCGAGGGACAAAGATTTTATCTCGAATGTGTCTATCATGCCATCTCTTGACCTTGTCCTTATAAATCACACTGTTGTCATATGCCCGATTTCAGATTTCAATTAGCTCATTCAGATTTAAGTCTCGACATAGTTTCCCAAGGTGACAACTCCAATTCAACTTTTTGATCGCCCATTCAGATTTGTGAATCAATTCTGCAGGAAGATGACATGGCTTGCCATAGATCATCCTAAAAGGTAAAGTACCGAGTGGAGTCTTATAGGCTGTCCTATAGGCCCATAGAACTTGGTCCAACAGTTTCGACCAATTCTTCCTATCGGGATGAACCAACTTCTGAAGAATGCCCTTCACCTCTCTATTAGAAACCTCTGCCATGCTATTAGATTGTGGATGATATGGGTTGGCTATTCTATGCTCAAATTTGTACTCCTTAGCCAAAGATCTCATCTCCCTGTTCACGAAGTGGCTACCTCCATTAGAAATCAATACTTTTGGTATCCCGAACCTCGCAATGATATTATCTTTGATAAACTTACAGACGACTTTGCTATCTGCGGTTCGGGTTGAATAGCCTCTACCCATCTTGATAAATAGTCAACCGCTAACAAGATGTACTCAAATCCATTGTTGTTGGGAAAAGGACCCATAAAATCAATCCCCCATGCATCAAAAACATCACATAAAATCATTGGTTGCATGGGCATTTCATCTCTATATCCCATAGTCCCTCCCATTCTTTGACAAATCGGGCATGACTGTACAAATTCATTAGCATACTGAAATAAGGTCCGCTAGTAAAATCCACATTGGAGTACCATGTGCGCGGTTCTCTTTCCCGAATGGTGTCCTCCCGCCTCGAGAGAATGACAGTGTGTGAGGACACTCTGATATTCCTCCTGAGGAATACATCTTCTCCAGACACAATCCGGTCCTTCATAGAAAAGGAAAGGATCGTCCCAATGGTATTTTCTCGAATCTGACTTTAATCGATCAATCATTTTTTTGGTCCAACCATAGGGAACCTTCTTGGAGACAAGATAGTTCACTATGTCGGAATACCATGGAGTTGAATCAATGACGCAGACCGATTCGTCTGGAAAAGTCTCCTTGATTGGTCCGATATCAGGATGATCTTTTTGCTCGATTCGGGAAAGGTGATCAGCAACAACATTCTTTATTCCAGGTTTATCCTTGATCTCCAAATTAAACTCCTGGATTAACAAGATCCATCTCAAGAGTCGTGCCTTGGCATCCTTCTTATCCATGAGATATCTAATTGTTGTGTGATCTGTGAAAATTGTCACCTTGGAGCCCAATATGTATGATTTGAATTTTTCCAGGGCCCAAACAACCGCTAGCATTTCCTTTTCAGTCACTGTATAGTTTCTCTGTGCAAGATCCAACACTTTGCTCGCGTAGTGAATCGCATAAGGGATTCCATCTCTTCTTTGTCCGAGTACCGCTCCGACAGCAAAATCCGATGCATCAGTCATGATCTCGAAGGGAAGACACCAGTCGGGAGCTTGTAATATCGGCGATTCACATATTTTATTTTTCAGGAGCTCGAAGGCCTCTAGACATCTGTGATTCACAATAAACTCGGTGTCTTTTCCTAAGAGCTCAGTCAGTGGGCAGGCAATCTTTGAAAAATCTGGGATAAACCTTCGATAAAATCCAACATGCCCTAAGAACGACCTCACTGACTTGACGTTGGTTGGTGGCTCAAGTTTCTTAATCACATCCACCTTGGCAGGGTCTACCTCCATTCCCTTTTTGGTGATGACGTGCCCCAACACGATACCCTCAGTCACCATAAAGTGACTCTTCTCCCACGAGAGTACCAAATTAACCTCCCTGCATCTCTGAAGGACTCGGTCCAAGTGTGCTAAACATGTATCAAATGAATCACCATGAACCGAGAAGTCGTCCATGAAGACTTCCAGGAAATCACCAACCATTTCGGCAAATACGGCAATCATGCACCGTTGAAATGTACCTGGGGCATTGCAAAGCCCGAATGGCATGCGCTTGAATGCGTAAGTACCGAAGGGACATGTGAACGTGGTCTTTTCCTGGTCCTCAGAAGCGATAGCTACTTGATTGTAGCCGGAGTGCCCATCAAGAAAACAGAAGAATGCTTTCCCTGCTAGTCTCTCCAATATTTGATCAACGAATGGCAGTGGAAAGTAGTCTTTCTTGGTCGCAGCATTCAGGCGCCGGTAATCGACACAGACGCGCCACGACGTGGGTACTCGGGTCGCGATCTCTACCCCCTCCTCGTTGGTGACCATCTGGATTCCCGACTTCTTCGGGACGACATGCAGGGGGGCTACCCACTTGGAGTCAGAAATGGGGTAAATAAATCCTGCTTTGCACCATTTCTCTATTTCTTTCTTCACCACTTCCCGAAGATTGGGGTTTAATCTTCTCTGAAATTCACGGGAAGGCCTTGCATTATCCTCAACATAAATTTGGTGCGAGCAGAGAGCGGGGTTTATTCCTACGAGATCCGACACAGTCCAACCTATGGCTTTTCGATTTCGCTCAAGGACTTCGAGTAGTCTAGATTCTTGGTCCACGGTTAATGATGAGTTAATGATCATAGGGAATTTTTCTTTGGGTCCATTGAGGAATGCATATTTCAGCGTGGGAGGTAGTGGCTTCAGCTCTGACAATTCTGAATCGCCGATCAAGTCTGGCTGAATGACTTTTGCTTCTGGCTCAGTATCGGTTGGCGGTGAATTACTGTGTGAGATGTTGGCTACCAATTCCGAAGAAAAGTGAGTCGGATCGCTAGAGTAGAATGGTAATTCGGCCAGAGCCGCGTCCGACTCATCAACGATATTTCTTGACTGTCCCAAAGGTGATGGGACTGACAAATCCGAGAGGATTTCTGTGTCATCAAGAGTGTAATAATCTGGGGGTCTAGATATCTCGGAGACTATATTGTGTATTATTTCTTTTTCTGAGGATGTGCTTTCTATCTGTATGTCTGGCAGTTGGTCCCATGGCCCAGTGGTTCTGAGGAGATTGCATTCTGATGTTTCGGCATCTTCAGTGGTGGATTCGAAGTCTAGCCTTTGCCACTTTGTTTGTTTCATCTCCAAGTCTACTTCTCCACCTGGAGAACGGAATTTCATCATGCCAGCACCGTAATTGAATACAGCTTTAGCGGTTCTTAAGAATGGTCTTCCGAGAATGATTTGTGATTCCTTCCAATGGTTCGGGGTCTCCATGTCCAGGACAGTGAAGTCCACTTTGTATTATGTACCCTCGATAATGATGATGACATTCTTCACTTCTCCCTTAGGTCTTTTAGTAGATTTATCAGCAAATTGGAGTAAATATGATGATTTCTTTAGAGGCCCAACTTCAATCGATAATATAAGGCTAAGGGTAGAAGATTTATGGAAGATCCATTGTCGAGAAGTGTGCGTGTGAACGCTATGCCGCCAATGCGACTCTCCACATAATGGGCACCCAGATCCCTTTTCTTTCTTGGCGGATTCTAGTTTTTGACGCATTTGGTGGTGGCAACTGTCAAGATATGAGTCTCCACAAATTGACTTTGTTCTCTTTGTACGAGTCCTGGTGGGAGTGCATTTTGCCTTCCAAGTATTTCTGAAAAGGCTGGAGTACCGGCCACGTACTGATCAAAGGGTACTTTGACTGTGATGTTTTGTTGGCAGAATTTTTCCATGACTGGGTCATCTTTGATGTTTTTCTTTTGTTTTCCTTTCTTTAGGGCATGGGGGAAAGGAATGGAAGCATTTGAGACAGGAGATAGAGGGCCAGAATCATAAATAAGAGCATCTTTATTTGACTTGGAGTTTTTATTACAATCATAATAATCAAAATCAGGTTGCTGAAAAGTGACAAAGGTATTTTTGCAGAAACTAGAGGTTCAAGGTCCTCTGCAGACTCCATAGATGCTTTCCTTTATCTACTGCTGGGATCTTCGGGCGTCCTTCATCTTCCTCCTCGGAAACATCTCCGGTCGATCTTCCGAGTCTTCATGGTCCGATTCCCTTGCCCGGTCAGGTACGACCACGGTCCTTCCGCTCCTGAGTGACATGGCATTGATTTTGTCAAACGAAAGGGATCTCATGTTCAGATGTAGAAAAATCTGAATAGTATACCTGGTTATTGTGTTGAGATGATGGAATTTGCTCAAGCTATTGGGGTTAGCTTGAACTTGGGCGGGAATGGTTGTGGCTGGAGCTGTCTGCTCATCCCTTCCAACGGGATAAGCGGTTGACATCAACCCGTAGATCTGCAACTCATTTCGGAAGTGGCGAAACTCTTCAAGCATTTGTCTCTGGATGTCGATCGGTTCTTCTGGAGGTGTGGACGACTGAGCTGACTGTCTGGGGGCTTGAGATTGCTGACGGTATTGCTGAGGCTGGTTCTGGCGATCGTAGGGTTGTTGCTGCTTCGGCGGCTGGAAAGATGTAGTGTGCTGTGGAGGAATGCGACATTATAGAAGGTGGGTGGACGCTGATAAGTCTGACGGTCCCCCATATTACCCTGTCGGGTAGTGTCCTGGGTGTACCAGATGCCGTTTACTTCAAATGTCAGAGGCGGGGCTTCCTTGACTGTCTCAGTCGGTGGGGGCGGCTGTTGGGAAAATTGGGCATAGGATTGATCCTGAGCCCAGGGTTGATGTTGCTCTGCTCCTGGCTGCTCCTGGACATGATGCAACATGATAGACTGGGACAGTAGGTGCACTAGGCATCCCCATCTTGGACACCTTCTCGGTGAGCTCCTCCATCTGCTTTGGGAATTGGGAAATCCTACTATCGATATCGTTCATTCTCTTGTCCACTATTGTCAATTTATCAGCAATAAAGTGCATGTTTGGAATTAAGTCCTCAGCTATTTCTGCAACCGTCTGCTTCCCGCCTTTGGCTTGAAGGGTGTTCAGGGAATCAGTGTATGCTCTACTGGCAATTTGAGACCTGCTTGTTTCTGCCATCTTCTCCAGTATTTTCCAACGGTCTCAGCTCCACGTGATGTGTAATTCCCTCCGCAGGCAGTACTAACTAACCCTTGAGTCTCGTGGTTGAGGCCAGAGTAGAGTAACTGGACTAGGATGTTGTTGTCCAGATCATGGCAGGGACATTTTTGTAGTAGGTCCTTAAACCTATCCCACGCCTCACAGAGTGGTTCATTGGGCATCTGAAAGAAACTGGTGATGCGGGTCCTCATTTGATTGGTCCGGCTCAAGGGGTAGAGTTTCTTCAGAAAGAGGTTTTTGAACCTCTCATAAGTCGTCACAGTCACCCCCAAGTTTTTCACCCAGTAGTCTGCTTTCCCCTTCAAGGCGAAAGGTAGTGCAGTGAGACGAATGTAGTCTTGGTTGACTTGTGGGTGCCTCAGATTAGAACATATCAGCTCCAGGTCCCTCAAGAATTCATAATGTTCCTCAGTCGTATTACCATGGAATTGAGGTAATTGACTGACAAAATGTGACTTTAGTTCATAGTGGATCTCTGGCCGTGGTGGCTGCAAATAATTCCACACTCTGTACTGTCACGGTTGTATGCGGCTTTCATTGGCATTTCTTCCTAGCATTCATTGTTCGAGCTGCTCCCTCAGTAACTGATGTTGCTGCTCAGACACAGTCAGTCTTGCAAGAATCATCTTCATTGGATCTTCATTATTTTCATCTTCAGGGTCTTTCTTGGAAGGCATCTTGGGAGGCATCTCTTTTTCTTCACCTTTAGAATATAAAGGGTTCAGTTAATAGATTGGAAAGAATTGATGTAACAGTTATCCTTAATCTTTTTTTGGTGAGAAAGAGACAGTGTGAGTATGTCCTCCTTCTAGGAAGAAGAAGGAATCGTAGGAATAGGGTTCTTGGGAAGGGTTTCCCGGAGGCCAAGCTGGTCCAGAGTAAGAGTCTCTCTGGTATTTTGAGATTGGAGAGTTTGTGGTAGAGAAAGAAGAGTTTGGAGAGTTTGAGTCCGAACAAGAATTACCACAATCTTCCATTCTAGAGGTCAACAAGAGGTTTGCGGTTTATGATGTAGGCACAAATGTGCAGTATTTGCTGATGACTTACTTTCTACGCACAAACCAAACACAATACAAAGATTTCTTTCACCAACTCACTCAATGAAGGCCGTAAGAGTCCGGCCAATTATCTTGTCAGTTTTAATTGGTGAGAATTCAAGTCTTGCAAGCCGTTTAAACGAGCTGTTAGGTTTTGGAGTTAAGCTCTATCCTAGTGTGCGTCTCTCTCCTCGCTGCAAGATAAAATCAAACAATGTAGGGGTTGCTCTCCCGCAGAAATTCTTGATTTTATGGGTTCTTAGGATCGGCTATATTTAGCAGTCCCAATTTTTAATGAGGTGATCACTGAAAAAAATTAGATGAGCACAAATACACGTCTACCGTCCAGTCCCAATTTCCTTTTAAAAATTATGTGAGAAAACAAGAGGGAGGAGTTCGGGAAAAGCCGATGCACGCGAAAAACAATGATGTATGCTCAGTTAGAAGGCTTACAGTGCCTCCTCGCAATCTCCATGTGGGATGCAATACAGAATTGAAAGATTTATTCTAAATGCGTGCAAGCCGATGAAAACCGCACCTAAGCAGAAAGTTCTATTAGCGGGAAGAATTGAGTTAAATTTGGCTAAGTTGAACGATCTAATGTGCGTCTCAGTTAAAGTGCAGTGTGGCTTAAGATCCTACGAGTACAATCAAAAATAAAAATGCTCTGAGAGCCGTATGTGCAGGTCTATCCTAATCGCCACTCAAGTCGGGCCCCACCCTCACCGAAGAGTGAAACAGGCCACGACACACCACAAATAGAGTTTAATGTCTTTTTACACACGCGAGAGTCCAAACTGACACCGCTATAAATGAGCAGAAATTAAAATTTGCAGAAACTTAAAACCTAGACTCTACGCTCTCTCACGACTCGACTCGATCTTAAATTTATTGTGGCTTCTTCGGATGTCGATGAAGATGCGTCGATTTCGTGAAAAACCGCTCCACATGCGCCGGGTACCTCGCAAGAAAAATAAGAGAGAGAATGTCAGAGAGTGACTCAAGAATAATAATAAGAAAATAAATGCTGGAAAAAATTATGAGATTTACAATGAAAAATTCGGGGGTCAGACTACCCGAATGCGAAAAAACCGAAAAATTTTGCAAAACACAAAACTAAGCCGTTTGCCTCCCCGGCAACGGCGCCATCTGACGAGTCTGAAAATGCGGCTTTAAAAAGGTTTGTTTTTATCTTCGTGTGTGAAAAATAACTATGTCGTTTGTTGTAGGCGGCGATCGGAAACGATCAAGAAATAACCACAATTTTTAATCAATTTTAATCAAGTGATTGTTATGTTTATTTTACTTGGGCAAGTCCCAAGATCGATCACAAGGAGGTAAAGGAACAACCTAGAATTATTGTCTATCCAATTTCGTGTTCGGTTTTTGAGGCGGTCTTTTTTTTTTATTTTTCAATGCAATAAAGGGACGCAAAATGCAAATTCGGCCTATTTTAGGGACTAAAATGTAAACTTCAATCAAACAATGTCCGAAAAATACGAAACTTGGCCGAGATGATAATTATGACAAAATTAGTGTACTTTAATTTTTTTGGAATTTTTCTGATGCAATATGAATTTTGTATGAATTTTTAAATGCAAACAGAATGATTTTCAATAATTTAATTATAATAAATATTAAACCTACTTATTTTCAAGATATAAAATTATCTAAGATCTATCACTAGGTGATGGATCTCAGAAAAATCCTAGACCTCGAAAATGTGGGGTTGAATACCTATTAAAAATTAAATACTGAAATGTGCTAAATGATTTTATAGAGCAATTTAATGCATGCAAATGCAAAGATTTTTTGGCATAATGTTAAACTCAAATAACTCTACAATATGTGATTTTTTGGGGAATTTTTAGAGTCACAGTTTATCAGAAAAAAATTAAAGAGCAAGAAATGGGCAAAGTTTGCAATTTTCCACAAAATCTTTATTTATTAATTAACCGTCAATCACAAAAATAGCCGCAATGTGTCAAACTGTAGAGAATTGAATGTAGAACAAAATGCAAAATTTTGATAAATAAAATAATGCAATGTAGAGGTCTATAATGTATGACAAAGACATGGGTATCAATGCAATAATATAAAGAAAGAAATGTGCAGACAGGGACCTAAGATAAATTACCAAAAACTCTGGGGCGTTGATAACCGTCAGGTACCCTTTGTTAATTCAGGCAGATTAATGTCCAAATTACTTAATGTCGTTCGTTGTAGTCGGATACGAGGGGTTAATCAAAAACCACTTTAATTTAATGTCAAGCGGCAATTTTTTTTACTTGGTGGAAGTCCAAGGTCGATCTTAGGGAGGCATCTGTCTCCTTAGATAAATTTAAGCAATTATTCAAGTGTAAGATTTCGGGAGGTAATTTTTTTTGTCTTTTTCAATTTCTGTGCAGACTTATGTAGACAATGCAGGCCAATTTAAACGTTCCAATTTAATTGTATCAAATGAAGTCCAAAAGTTATGAAAATTGACCAGTTGATTAATGAGGATGAAAATAACATACACTATTTTTTTGAATTTTTCGACACTAAATAAATTTACTGTGAATTAAATGAACAGACAGGGTGATTTTCAGTATTTAATTTTTAATAAATATCAAACCACAAATTTTTCAAGAACTAAAATTATCCTAGGTGGCTCTAATGATAAGGGACCTAGGAAAATTAACAGAACTTAATTTCACTGTGAAATGAATTAATTAAAATTAATCTAAGAAAATCACTCAACAATTTATTTAGGGCCTCAATATGTGTGCAAATGATATGAAATTTTTATCTATGCTGAGAATAATGTCCTTAAGCTACTGTGAATTTTTGATGATTTTTGAAGGCATAGAGAATTATCTATAAATCAAAAGGTGTCACTGGGCAAAATATGTCAAAATTCACCAATTAATTCATTAATAATTCAAGTAAACTTACAAAAATATGACACGTGTACCAATAGACAGAGGACAAAATTCTCAACAAAATGCAATTTTTAAATTTGCAAAATGATGTAAAATACAACCTAGGGATGCGTGCAAACACAGGGGTATAAATGCAATACAGGAAATTAAAATTACAATAAACAAATATGCAGACAGGGACTAAAATGCAATTACCTATAATGAGGGGGACTCTTGTGCAAAATCTCCACAAGGCACGTGCTCCTCACGCGGGGGCTGCTTCACAGGGACCTATTTGCAAATTTAGAAAGCTCCAGGGGCCTCTGTGCAATTTACCCAGTCCGCACGTGCTCCTCACGTGGGCGGCCTAGGTTCGGAGGGGCTGCGGCGGCTCGGAGTGAGGTTCGGGCGCTCTGGAGGTCCGGAGCGAGACTCGGTGTGGCCTCGGGTCGCCCTAGCCTAGGTTTGGGGCCGAGGCTCGGTCTCTGTCGACGTGGCGGGCAGCGGGCCTTTGGATCAAGATCGATCCAAAGGTGGCGGTGAAGACGCGTGGCAACGTGAGGACCCGTCAGATCTGGGGAGCGATCAACGGTTGAGAACGGCCGCGGTGAGGGGACGCGTGGCGATGTGAGGGCCGTTCGATCGGGTGATCGAACGGCAGCTGCTCGTCCGCTCCGACGATCCTCCGCCGCTTGCGGAGGAGAAGGCGGGGCTCCGGCGATCGGGCTGTAGCTCCGCCCGTCCTTCCTCGAGGTGCTGACGCTCTCCGACTTGTCGGAGATAGCCCGGAAGACGCGTGGAGTGAGGCGGAGATGCTGGTGGTCTCAGGATCGTCGGAGCGCGGCCTGGTGTCGATGTCGATGAAGCTCGATGGCGTCTCCGGCGAGCTTCCGTTCAATGAGGAGCTAGGTACCTGCAGGGGGTTAGAGGAGATAGCCGAAGCGTGCGCGTGGAGAGATGTAGGTGGTCGGCGAGGCCTACGGCGTGAAGGAGGACGTCTGGAGATGAGCTCCGACCAAATGGCGGAGCTGATGATCGGAATAGTGCGAGAGGCGTCGTCGGAGGTCGTGAATGGTGTCGCGAGGATGAGAGCTTCGGACGCGAAGCTCGTCGAGATGGATTGGAGGCGAGAAGGTGGCTGGTGGAGGCGAATAAAATCGGAGAAAATCAAGGAAAAATAAGAGGAAGATCGGAGGAAGAATGGAGGAATCTACCTGGGAAATGGAGCTCAGGTTTGAGCTCCAGGTCGTCGCTCGAAGGTCGGTAGGTGGCCTGAGCTCACGCAGCTCACGGATGGAGGCTGCCGCACGTCGGTGGCGGCCGTGGATCTCGCCGGAGTCGAATCCCTTCACGCTCGATGAATCACCTAATTGATGTCACCAACTGGAGGATCAGAGCTCGGGGATACTCTCTGGAGTGGCGGATGGGGGTGAAGTCGGCCGGTGGTGGCGTATTTATAAGGTGAAGTTGGTGGCAGTGTTGGCGACGAGGCGAGGTTTGAGGGCGACGTGGAGCTTCTATGGTGGAGGTCGTGGGGCGTGAGGAAGCTGGCAAGGGAGAGGGTGGCTGACGTGCAGCCGGAAATAGAAAGGGGGCGCCCCTCCCGCAAGGCAAGGGACGTGGGAGAGAGGGGCGCCCAGAGGTAGGAGACGAGGTCTCCACCGTTGGATCTTGTGATCCAACGGTGGGGATCAAGGGAAGCTGGTCGGGTAGGATTAGATCAGGGGCTCGGAGATGATGGGCTGTGGTGGAGCCACGTGGCGAGCTGCGGGCGAAGCGCGAGCGGGCGGCCTGGATGAGGGAGTGGAGCTGATCAAAGGGCCGAGATTCGCTAGAAGAAGGGCGGCTGCGATGGAGAGATCAAGGGCCTGATCAAGCGGCGTAAATGCTGCCACGTGGAGGGCTCTGGTGAAGGCGCTAATGTGCGGCGTAGATCAAGGCAGGGGAAGATCTGATGGCCCAGGCAAAGAGCGTGCGTGGAAAAGGCTGGGCCGTTGGATCTGAAGTGAGATCCAACGGCTTAGGACGCAGGCGGATGAGGCGAGGGGGAAGCGGGCCGCGTGGCGCAACCAGAGGGCGCCATGTGGCCTGCTGTGAGTGGCTGAAATAAGATACACGTGTAGGGAGAAGAGGGGGCCGAATTTGGAAAAACTCAAAACATGAAAGTTGTAGATCTCGATGAGATCTACAAGTTTCATGTTGACTAAAGACGGAGATAAGGTCAAATATGATACATAAATACAAGGATACATAGATATACATATGTAGTATACAAAGTGGCCCAAAACCCAACTTTCTCATACAAGCTCCAAATTCAATGAAATTAGTCTCATTTTAAAGGTCTTTTAATGTGTAGTATTCTAAGAGTAAAGTAGACCTAATTCAGAGTTTGCATGAGGGCTTTATGTGCATTCTAGTGTACAGGGGTTCTCAGGCTTTATTGGCTATTTTACAAAGGGGATTTCTGGCCTTCTTCCCTATATTATTAACTAAGGAGTACATATCATAGAGTAGAGGCTATTTTAGTGCATGGGTGTTTTACAAGGGATTTTTGGCTTCTTATTTAAATGCAAATGAGCTGCTAAAATGTATGAATTATGAATGCATGCATGAATGCTATTTATGCAATATAAAGGGAAATATGCCTCTATTTTCTCGGGAACAAGGCTCTATTTTTTGACTTTTGAAAGTGATGAATCACAGATTCATCAGGCATCTCTGAAATTTCTCCAGGGGGCCACGTGCGTTGCACGTGACCTCTGGCTGGAGGTACTAGGCCGCAAAATGGGAGAACCTCAGGGGCTGCAATTTGCCCAGGGGCGCGTGCGTAGCACGTGACCCCTGGGTTGAGCTCTTGATGATGTCGTTCCCTCCGCGCGTGCAGTGCACGTGGGAGGGTCTCGAGCTTTGGGACCCGGCCTCCGGTGGCGGGCGAGCAAGGCGGAGGCCAGCTCCCGACCAA